>BPLQ01013956.1:88815-455148 GCA_021605075.1 Caerostris darwini | reverse complement strand
ACCGAAAAAAATTAGAAAAATTTTATTCCAAACTGCTGACATATATAAAGAAAATTTTTAACAAAAAGGGTGAATCAGCATTTTTAATCTAATTGGTTAGGCTTAGTAATTATTTTAAAAGAGTATGATAACAAAAATTAAATAACTGCTTGAGTTTCGGGAAGGAAAAAAGAAAATAAAAATGAATTAAAATTTCTCTCTGCCATTCTATTTTTTAAAATATTCATTCCAGACGAATCAATAATGTTAGGTTATGTGCTTGAAAAAAAAGAATGAAGTTGATTCCAAATGCTGATGAATTAAGCTGCTTCAGCTTATGCTAGTTGAAGCAAGATGAAGCAGCAAATGCCGTATGAAATATCGTTTGTTAGAGATAAAATTAATTATTGAAAAATTAATTATTATATTTTAAGCAGACGATTATTCCTTTAGAAAAATTTTATTCCAGAATGTTGAAATATATAAAAAATATTTTTGACACAAAGGATGAGTTAGCATTTTTAATCTAATTGGTTAGACGTAATATTTACTTTAAAAGAGTTTGATAAAAAAAAAAAAAAATTAAATAACTCCTTGAGTTTTGGGTAGGGAAAAGAGCAAATAAAAATGAATTTAAATTTCTCTCCGCCCTTTTATTTTTAAAAAAAATACTCATTCCAGACGAATCAATAACGTTAGATGCAAATGAATATATGTTTTTGTTTCTCCACTTTTGTACAAAAATATGAAAAATAATCTGCTTTACACATAAGAGATTAGTCAATATTTTCAGTCATATTTAATCGGCTTATATAAAAATTTAAATTTAGTAATAATGGAGCTTATCAGGCTTTGTTTTATTAATATCTATTTAGTAAAAGAATATTTTATTTATTTTACTGAAACAGCATCTTGGGACACAATTTGAAATTAACTTGACAACGAATTTAATATTTTAAAAACTTCGGCTTCAAACATACATAAGTTTACACTTTATTTGGAAAATTTTATTTTATTTTAAAGAAATATTGTACGTAAAATTGCTGCATTTGATATGCGTACTATTTTCGGAGGAAATAATACTTTTATATATATTCTTGTTAAATTAGGATTTTTAGCATGCGTTTGTAAAATTTTAGCTTTATGTTTGTGGTTATGAAATTTAATCAAAGCATAAGATCCATTTAAGCATATAATATGATAGTGAATGAAAAAATCTTAATTATATGAAATGCGTCGTTTGGAGTGAAAACGCATTTCTAAGATTTTAATAAAAAATTTATACATCAGGACGACTACAAAAAAATTTGGGGTGCCTCCCATTCTTGTGCTAAAAAAATTGTTCAAGATCCGAAATGCGCGTAAGTTGCAGTAACGAAATTGAAAATCATTTAATAAATACATCAAATTATTGAACGACAAACTGCAATGGCAGATCCAAATAAATATAGAGAAAATATAAAAAGTTGCACAAAATATACAACAAGAGGGTGTAAAATGATGGTGTCCAGAAAATCAAGAATCCAGGAAATCCAGAAATAAGTGAATCTAAAGGGAAAAAATTATATATATATATATATATATATATATATATATGTTATAATATAAACAATAGTATTATTATGAATAGATTTATTTGAATTGTTGTAATTGAGGTAAACACTACTTCACACAATTATGTAGAATCAAAGTAAGATTGCATTCGTTGCTCTAGCAAGTGATTGTGAACCCACGTTTTTGATTTAACCCTAAATATATCACTTTACGTACCTCCTGGGGCACGCGTACCCCACTTTGGAAATCATTACTCTAAACTATGGTTCACGTACCAAGATCGTGCCATAAGAAACAATAAAGCCATTCCGAGACTTGCATCCAGTTCAACTACTCTAAATTTTTAATAATTTATTTTTAGTCATAACCTTTCAAAACATAAAAACACAATCATTGAGAATCAACAATGTATGTCAATCAACAATTGACATACAGAAAACCATATTTATAGAATTTAACATTGTAATAATAATTTATGATAATTATGCAACTTTGATTTTTCTCTGGTAATTGTTCAGCGGCCTGGTGGCCAAGAGGCTAGCGCTCTGGCCTTTAGTACCATAGGCTTCAGGTTCGAATCCTGGCAGTGGCATGGGTATTTGTGAGTGGTTCGGAATCCACATTAAATTGTAGGTCCTGGTCTGTTTAGCCTAAAGTGTGCATAAGATGACCGTAGAGCGATAGGCTAAATCAAACCTCTGGTAACTGCTGAATAATGATGACATATAATATACCCAATAAGCTGGGGAGAAACAATACTTGCAATTTTTTTAAAGCAAAATACACTAACCAAGTTTAATAAGTGCATTAAATAACGGAGAGATTCTTATATCCATTTAAGGCTAATTTCTACATTAGAATTAGATAACCTCTCTTTAAAGTGAATTTAAAGTATGAATTTAAATTATTTTTAATAATATTTACCATTATTTCCATTGTATTTATGCAAACAAGAAATCCATATCTCACTTTAAAAATATAAATATTTTCTGAGCCTAAAATAAATTTCTTACTGTCCCCCTTTATCAAAAAGGGAGCCTTTTTATTTGATGGCTCTAATCCAATTTTCTAAGATTACTTCTTCATAAAATGCCTCTGAAAGTTTTTGCTTTAGCTATCTCTACCTATTTGTCACAAATCACCTGAGCACTCAAAAGGTTTTTGTAAAGTCATTCACTAGAAAAATCATTCCAAACATGCTTTATGTTTCTTCACAAAGGATCTTCTTTCAAGAAGTAAATACTAAAAGCCTGGGTCAATAGTTTTTATTTCGGTAATGAAATAGTTTTCTGCGTAACTTTTTTCAGCCAGATAAAGTTGCTTTTAAAGTTTTAAAATTGATTCCGCTGATTATTTTTAGAAATGTATTTATTTTTTGAAAAAAGAAAAAAAGCTTTCAGCAAAATTATTTAAAGATATTTCTTTTTAGAAGCATTGTACGATTGTCGAGATTTAAAAGACATAAAAGTTAGTTGAGTGTTATTTAAGTTTTATCGATATAATTGAAAATTTTAAAGGTAAATGCATCCTACAATAGATAAGCCAATTGAAATGTGAGATTTTACAATTGTTCAATGATTTTTTTTTTTAAGATTAAGAACCGTCAGATTTGAATGATATAAAAACGAAAATCTAATAAGAAATTAGAAAATCATGAATTAAATATTTAGTTCTTTTAAAACAATTGTACTATTTTACGACTGTAATTGCAAGAAATAAATAATAGGATCATATTCCAATAATCATCATCATCATTTTTGGCGCAACAGCCCTATGGTGGACCAAGACCATCTGCCTACTGGTAGATTTCGAGACAGGATATGTTTTTTTCTGTTTTTTAAGAGGCAGAGTTGCTAGCTCAACAGTCATATTAGACCGGGACTTACTGTTTAAAGTGGATTCCGAACCACTTCAAACATTCAAGGTACCACTGGGTCTCGAACCCGAAACCTGTGGAAAAGAGCGCCTGAGAGTTAGTCACTCAGCCATCAGGCCCCATATTTTATTAAGCGATTCAAAAATCAATTTGGAAGAAGATTAAAATCTATTGATTAATTTAACTTTTAGTAAGAAGTTATAGTAATACTTAAAATATTTGCAAAAAATGTAGTAAAATTTAGTATACTTGTACTTAACTCATTATTTAAAATATTTGTGAGCCAATAAAATAATTCAGTTTTATAAGATTACAGTATTGATATATTACAGATTCGAGAATAATGGAAAACAATCCTTCATATTTTCTTGTTCTACTTAAAGAAAAGTCGAATCTAAAGCATTTAAGAAAGGAAAGGTTGTAACTGCGCATCCTCCTACGTACTGGCAAGAGCGCCCCCTATGACGTTCAGGCGAAATGTTCAGTAGGCCTCGAGACTCTCACCTGAGAGAAAGTGCATCACAACAACGCGCTTCTGTTGAGAAGTTTAGCTTATAGTCTCTCATCCCCGAGGGAAATGTATTCAATGCAACCCTGCGTATAAGTTGGCCTACAGGCTCTCACCCGGAGAGAAAGTAACTTGTGCGCACCCTGCGCGTACCTGAGAATCGGGGTCTTCGACTTAGAAAATTGAAATCCTTTCACGAATCTATAATTATATGTCGTTAAATAGTGTATGTTTCTAATTGTATGCGTTGTGGTGTTTGTACGCGTGTAAATAAAACTGTGAATATTCGTTGGGGTCAGATTGTAGTGCGCAGGTTGGAAGGGGGAGGGGGTCGGTTGGGTTGAGATACTTGAGGCACAGGTGTGAGAATTCACAGCTGTATTTACACACGTGCAAACATCACGCACATACAATATTTAACGACACATAATTATAGATTCGTGGAAGGACCCCCCTTCTAAGCCGAAAGCTCGATACTCAGGTACGCGCAGGGTGCGCGAAACAGACTTCCTCTGCGGGTGAGAGTCTGTAGGCCCACAACTAGGCAGGGTTGGTTAAATATATTTCTTCTCGGGATGAAGGACTGTAAACTAAACGTTTCTCAACTGAAGCGCGTTATTACACTGTACTTCCTGTCGGTTGAGAGTCTCGATACCTACTGACCATTCCTCCTGAATGCGACAGGCACGGTGCTCTTGTCAGTGCTTAGAAGGAAGCATGATTACAAGGCTAAATAAGAATTGAAAAGATATTTTTAAAATCAACTGAAATCGACTTTCAAAGGTAGATAGTAACAAATAATTATTTTTTCTAATTTTTCCCAATTGATCTTCAAGTGTTTTCAATAATCCAATTAGCCCCTTAAAAGGATAATTTTTTTTCCAAGTACAGTTTTGTTTCAGATTAATTTTTATTTACTAAAATTAAAAAGCGAATTGTAAGAATTAAGATCAACGAATCCTTATCATCCAGTTTTATTTATTTTTCATTCCAGAACGTGCATTATTAGAATTATGATCATTAATTTATTATCTTGTTTTATTTATTTTTTCATTATATAAATTCAAGTATAAATTTTCCCATTAGGGTTGTCCATTAGAATCAAAACCCAACATCATTTGATTCATCGCTAAATATTTTTAGTGATAATATCAGTGATTATATATCACTGATATTATCACTATATTTTAATGATAATATCAGTGATTATATATCACTGATATTGTCATTAAAATATTTTCACTTTTATACGTTAAAAAGTAAATAAAGGAGAGCAAATAATCAATCAAAATCTTCAAAATAAATTATAAAAAATCAAAATCAATAATTCAAATCAATAAATCTTCGTCAATCTTTTGATTATTGAAGAACACCAAACATTTATAAAACAACATGAAATCGTTTGATATTGATGCCATATGTACGTTATCACGAGTGGTTGTCTTAGAATAATACAAGATAACCCAAAATATTTATTTTATTCCGGAATTAAAAATTAAGGTTGAAATCTAGAATACTGTACCCCTGAGAAAGTCACAAATCTTGCAACCCGGAATATTTTACCAATGTTTCAACAATTTCTTTAGGGTTACAACACTGTAGTTAGAGGAATTCGTAACTTCTTTTTCCAAACAATTTAATGACTATTTTATTATCACTTTGATTGTTATTTGCGGAATTTTTATTTATAGTAAATAAGAACAGAAATATAAATTTTTTTAAATAATTATTCCGATAAATTATTGATTATTTCGAGATTGTTCTTATAACTTATGTTCGCCACTGATACAGAATATAAACAATTTTTATAATGTTGCCACTCATGAAAATACGAAACAAACAACAAAAATGATTTTTTACTTTATTAATAATTTATATTTAATTACAAATAATTATTTTCTTCTTAATGCTGTTGACAAAGTTAAGATTTTGTGGTAACCGTTATACGATTTCGCGGGAAAAAAATGTTACTCTTTATTTTAGAATATGACTACTTTTTAGTTTAGAAACTGCTTGGTTACTAATGTTGGCTTAATAGCAATTTTTGGCGATGAATTTCGGCGAAATAGCTTTTTACAACGACACTGAACTTCGGCAGCCATTTTTGCTTGTTACTGGGCATCCTAGTGATGGATTTTGGCGTACTATCTTTTTACCACAAAAATTAACTGCTGCATTCATTATTGTTTACTTGGCGACTTGGAATCCTGGCGATACATTTGGCACAAAGGGTACATGATGCTACATTTTTACCAAAATTAATTTTAGCATAAGTTAACTTGCGCTGTTTCGGAAAGATACAAACATGAGATATGAGTATACTACGGATACTATTTTTAGGGATTGATTATGCAAAGTATATGTGTGTAAGTAAAGTATATGTCAAAGTGTTTGATTCAATATTATGTAGATGATGAATAATTAAAGGCAAAACTTACCAATTTGAGATTTTCCAACTCTCCTAGCCAAGTTCCCAGAAGTTTTTGGGCGTCATCCATGTCTTCGTGGTCACTGTCCGGTTCAGCATCACTCAGATTTTCATGACAATCTTCGTAATCCATGGTTGCCCTGCACATGAAGAACATATTTGTTGAAAAACAGATACAATTTATCAAATACAAAAATTTATCAAGACAAATACAAAATATCATAAAAAGGATTGTTATTTTTTTAAAAATATGTATTATAAATAGTTTCTATAACATAATACCTTACAAAAAATAGCAAAAAGTTAATCTGCGAAATGAAAATTCCTTTATATAATCAATTCTTTATTTATTCATTTTATTTACATAATTCAAAATAAAAAAAAAGTAATAGCTTAACCGAAAAACATAGGAAATCTTTTGAAGACATCAAAGAATCCCATTTCACAAAAGTTAAAATACTGTAATTGCGTAAAAAATCAAATAGTAACTTTTACGAATTTTTTCAAATTTATAGATAATAATAGCAAATCACTTTTAGAATAACAATTAAATAATGTAACAATTAGAACAAAGAGAAAGATAACTTGAAACAAAACGACAGTTCAACAAAGAAAGTCTTCTGTCTACTTGCTACATTTCAAATTTGAAAGCTTACAATAAATAATAATAAAAAATGTTTGTGTAGTAGTTTGCTTTGGATGAAATCAAAGAATCTATTGTCTAGTGTAGAGTTTTCATTTTTTCTTGATTGCGAGAAAAAGAATATATTTGGCTCTGAATGACAAATTTTTTCATAACGATTAGTTTTTTTATATATATTTTGCAGATTTTTTTTTTCTTTTACTTTTAAGTTATTTTCAAAAATACCAGAACCAGACGAAAATTTTTATGAAGCATTGTTTTTTTTCTCACCAAATTATAACTACAAGTAGAAAATATAAAGTGCCTTTACATAATATAGTCGCAAAAAATTTCATATATCGAAAAGAATAATCTTTTCGGACCAAAGTTTCTTTTTCGCAACATATTGTAACACGCGTAGAATAAATATATTTTTTTTCTAATTTCCTTTTTGCTCCTTTAATTATAAGAGCAAAAATTGAAATTAATTAATTTTCTTTAAGTAAAAATTAATTTGGTCCTTAATGAGTCAAAATCAAAATTATCAAGAATGTCTTGACTTGATTTGACGAGGTACTTCGAGATTTATGTTCACAAGTCACAAGTTGCTTTATTTCAATTTATCCAATTACTCTTAAGAAAAATAAAGAAAAATTAATAAAATAAGAATAATAAAGATCCTGAGGTAATCAGCAAAATTTGACTGTTTCCAAAGGTTGTAAAAAAAAAAAAGCGCCAAAAATGTGCAATGGCGCCAAAGAGTATTTAATAACCTTCCTGATATAATAATAATAGAATAATAAAACACTGAACACTGTTTAAAACTGATGAAAGAGCATTTTAAACTTCATGATTGGATCGATACAAAATGCTACACTGTAACAAAGCATTTCGGTTACATTGTTTCATTGAAGATTGCGGAAATCGATATCTTACTGTTACGATTAAAATCATTATTATCGTAATCGAGACTTGTAGATTTTTCCAAAAATTTTTTTAATAAACACAATTTGGACACAGCTGAAATAATGTAGTTGCTACTTCACCATTTTTTTATTTTTTATAAGAAAGATTATTAATGAAATATATTACATAAGAATGTCGTGAACTAAAAATTATCATTTTAATAAATCTTTTTTTCTTTAAAATTAAAGCTTTTAAAGAATTATTGTTTTCCTTTTAATATTCAATCCATATCATTTCGTATACTTTCCAAAAATGAAATACTATTTTATATAAGAATATCAAAAACTAAAAATTATCATTTTAATAAATTCTGAAAGCTTTTTAACTTCTGTTATAATGGAGCACCTGTAGGTAAAAGGGTCCGTGCCGCTGACCAAGGAGGGCTTCCTGGAAGAATTTTAGGGGAACCTGTCCCGCATTTGCGTATCGTATGGTTTGGTTTGGGTTGTCGCTCTACGGTCCTTTTGTCCACACTTAATTAGACTGGGACCTACAATTTAATATAAATTCCGATAACAAATATCCATACCAACGCCAGGATTCGAAGCTGAAGCCATTGGTTCCAAAGGTCAGAAAGCTAGCCAACTGGCCTACAGGCCGCCGTATGGGAGAAAACCTGGAAAACTCTCACTAGATAATCCGACTAACGAGGCAAAATTTTGAACATCACAAACGCCATCGAGGCTCCTCGTTTATTGGAACAGTGTCTACAACAAAGCCGTCAGAAGATTGAACCTTAAACCTAATGCTCCCAGCGGCGCACATTGCCACTGAACCACAAGTCAAGAAACATAAAACCAACTGAATGATATATAGACACAAAGAATTTTCAAATAAATGGGAATTTATAGACAAATAAGAAATAAAATAACCAAATATAATTTGAAAACTAATATAACTTTAAACAACTTTAATTATAGATAGTATTCATGCATTGGAAACTTAGTCTTGCAAAACAAATAAGAAAACATTTGTTTTTATAAAAGAATTGGAATTTCTTTTTCTGTCTAAGTTAACTTTTAACGATTATTCATTTGGAAATAGTTTTTTCGTAGAAACTTACATTAAAGAACATTTTGGATTCCGTCTTCTCAATTTTTTCTATACAGTAAATAAAAAAAAAAAAAGTACACCAGGCTTGAGTAAATTGACGCCATTAAACAGCCAGAAGCAAACGAAATCTCTTTCATTTGCCTTCCTTGAAAAAAAGTTGTTGCAAAAGTATACACCATTCAGAAACAAAAATGCAGCTTGTCTTTTCTTTAAAATCTTTTTTCCTCTTAATTCTACATTTTTAATTCAGAAAGCTATTTTGTTTTGACTTGTAAAGCCAAAAATAAGATGATGCTTTTCGGTGTTCGAATAAAATTATTTTAGCTAACCAGCCAAATCTTGGCGAGAAAAAAACCCATTTGCGACAAAGAAAAAAAATATAAGTACCTTTTTTTTTATAAAATTTAGTTTACAATTTGATAAAACTTTTTAAAAAAATTGTTATTTCTTATTATTTAATTATTGTTTATATTTAGAAAGCTATTTTGTTTTGACTTGTAAAGCCAAAAATAAGATGATGCTTTTCGGTGTTCGAATAAAATTATTTTAGCTAACCAGCCAAATCTTGGCGAGAAAAAAACCCATTTGCGACAAAGAAAAAAAATATATGTACCTTTTTTATAAAATTTAGTTTACAATTTGATAAAACTTTTTAAAAAATTGTTATTTCTTATTATTTAATTATTGTTTATATTTAGAAAGCTATTTTGTTTTGATTTGTAAAGACAAAAATAAGATGATGCTTTTCGGTGTTCGAATAAAATTATTTTAGCTAACCAGCCAAATCTTGGCGAGAAAAAACCCATTTGCGACAAAGAAAAAAAATATAAGTGCCATTTGTATAGAATCTATTATACAATTTGATAATTATTATTTAGTTATCATTTATATTTATAAATTTTAATGTAAAATTATTATTTTCCTCTGAAATATTAGCAAATACCCCTTACACAGTAAATGCAGCTCCACCGTAATTTAATCTAAATCGGGTGATGAATAAGAAGGAAAGTTATACAAAAGAACCTACTATCATCTTATTCATATGTTTGAATATTGAATATTTTTGATTTTACGAAAGATACGTACAAAATGAATATAAATAAGTAAATTTAAAGTTCCCGTAACCAAAGTAATTCTTATTATTATTACTCATAATGGCTCATTTTATTCTGTGATAAAAAAAATTACAGTTTACAAATAATTTAAAAACATTTACTGTCACCGCAGGGACTCGAACCCGAAAGTCGCACCGAGCACCAGACACTCGGCCATTATAATTGCTGTCACAATAGAGTCTTTTCATTCCTGTAAACCGTGACTGCAATATATGCCGCTAATTGATTCGAGCTGTCATATTCTGAACACCACTAATGCGCTCAACCTACGAACTAGGAGCCAAGCTCTTTCTACAACTGGAGTGAATTTTATAATAAGAAAATATTTCATCATTATCAGTGGTGCAACAGCCCCATGGTGGGCCAAGGCCGTCAGTCTACTGGAAGACTTCTGGACAGGAGATGCTTTTTTTTTTTTTTTTTTTTTTTTTTTTTACGGGGTAGGGTTATCAGCCTTACGTCCAACGCTCTGCAGTTATATTAGACCAGGACTTACGGTTTAAAGTGGTCCGAACCACTAAAAGCATCCATAACACCGTCGGAACTCAAACCCGAAACCTGTAGTAAGAAAACATGTAGTGTGTGGACTGCATCGATGAACGCTGTTACTCATTTAGCACTACCCAGGGGGCACGTGTAGCTCGAAGATACGTTACGGACGCGAGTAACACTACCCCGCAACGCTCTACATTCGAATTAGACTGGGACCTACGGTTTAAAGCGGATTCCGAACCACTACAAACATCCATGACACCGTCGGGACTCAAACCAGAGACCTGTGGCCAGAACGCTAGTCACTCGGCCATCAGGCCGCTTTGTAATTTTTTATTAAACCATAAAGTCAATCGTAAAATTTCCAAACACAAAATCTGAAATATTATGAATTTTTCTTTTAAAAAACAATAATTTTTTATAAAAAAAGAATTTCCAATTCAAACTTAAAAGAATCGAAATAAAAAAACACACATTTTACGTTACATAAAAACAGTGTTACATTAATTCATTGCATCGCAGACATATTTCTGGCAAAAATGATCCTTTTCAAGAAAAGCTGGATTAATTCCGACACACCATATAAAACAAAGCCTTCGGTGTTCTGGTCTCTGGTGAAAAAGAGTGAAGGTAAACAGATGTGTCATTCTCGCTGGCGGTCGAAGCCACCGTAATAAACGATGACTGATTTTTATTAGCTGTAGCGGAACCTTTGGAATGAAGGCTATAAATTCTTCCATTCTCTAATTGACGGAGTACACGTCGACATTAGCGGCTCGGGCCAAAGGGTGGAAAAACTCCTCTTTCGATCCTTTCCTGTGTGAGAATGGCTTGAATAAATGAGACTTCATTGAAATATGGCGCCATAAATCACCGAACGCTTTATTGTTGCCATCGAGGGAAAGAAATAACGCAATAAATATAAAAATATTTAAAAGTCAAGAGTTTGTTTTTTTCTGATCTTCTGTATAGATTTTAAGAAATGAAAAACATTTTAAAAATTATATAAAAAAAGCCTGACAAATTACTCTGTTTAGAATTGGTTTAAAAACAGGATTTAAGTATTAAATCATACATATATCATTTCAGTATATATTAATTTATATTTTCTTTCTTTTTCTGCAAATGATTTAAAGAATAAAATTTTTAAATCATAAATAAAATTGATATATTTTTTTTTGACAATGATGACTACACACAATGACAATGACAACGACTACACACTGGCAAGAGCGCCTCTCTGTAGCGTTCAAGAGACATGGGCGTTTGGCCTCGAGAGGAAGTACAACGTAACCTCAGCTCCCGCTGAGAAACATTTAATTTATAGTCTCTCATCCCGATGGGAAATATATTGAGTGCAGCCTGCACAAAGCTGACTATTGGGTTTTTGGCTTAGCAGTGGAATCTTTCCACGAATCTATAATTATATGCCTTTTTAAATGTGTTAAATAGTGTATGTCTTTAATTGTATGTGTGTGATGTTTGTGCTTGTATAAATAAAGTTGTGAGTTCTCCAACCTGCTCCTTTAGTATCTCAAACCAACCACACCAGTTATAATCTGGTTGCCTAACCTAAGATTTCTATTTACTACGATATAATATGTTTACATTTTTACATAAAAAAACTCTGGAATTGTGAAAATCTAATGCTTATTGCTGAAAATAATGAGCAGAGATTCTGATGTATATCAGAATTTCATATATTATATTATAATTATTTATCTATTTATTATTAAAAAATATATTTATTATATTTTGTATATATCTTTTATTTTATTTATATATATTTTAATTATATATATATTTTTTATACATATTTATTTTATATATTATCTGATAATTATTTTTCTTATAAATCAAAAATTCTATAAACTGCGGAAAAAGCACTAAACTAATTATATCAAAATCATCACTAAACAATTTGACAAGAATAAAAAATTCTATAAATTGAAATAAAATCTGTAAATTACTAATTTAATATATTTATAATCAAGGCCCTCACAAAGTTTTGTAATTCGTGTGCCAATTTGAAAGTTGAATTAAATACACAGGAAAAATAACTTATTTTTAAATAACAAATCATAATTATAAAATTAAACGTCTTTTCACTGTTAACTCACGTGATCTTTTTCTAAAAAAAAGTAGACGAATTTATTAAGATAATTGAATTATAACTTTAATGAGAAATAAAATGTAATTAAATTTCACCTGAAAGAAAATGTCTGAGTTAAAAGTTATTAAAAAGTTTTTCTAGTATTAATTTAAAAATATAATATCTTGTGAATTATTAACTGTAACTGTAATTTCGAACAGAACGAATGAATAATAGAAATAAAAAAAGGAAAACACAAAGAATTCTAAATGAAAGATACACACATAAAAAAATGGCCGTAGGCTACAGATGCGAGCTTGTTAAATTAAATGAGAAACAAAAAACATTTATAAAAAAATGAGAAACAAAATAATATAAATAATTTATGAAAGAAATTAAATTTCCTGAGGGATTTTTAGCGTATGGCTCACGCATTTTGAAGTAGATCGAAATTTAAAATGAAACTAAAACAATCAAATCTTTTCCAACAATATGTTGAAGATATTACTTCCGCTGAAATAACATTAAAAAAGAATTTCGTAACATAGATGAAATAAAACTTATTAATGGAGAAAAAGGTTCTTAAATCCAAACTTCTTTATTTCTTAGTTTATGTTAATTGTTTTAACATAAACTTGAGTGAATTTATAGAGTTGAGTGGATTTTAATTATGTTAACAACAATAATGCTTGAAGAATTTTACAAAACAAATTATTTGTTTGTTCGTTAATGTTTTTCCTTAAAGTAAAAATAATACATAAGTATAAAAAAGTTTTTGCCTGTCAGAAAATGTAAACTTGCATTTTTTTCATTTAATAATCAACATATATGTAGACTTTATTCTCAATTCATATTTATTTCAAATCTGAAATAAAGAAGCTGTTGGTTTTCTTTCAACAACACATATTTAATTAATATATTTACCTTAATATTTACGGCGTTCATATATATTCACAAGGCCTTTTCTAGACTCTCACCCGCATCTCCCAAGAACAGCGCAAACCGCCGAGGCCAACTACGGGGTTTTTATCTTCTTCCAGGGCCAGAGTTCAAGGTCATGCCACTACATGGCAATATATGTGTGAAAACACAAGTCCGTGAGACGCTTCCATTTGGTGCCAGGCAAATAAATATATTTTTGTTTCTATTCATTAATTATCTGTAACAGTGCTTTCCTGGGTAAGGGTTTTTGGCCTTCAAGAAATAATCAGTAGGCCTCGAGACTCTCATCTGAGTGGAAGAACAGGCAACCCCGCCGAGAAAAGTTATAATTATATTCTCTTTAAATGTGCTAAATATTGTATATAGACTATAATTGCATGTATGTGGTATCGTTTTCGACTTATGTCTATAATTATAATTAGATATCTTTAAATGGATTTTGTATGTCTATAATTGTATGTATGTGGTGTTTGTGCATGTGTAAATAAAGCTGTGAGTTCTCCAATCTGTGCCTCAAATATTTCAACTTCACCATACCCAGTTACAATCCGATTGCCCAATCTGCACACATTATATCTTTATTTGAATGCCACGGTTAAAACTAAGTGTGATTAAAATCATTTACAAAATGCAGGATGATTCAGATACAAAGAGCAAAAGTAAAAGACGCTAAACGAACAATACAATGAGTTAGAGAGTCACTACTGAATGATTAATACGTATGTATGGTATCAGAAAGTAAATATAGTTCAAAATTTAGACAATGGAGGGCGCAACTGCAGAAAATGCCACTTAGTGTCTTATGCATATTATACATACAAAACTACGTTGGGATAAAAAAATATCATGGAGTGTTACATAACGTGTCAAAATAATAAAAATTTATGCTGTGATTCTGATTGCAAAGACACATGATTTTATGAAGGTAAGAATTGTATTATCATAATCAGGCACGAATCGCTCACATGGAAGCAATATTTACCGCCAAATGTCTACTGAGTAGGCTTAATACATATGATTAGATTCTGAGATAACTTGATTGCATACCTTGTGATTTGTTCTGAAGCTATTTGAAATGACGCGTGTGTAATCTCCAGTCTTTACCTGCGTTGAAAGACGCCATACCGCACTAAAACAAGGTCTGACACAAAAACAATAATACTGTTCTCATAAGGAACTACTTTTGATATTATATTCACGTGCACTAACTTCGACCTTAAACTGCATCCTTACACGGTGACAAATAACTCGGTTGACTTAGTCGTAGTGGGAGGGCAGATGAATACACTTTTTTTTTTGTTTTTTTTTTAGATTCACCAGGCGTTAACATCCGGTTGCTTGTGAAATTGTAGAAAAGTCGCCACCGAGGTTTACCAAATGTTGTTGGAAGTTTATGTCTGTCACATGTGTCTTTGAATGGCGTGAGAGATTTTTTTTTGAAGACAGGCTCTGTGTATCCAGACCGACTACGCACAGCATCAATAGACTAAAACATTGCAAAAGTTCGAGGCACTATGCGGAAAGATTAAAGATTGAGCATCCATGCTGTTGACGAAATGTTGCATATGAGCAGATAATGTATTCGGCGCATCTTAACAGAAGACACGAAGAAAGTGCGTGCGAAAATGGTACAGGAAGTTTTGTCAGATGAGGGCATGAATGGCCCAGTAGCTGGCCCTCGGTATCACATATTTCGGGTTCGAGTCCTGTTGGTTCTATGGATGTTCGTAGTGGATCGTTCGGAATCCACTTTAAACCGTACGTCCCGGTCTAACAGGATCGTAGAGCATTGCGGGGGTAGTGTTACTTAGCATCCGTAGCTTATCTTCAAGCTACACGCCTCTCTAATGGAGTAACGTCGGTGCAGCACTTGGCGTAAGGCATCAAGGACAATCATCTAAGTGTTTGCCAGCTGCATTGGAATAAAAAAAAAGTTTTGCCAGATGAACAGAAATTTGTTGCGATCTTTTAGAAGAGATTGATGGAGTTTTCAATTTTTTGATAAGTGCTTATTAAGCTGATGAGACTTGGATAATTAAGTACAATCCAGAAACCAAGAGGTAATCCATGCATTGGAAATTATCTCATTAGAGAAATCCAGAAATGGCCAATACAACTGTTGGACTTTTAGGGCGAGACACAATCACTTTTTATTTTCTCTAAGTTCACTTTTTTTATTAAAGTTACAGAGGAATCGAATCCACACAATGTACATTTATTAGAGGTCGGGTCCCTTGCATTTGCTAGTGTGTACATGCATCAGTGGTCTTGCTTTCTATTAATTTATGCCTCGAACATATATAACGGGAGGGCATTGCCTTCCGGGAGGACATCAGGTGCAGCCGTCTTGAAAAGTTTTTATCAGGCAACCTGATTGCAGATTCTAAACACAAACGTTGTCACATTCTCCATTATGTCACCTCTTTTCTGGAAGTAATGACTGCAGAAGTAGTAATGACTGTTAAGGAGGTAATGACTGTAGAATGTTTTCTCATTAATTTCAAAGTTCACATCAACACCTCTAATAAATAATACACGTTGAGTGGCATTATTCATATCAGTGCTTTTATCCATAGCTATGGAGGAGAATTTAAATTAAACTGACTAATCTTTGACTCTAACTATGATGTCTCAAGGCATCGACTCTAGAAATCACTGTTTTTCGAGATAAGTTTACAATCACAAAATCCTTTTACTTGTCTGGATGTAAAACATCACAAATTTGAAAATGCATTATTTAACGAACTTCTCCTCACTGACTGCTTTATTAATTTTAACAATAATGTATTCCACAATGTAACTTGTAGCATACATTAGCTATACAATTGTAGCAGCATTTATACAATTTGTAACTGCTTTCTGAATTTTTTTTCTTAAAACAATTTTGTTGACATCATGTTTTAAAAAGTTTTTTAGTTTTTTGTTCCCTTTCATATTCGGACATTGTTTCGTAATTGGAATTTTTTGCTTTGATGGAAAGTGTTATATTCTTTGAAGACTGGTACAGCTTCATTGCAGACGAGAAATCTATTATTATAATATTTTATTATTTATTTACAACTGTAAAAAAATATTTCTAGGTCCATTCATTTTTAAAAGTCGTAAATCAACTTTATACGTCTCAGTAGATATAGTACGTATTTAGTAATCCAAAACGCTATACTTCTTAATAATTTCACCTTTATTGACAATGACGTTGTCTGACCGTCATCTTCCATTCAATATAATATTAGAGGTCGGGCCTGCAAAAGTATAAAAAGGCATTCATCTATTCGCTGTGGGTTATCCTTATTCATCAACATTTTATAGTAGGACTAGTAAAGACATTATTCATGTAAGAAAATTATCAATAAATATCGCTTTCTGGGGAATTTTCAATTTCAAACTTTCAAATCCTGTTATACTTGCCTATGCTTGTTACACAACAGAAAGACACTAGGTGGAGCTTAAAATGCGCAGTGTAAATGCCAATGAAATCAGATAACAGACCTTTTATACATGAACTTGATGGTTATGACATGTCTTCCCTGCAATGCAGGCACAAAGTGGTTACTCAAAAAGCGTAACATACTGTTCTACATTGACTGTACAAGTTTTCCAGCCGGATGCAGATAAACACTCTTCGAAAGTAAAGGGCCCAGAATGAAAGACGCGTTGAAACCACACTAAACAGTGAAATAAGGAGAATGCAGTGGCTTGATCAGGAGTTCTTGATGTCGCCCAGATGCGACTGTTTTACTTTACCATACAGCGAAAAGTGGGCTTCATTCGTCCACATAACTTTCAAAAACCATTATTATTATTATTATTTTTGTCGAGGACTGGATCGTATTGACCATGTCCCTGTGTGCAGTCCAATACGAATTAGCCTTGAAGAAGGCCTGTCGTGTGGGCTGCGAACGCTGCTACTCATTTAGCACTATCCAGGGGGCACGTGTAGGTTGAAGTTATGCTACGGGCGCGAGGAAAACTACCACTACACTGCTCTACGATCAAATGAGACCGGGACCTACGGCTTAAAGTGGAATTCGAACCCCTGCAAACATCCAAGGCAACGCCGGGACTTGAACCCGAAACCTGTAGCATAGTGCGCCGGAGAGTTAGTCACTCAGCCATCAGGCCCCTTCAACAACCATTATGGCTTACGTTCTATTTGTGCCAGCTGCCCTGTAGCGAAGTTTAGTCTTTCATCTGTATCTGGCGGTAATAACTGATGGAGGGCCTGTATCTTGTAAGGATACAGTTCCATAATTCCGAACAGAATACATCAAATCGATGATTCCTGAATCCCCGTTTTTCTCCCAGCTTCACGAGCACTACAACTTTCCGTTGGTATATCGGCTGAAAATTGTCCCATAATACTTTTTACAATATGGATGTGACCATGCTTAAGGAGGGTCTACCACTTCATGGACGTCTCAATGAGACATGTGAACGCTCTCTTTCGGTTACATTTGGAATCATTTTTTTTTGTCTATATAAATGTAATATATTTATTAATTTGCAACGGGCCGTATAGAACTTTCAGGCGGGCCGGAATAAGCCCTTCGTTTGCTCATTCTTGGAATAGAGATTACCACTGCTGGAACAGAAATCTACAGAATTTTTTGTTATAAAACTTTTCTCAAATCATATTTAGGACAGATACTTACAAAATATTAATAAATCCCCATAGATAAATTTAAAAGATAGTTCAGATTCCTAAAGCATTTATATTTCACTGTTTTATTTGCTACATTTTCAAGTTTATACGATGTCAAACAACAAGCAGTTTTGTTTAAAAAAATTAAAGGTTTAAAATTACTCTTATGCTATTTTTTGATTCTTAAGTTCTTTTAAACATTTTTTTTGTCTACAACAACTGTGCTCAATAATAAAAGTACTGCCATTGAAAGAAACTTGTAGGAATTTATTTGTAACATTTATATATATATATACGAAAAAAGCACCCTCTAAAGAGATTTTATCTAAAATCGGCTTATCAATATTATAAAAACCAATAAAAAGTGAGACTTGAAAGACTATACTGATTTATTTATTTCTCTATAGAAGATATTTTTTTATAATCTACAGTTTAGTTAAGAGCAAGCTTGTTTATAATTTAATAGAAACATTGTCATAGGTGGAAAAAATAGAATGAATGTTAGTTTTAAAGGTTCTATTGAATGAATAATGAATAAATATTTTTATCGAATTTGTGGAAATATTTTATTTCAAAATGTGTCAAGTGTTAATTCAAAAGATTTTATTTCACAGTTGTAGATAAGTACATTTACTATACTAGTATACAGTTCTTAATAACTGTGTTCTTAGTTTTCTAAACACATTTTTGTTTTTGCTTTTAGTTTATATTGAAATAGGAAAAGGTTGACTATGCTTTGAATTTTATTCTTAAGTAAATGCATGTAAATAAATTTTGATGCGTGGTTTTAAAATTAAATACAAATAAATTTTTATACTATTTTTACTTTTATATAACATGTTTTTACTATTTATTGAATCTAAAACAACATAAATTTTTGTTATAATAAAAACAATATTGTAGTAATAGATAAAATAATATTGTAGTATAATGATTAAATAATATTGTAGCATAATGATTAAATAATATTGTAATATAGTAATAAAATGGGACTTGACTAGCGCTCTGTCGTTCAGTGTGCGGCCTGATGGCTTTTGATACCACAGGCTTCAGGTTCGAATCTTATCGGTGGCATAGATGTTTGTTAGTGGTTCGGAATCTACGTTAAACTGTAGATACCGGTTTAATTAGACTAAAGTGTGCAGAAAAATGACATAAACCAAACCAAACTGGTGCTCAGTGTGACAGGTTTTGGGTCCGGCGGTGTTATGGATGTTTGTAATGGTTCGGAATCCACTTTAAACTGTAGGTACCAGTCTAATATGACTGTAGAGCTGACAACAATACCCCGTCAAAAGTAAACATCTCCTGTCTTTAAATCTGCCAGTAAGCTGACGGTCACCATGAGGCTGCTGTGCCAATGATGGTGATGGCAATAGTATTGTATTAATAAAATAAAGTAGTATTGTATTAATTTGTAGTAATAATTTTTTTATCATTATTTTTTTAAACTTGAGATCGCGATACATAAACTGAAAAGTACTATTCAATAATTAATCAGGAGGGAAGTTAAAAAGTATATCAAACAATTTGTTTCTTAAAGTAACTGACACTCTAACAAAATATTTTATGAACATAATTAATTATTTTTTAAATTAATTAAGTTAAATAAAAAAAATTAAAATTTTTATTAAAAATTAATTATTTTCCAAAAATTTTATTAAAATTATTTTGCATTAAAAGTGTGCAGCTGAAAGAAAATACTATAATGGTAGAACTTAAGCAACTTTTCAATAGTAACTTATACAAACTGAAACCCGCTAGCAATTTTGACTTCCCTTTCAATTTATGTTTTTAAAATGAAGTATTGGAAACAAGCTACTGTAAAAAAGGAAAAAAAATAATAAATAAATAATTGGTAACAATTTGTTTTTTAAAGTAGCTGCCATTTTAACTGAAGTAACATTTTCTTTAACTATAGCGGAATTATATTGTCCCAAATGTACACTCATGTCCATAAATTAAGGATAATTCAGAATCACACAGAAATTGAACTCTAAAATAAAAATCTCACCTGTAGAATTATCACACACATCTTGAAGAAGAATATACAAATTACAGGAAACCACCAGATGGCGCGGATAGTACGTCACAATGACGAGAGTCTAAGAGAGGGGTATATAAGGAATGGTGGCAAAGAAGTAATGTTCACAAGCGCTTTAAAAGCCTTTCAGTGCAATAACCGCATAGTTATGGCACAAAGGAAGCATTTGGACGATTTTTTACGTGGTAGAATTATCGGACGACTGGAATGTGGACGTACCCAGCTGGAAGTATCCGAGGAACTTGGAATCGCCCAGAGTGTCATCTCCAGGCTTTGGCAAAGATTCCAAGATGATGGTAATGTGAGTAGATGTTATAGCACAGGTCGCCCCCGAGTTACAACACCGAATGAGGACCGGTATTTAGCAGTTACTGCCAAAAGAAACAGACGGAGCACAGCATCAGACCTGTCTCGTCAGCTCTCTTTAGCTACCGGTACGACAGTTTTAAGGCAGACCGTGTACAGACGCTTAGGGCCGTGTACAGATGTGTTCCACTTACCGCAACTCACTGTCGCCTGCGATTAACCTGGAGTAGAGAGCATGCATTGTGGACACCGCAACAGTGGTCTGGTGTGATGTTTTCCGACGCAGTTTATAGTCTGATTCTCGCCGGACTTTCATATAGAAAGCGCCAGGTACCCGTTACCACCAAGAGAACACCATTGAACGACACCGTTACGGTGGTGCAGGATGGCTCGTTTGGGGAGGAATTATTCTTGGTTCCAGAACTGACCTGCATGTTCAGAGTGTAACGATGACAGGCCACATCTATCGGGATGTCATTCTGGAACAACATGTACGTTTGTTTCGGGGCGCCATGGGTGCTGAATTTCTGTTTATGGATGACAACGCCCGTCCTCACCGTGCAAACATTGTAGACGAATGCCTTCAATTGGAGGATATCACCCGTATGGATTGGCCAGCATACTCACCGGACTTGAATCCAATAGAGCATGTGTGGGATATGCTTGGCCGACGAATTGCAGCCCGTCAACCCCCTCCCACCTGTCAACCGGAACTTCGGAGGGCATTGCTTGATGAATGGTGTAATATTCCCCAAGATCAGATTGATAATTTGATACTCAGCACGCCTAGGCGTTGTAAGGCCTGTATTGCATCGTCCGGGAGACATACTTCATATTAACCATCGTACTTTTTTTTTGTAAATAGGTTCTTTTTTGAAATTTGCTCCAGGGAGTAAAAATCGTAATTTTTATTAATTATGTCAAACATATAGCATCTTTTTTGCTCTTTACCTTTTGTTTAATAAATAGACTTTACAAATAAGTCAAATTTGTTTTGCTTTTGTCTCTTTCTTTGCCTGAACTTCATTATCCTTAATTTATGGACATGAGTGTATTTTGCTAAAATATTGCTTTTTAAATTACTAAAAAATTTAATTCATAATATCCTATTCCGCGTTCTTGATTGAATAAAATATTTATTTGTAACGTCAGTAATGTTACTACATTTTTCAAACCTAACTGCAACCGTAAATATGCGGACAATGATCAAATATGGGATAATTATTAAGTGAAAAAAGCTAATTCTATGTCAAAATGAAATTCACACCTTTTATAACATTTTCGTTTAATAAAATTTATGAAAAGTTTATAATAAGCAATTTTAATCTATCAAAACTATCCTAAGTGCATTGTTGACATATTTTTTTCTATATGATTTTTTATTAGACATTTATAATAACTTAAATTGCTCAAAAAATAAAAAATTAAAATTAAAACGCAATTTTATTTAATAAGATTTCAAAACTATTAAATTCGAAAGAAAAAAATATCATTACAAATTTTGTTATTCCCATATGTTGCAAATGGATAATGCAATACTTTTAAATTAATTTTTTCTTTCTGTAGAACATTGGTAGACCTCGTATATTTTGCAAAATTTAATGTTTAAAAATACTTCTCAATTTATTTCATTTTAGACATTAACAATTTAAAATTGTTATTACGCAATGCCGGATTCAATTAAAATTAAAATAATAAAATCTTTTCTTTCATTAAAGTTAGCAATAACAAAAAAAAATTTTTAATAAACATCTCGCATGAATGAGTATTAAAAATCTGACTTTTTTTTTTGTCATACATAAAAATACAATACATGTTATTACCACACCACTATATTTTGAATTATCATCTAGCGGTCAATATAACTTACAAGTTATATTCTAAAAGAAATTCTCAAAAAAATTAATTAAATAAGTAATAAAAGTTCAACTAATCTGTTCAAATTCAACAAGATAAAATAGATTTACTAACTCCAACATTAATTGTAAGAGTAAAGCAATTCGTGCTGCCATCTACAGGGAAAATTAGCTATTAAATGTTATTTGTTTGCAACTGTTTAAATAGTTAGTAATATTAATTTCTAAATATAAAATAATACATGAAAATTCCCAAGTTAAATTTGAAACATAAGGAAAAAATAATCCAAAAACTATGTAAGAAAAATCATAAAAAAATTTAATATCCATGTGAGCAAATTCGTTTGTATATTGAATTGTTTAATTTTTTTTTTTAAATTCACATGAAACGAAAACGTTTATTAGAGCTACATGCTAATCAAAATTGAACTAATAAAGTACTAATATTAATTAAAAAATAATTTAAAAAAAATAAATAAAATACTCGAAATTTATTGCATAAATAACTTGTGTTTTCCTGTACAAATAATAATTTATGTCAGCATTTAATTTCATTTTAGCAATAAATAAATGATATTAAAAATAATAATAATAAAAAAATAATAATAAATTTACTAAGAAAACAATGAACTTAAATATAAAAATATTTACTTGATAATTTTAATGAATGTGTTAAATAAGCATAAATTATTTTAATTTCAATATTTATATCTAAAATGCGTAAGTATTTTTTTAAAATATTTTGATTTTAATATTTATGACACAAATAATTTAATTTCGATAATATACTACAATATTTTTAGTCGTAGTAATTAAAGTACATAATTTATCGCAATTAATTATATTTTCTTTAAAGAAATAGTGTTTTTGACAGGGTATGAAGAAATTATTCACTTTTTGAAACAAAAAAGAATTTCCTACCATACTTGAATTTAATTTGAAAGTATATGTCAAATGACAAGTTTTCCCCTTTTTTATGACTGAAATTTAAATGAAAAAATTAAATACATAAAATTTATTCTACTAGTTTAGTAATGAAAATTAATTTTTAATGAAAAAATAATAATAAATTGAACCTTAGTAATAATTTGAGCTAATGAATGATTTAGTGTGGATAGACTAGAATAAATTTTAAGAGCTTATAGGTTAATTTCATTTCCATTTTTTCAGAATATGTTAATAATTTTGTTCAATGGAATCAAATTTTCATTTTCATTTTCTAGTTCTATGATTTTTTTTTATTCCTTCATTATCACCTTTGTTTTAAACATAAGCTATACAATTTTTATAGAATTACGTGACTTATAATTTGCATTACAATAATTTCTATGCTGTTTCTTATCCCACTTGTTCGACAGCAACATCTAGACCAAGTGCATGAACCCGTGGGCTTTCATGGAAGGAGGGAAAGGGGTGGGGCACCCTTAGGTAGAAGTCTGACTTGGTTCCGTGTCATTGTCCCGGAGGGCACTGCCGTCCGGGTGGACTTTTAGGGGAGAACAAATCTATTTTAATGATCGAACGTCTGGCGCTCCATGCCACAGGTTTCGGGTTCGAGTCCCGACGGCGCCATTTATGTTGTTCGGAATCCGCTTTAAACCGTAGGTTCCGCTCTAATATAATTGTAGAGCGTTCTTTTGGGGTTTAGTCAGTCTTCGGCCTTCGTGTTCCTCGCTAAAGTGAAGTTGCATATTACCCATAGCCATGGTCCTGTCGCCTATGACGTGGTCTTCTGGACCTGGTGTAATATTTCCTGAACCCGGGCGATTAGTAAACTTAACAACAAGTAAACAAGTTATAGTTACTTTTAACAAGTAAAAACAACTACTCTGCATTTGTATATCGTATGAGATTAAACCCGGAAAACTCCCACCAGGTAGTCCGACTACCGAGGCAAGAGGCTGAACATCACAAACGCCATCGTATCTTCTCGTTTTCTCTGAACATCACAAACGTCATCGTGTCTTCTCGTTTTTGAAACAATGCCTACAACATAGTCGTCAGCGGATTGAACCTCAGCCCTAAGAGAAAACGAATTTAACGAATTTAAACGAATTTAATATTTTTAAGAAGAATCTTTGATTGTAATTCCTAAAATATGGTGAAAACATTTCGCAAAGCATTTTCAGTGGCAAAGAAAGAAAATTTGCTGTACCTCTCTAAATCTCATGTATTGACCGAACCGAAAGTTTTCTAACTTATTCTAAGTTCGATAAAATACGATTCGAGGAAATTCTAGCCTTCCATTCTTTTCACGGCAACCGTACTCTCCGGGCTCTTTGAAAGAAATACTTTGCCAGAAGTTTCTTCTCAACTTCTTTGATGAAGTGAGATTTCCTTTCTTCACCCTCCCCCACCCCCACCCTACTGCAGCTGTTCTTAACAGCCTCCAGATAGTCTTCAACTTAAATTGAAGTAGTATTGGAAAATGAATCAGTATGTATTAGTATACGAAATATTAATTGTAAATAGTTCAAATTAAAAAGCATATTCAAAGTAATACAGATGTTCATCTGTTAGAAATTTAATTAGCAGTTAGAAAATAAAATTTTAATGTTTTTTCTATAAAATATTCAGGTTATTTCTATAAGTTTAAAATTCGCAGTAGAACTTATTTTTTTTAAAATAATAAAACACTATAAAGTATTAATAATTAGTAAATTAATAAAGTATTTCGGTTTATTGATAATTAGCATCTTTTAAATTCGGTAAATCGATCTATAAATTTCAAAAAATAAATAAATCTTAATAGATAAATTCAATAAATCTTGTAAATTCTGTAAATCGATATGGCTAAAAAACTATAATTTTTAACGTATGTATTTTATTTTTTATTTTGCTTTTGTAAAAATTTCACTTAAGCTATTAAATTCTCACATACTAATAAGGCGTACATTTCTTTTTTTTAATCCAGGGTATCAATTTCCTATATTGAAGTCTTAATTTTGTTTGCTTTTCGCATTTTTATTCCATATAAGTGGCGTGCATAATAATATGTTGGTACAATACTACATTTAATCGCGTACTATTATATGCATAAGTTGATCTATTAAAATGACCATTTTAATTCATGGAGAAAATCAAAATCTTAACAAAAATATCTGAGTTTCTGAATGTGAAAATGTCTGTATTTAAGAGGACCACCGCTTGAAGAAATTACTACTCAAAAATAATTCTTACCATTTTTACAATATAAAGAAAATAGAACTACATTGAACTTTGTAACAACCAAAACTAGCCTATATCCAACGCATAAATATTTCGCAATATGCTAAATAGCTACAATCTAAAATCAAGCACGGTTGTAACCAATTATTTTAACAATTAAACTGCGAATGCTTGATCCATAACAGAATCCATCAAGGATTGAATTTCAAGCGAGATTCCATTAATTAACTGTGCAACTAGAATAGGTATAACGGTTAATTATGGACTTCGGATACACATGGAGAGTACTCCTGTATTACTTGCTCCTCATACCGAACGACCTATCTTATGCGTTATATTAATTTATTAGTATTGGGAGAGAGATTTAACAACCAGCAATCTTAGTACAATGTGTCCCGTTATGAATATCGAATTGTTTTGTAGTGTGCAGGTTGTGCGGCTGAATTGTAACTGGGTGTGGTAGGGTTGAGACTTGAGACACAGGTTTGAGAACTCACAGCTTTATTAACATACGCACAAACACCACAGCAGCATGATGGCTGAGTGACTAGCGCTCGGTGCCACAGGTATCGGGTTTCAGTCCCGGTGGTGCCATGGATGTTTGGTGTGGTTAGGAATCCACTTTAAGCCATAGGTCTCGGACTAATATAATTATAGAATGTTGGGCGTAAGGCTGGCAACCCTACCCTGTCAAAAGAAAACATCTGGCTATTGCGCCAATGATGATGATGATGATGATTACACACATAGAATTAGAGACATACATTATTTAACACATTTAAAGATATATAACTATAGATTCCTGAAGGACACCACATCTAAGGCGAAAACCTGATTCTCAGATACTCTCGGGATGCGCGAAAGATACTTCCTCTTCGGGTGAGAGTCTGTAGGCCAAGTAATACGCAGGGTTGCGTTAAATATATTTCCTCTCGGGGTGAGAGACTATAAGCTAAACGTTTATCAGAGGGCGTGCAGATTGCAGTCTCGAGGCGCTCTTGCCAATGCGTAGGAGGAGGCACGATTACAGTTTCTGTATGTGTATAAAGCTGGCAAAGTGTAATTATACATAGGATTGTTTTAGAGTTTTTTTTTTATTTGTTAATAGAAAATTCTTTTCTTTTTATTTCAGTTCAATTGATATACAGTTGTTCAGTTAAAACAATACAATGATTATCGTCTGTATCATTATTAACAGAAATTTAGAATTCAGACATTTTTGTGACGATTTTGATTTTCTCCATTAATTAAATTTAAATAAAAAAAAAAAAGAAACCTGAATGGCAACAATTCGGAATTGAATTTGATTATCATCTGTATCGTTATTCATTGTTTTAAAATGCAGCTAAAAAATAAACGATGGATCGAAGATATTCTTTATTTTACGAAACAATTCTTATTTGAGATACTCTTATTTAATTAATGAGGTTAAGGAAAGATGAGAAAAACCTGATTGTAATATTTATGCATGTAAAATAAGTGACATAAATAATAAAAAAAGGAAAGAAATGTCAAAGTTTGTATTTGACCTCGAAAAAGATAAATAATGCATATCCAACAAAAGTATGTATAGCTCGTATTACATCTAAAGTTTTTTTTTTTTTGTTTCTTATCCCACTCAGTTGACAGCAACATCCAGCCGGACCAAGTCCAGGAGCCCGTGTGGTCTCGTGGAAGGAGGGAAAGGTAGGGAAAGTAGCTTTTGTTGTGCTCATTACAGTTTGAGTGCAAAAATGTTTCCAGTTTCTTTAGAAATAAATTATTCAATTTTAATTGAAAATCTGAAGTTTTATATTCAAGTAAGCAGTTATAAATATTATTTTTAAATACAAGATTTTAGTATTTACTTCTAGCGATATTTTGGGTACTAAAATGAATTCTCTTAAGATTGTACATATAAATATCTTTAAAATCAGAGATTTTTTATGTACTTCACAGTTATGTTTAGGTGTGCGTCTATTGTCAAAATCTCAGCGTCCTGCATTATCCTGTAGTCCTACAGTGTCCTGCAGCGGACATTCATGAGTAATCTATTCATGGAAGGAGGGAAAGGGTACCCTTTCCCTCCTTCCATGGAAAGGAAGCTTCTTTTGCTTCTTTCTTTATCCATAGGTAGAAGTCTGATTTGTCTCCGTGACGCTGAAGAAGGGGGACAGTGCCTTCCGGGAGGACTTTTAGCGTGGAACAGCCCTGCAGTTGTTTATCGTATGGGTAACCACCAGGTAATCCGACTAATGAGGCAACAGGCTGAACATCACAAACGCCATCGAGTCTCTTCGTTTTTTGAAACAAAGTCTACAACAAATCCGCCAGTGGATTGAACTTCCCCCTAATGCTCACCACGGCACGCATTGCAAAAGGGCTATTAGACTGAACATACTAAAAAAATGAAATTCTTATATTGTTTATGTATATACTATTCAAAAATCGTTAAAAAAAGTTTTGGACTTTTTCTGTATTATTGATATGATGCAAATTTAATTTTTTAAAAACAATTTTTGTTACTAATAATTTTAATATTTTTGCTAAACATTTTTTGAACATATGACACTTAAAAAATAAAAATTTAAATTGAACGTTAAAAATTTTTTATGAATATTTTATACAAAAAAATTCTTTTTTCATTTATTACTAATTAATTTTGAAATTAATTAAAAAATGATTCGTAAAGCCGTTTTTTAGACGATTCGATTTTGGTTTTTGATATGCAAAACATATTGATGGAATTGAATGCATTCGAAGAAAAAGAAATTATTGCAATTCTTTACTTTTAATAAATGTGCTAATTAGAGTAAAAAAAAATACATGGAAATATAAAAATAAATCTCGTATGATCCCTTTTTAATAGATTTCATTTAGAATTCTGCTTTATCATTTAAAATATAAATAATAATAATAAAAATAATTTAATATAATTAAAATTAAAACAAAATAAGCCGATAATATTTAATAAAGTAGAAATTTCGTGAAACAAATGAAAATTATATAAAAATATAGTTATTAATAGTAAATGATCTTATAATTTCTTGAGGTACTTTAAATTGACATGTCTCACTTTTTAATAGATTTCATTTAGAATTCTGCATTATCATTTAAAATATAAATATTAATAATAACATTAATTTAATTTTAATATTAAAATTAAAAAATAAACAGAGAATATTTATTAATTTAGAAATATCGTGAAACAAATGAAAATTATATATAAAAAAAGTAATAAATCGTAAATGATCTTCTCATAACTTCTTGATGTACTTTAAATAGACATCGATAAATAGAAGATAGAAAAATATTTTGAATATTAAATATCGAAATAAACTTAATCGATATCTGCCTCATTTAAATACACTCCTCACAATCAGTAACGATAACATCATTTTTATTGCCATATAATCAAACTCGTCTGAAGCATCATCATCATCATATGAGGACGATATTTCCTGCTTATGTTGAACCTTTCTTTTTGATGATTCCATCATTGCCATGGCAACCGAACGACCTCCATATCTAAGCTAAGCGAGGCACTCAATTATCAGACGATAAATCCCCTTTTTTTCCCTATCAGTCTCTTTGCTTTGATACCAATTAATACCTATTTGAAGAGCTCTTCACCTTAATTATCAAGGGGGCAAGTACCTGTGAAGGAGACGCAACCTCCTACTAGACCTAATTAAGCTCTTAAAAGTTAAAGGATAAAGTTACCGAATGTGTGTGATTTGATTTGGAAACGTACTACTATATTGAATTCAGTAGAAATTTTCATTTTCAGTGAATGGTCCATTTCATAGCTTTCTGTATAATTTAATTTATAGGAATACAAATAAAAATTAAAATGTTTTTATTTGTATGCATAAATGGTATAAATTGTTAATGGGTATAATTTTATTAATTAACAATTATTATTATTGGTACAAATGAACAAAAAGTATAAATTTTTCATTTTAATTTTTAATAATTTGATTTATAGGAATACAAATAAAAATTAATTAATATTCAAATTTATACAAGTACAATAAAATGTGTAAGAAAGCAAATAAAATTTAATAAAAATTAATTAATAGATTTAAAATTTAATTATTAATTATATAATTAACTTAAATTACACAATTAATAACTAAAAATTACAAATTAAAATAAGAATACAATATTACTAATAAAATTGAATACATACACAAAATCATTATTATAAAATCAAATATTTTTATATATTTTTTTATCATATATTTTATATTTTCTTAAGGCATCAAATTTATATTTAATAAAAATATTATTATCACATTATATTATATATTATTAATATTATAATTATAATATTAATAAATTATTTATTTAATTATAATAGATGCTACTTATTAATATAATTACAATATATATTACTTATTAATACAATTATAATATATATTACTTATTATAATTATATTATTAATATTATTATTTAATTCCTGATTATATATATATTTAATATAATTAATTACCCTTACATAACATCGAAATTACTGAATATATATATAATTATACCGTTCTCCTACATTTCTGAGTAAATTTTAAAATATTAAATAACCCAGAATTACCGTTACTTTAAATCTAAGAGAGATCCATTTAAAATTCTATTTTAAGGGGCGTTTAAAGTGTTCACCTTATGCAGCTCGCATTAAATCTACCGTTACACACATTAACAACAGAGAACAGGGTAAGAGCGGTCTTCGTGGCCCAATTTAGAAGATTCGAGATAATAGAAGGTTTACGAATTTAATTATCGCTTCGGAACCCATTAACATGCAAGGCATCTAATTTTCTACATGACCGTAACTTCTCCCCAAAGTGGTACGTGCGCCAACACGCCGTAAAAGCACCGTAATCATTTTGCTCGGAGACTGAGCAATGACGATTAAAAAGGATTAAGCATAATTAAGAAAAGCTTATGGGCGTCACATTGTGATCTAATGACATGGCTTCCAAGATTTCTATATTTAGCCTCAATAAAAGCGGTGTCATCATCATCGCAATGTTTATGTAGCATTGATCTTACTTTAAATTTAGTTAGATTTGGCAAGCAGCTACTTAATCCGTGGTTTACGATTCGCATGAGTGTTTTCTTAGTAAAAAGTAGTCCGTGTTAATGCTCATTGAAGTGAGGCATCGTGCTAATAAAAGAAAGATATGTTTGTTCTTGGGCTTAATTAGAATCAATAAAACAGTTTGCAGTGAGGATTGTTTTGAAAGATTGCATCAACACTTGTTGTAAATGATTAATTTCAGCATAAATAGCACTTTCCCTTTACAATGGCAAATAAATTGTCTGTCTGTAAGAGAAATAATTAATATATGAACTCGAAGAAAAGATGTAAGATATGATAGATAACTTATAATAGATAATATAACGGTAGATTTAATGCGAGCTGCATAAGGCGAACACTTTAAACGCCCCTTAAAATAGAATTTTAAATGCATCTCTCTTAGATTTAAAGTAATAGTAATTCTGGGTTATTTAATATTTTAAATTTAGCTCAGAAAAGTAGAGGAACGGTACAACAATATATGTATATTCAGCAATTTCAATGTTATGTAACATTAATTAATTATGTTAAATATATTTTATTATAGAGCCTGATGGCGGAGTCATTAGCTCTCTGGCTCTCGTTGTCACAGGTTTTGGGTTTGTGTCCCGGCGATGCCATTGATGTTTGTAGTGGTTCGGAATCCACTTTAAACCGTAGGTCCCAATCTAATATGACTACTACTACTACACCACACCACTGTGCCTAGAGCTGAGTTTCCCTTTACAGTTTGGGAATGATATGGGTGAGCAGTCTGACAGGGCTCCGTGACGCTCTACAGTCATATGAGACCGGGACCTACGGTTTAAAGTGGATTCCGAACTACTACAAACATCCATGTCCTCGTAGGGTATCGAACCCGAAGCCTGTGGCACCGTGCGCCAGAGCGCTAGGCACTCGGCCATCAGGCACCGTGTCTATTATGACTGTAGAGCGTTGGGCTGACAACCGTACCTTTTAAAAAAGAACGCATCTCCTGTCCCGAAATCTGCCAGCAGGCAGAAGGCTTTGGCCCACCATGGGGCTATTGCGTCAATGAAGAACAAGAAGTATAATGTATTGTATATCTTTTTATATTTAACGTGCAAAATATGATGCATATAATAAATGCATTTTTAATGCAAAAAATAATTATTGAATTTTCATATTAATTCTGTTTTCGTTCTATTATATTTCTAAGCATTCCATTACATTTGTTTGCGTTGACTAAATACATAATTTAAGAACTCATCTATCGAAACAAAATTTATTTTTTAATTAATATCGATGAATTTTTTAGATCAGTAGAGTTCCAAGTGTTTGACTTTCTTTCTGCTATTAAAGAAAAAAAAAAATGACCTAGCAAAAAGAATATGCTAATTCTAATTAAATTTCAGCAGCAAAATAAATTGATAAATAATATACAACCTAAGACATGCATCACGAAAAATAAACAAAAATGTTCTAGTGAATGATTTTTTGGATTAGGTTTTTTTTAAGGTTTTTTGAGCAAATCAAGTAGCTTTAATTATATCAAACAAGAAATATTTCAGAAAAAAAAGGGACATAGATAAGTTTTAAATAAAATAAGAACTTCATCAATTTTATTATTTTTTATAGAATTACAATTTAAATAAATAAAAAATGCTTATTCAAAAATTTCAAGATTTTAAAGTAGTTCACGATTTTATCTTGGGTTACATTCATTTTAGATCTAGGTAACGGATGAGATAATGTATTTATAAGTGGTTGTTATGATATTTTTAGAGGTGATTGACCATAGAGAGGAATTTTATTTTCAATTTAAAAATCAACAAAATTTTGAATCCAATTATAAGAAAAAGTTCCATTGTAAAAAAATGAAAATACAACTATTTAAAAATAGTAAATTTGACATATATAAGATTATTGTTTAATTGTATTTTTTTCATATTCTATGCATAGTTTTCTTTCTTTTCAAAGTAAAAAAAAAAAAAGAAAGGTTAAAAAACGCACCAAGTGAAAATTTTTAACCAGAAATTTGTTATTTAAAAATTTGTGTATAAATTAAATAAATAAGTATAAAAAATTTGTGTATAAAATAAATAAATAAGTATAAAAATTTAGTGCATAAAATAAATAAGTATAAAATTGTTTGTATGAAATAAAATAAGTATAAAAAATTTGTGTATAAAATAAATAAATAAATTAGTATAAAAAATTTGTGTATAAAATAATAAATAAATAAGTATAAAAAATTTATGTATAAAATAATAAATAAATAAGTATAAAAAATTTGTGTATAGAATAAATAAAAAAAAGTTATAATAATTTGTGTATAAAATAATAATTATATTTGTTTTTATAAAATATAAAAAGGTCCTATGTTAATTAAAATTTTTAACATGGAGAATATTTTGATGCATTTAAAAGATGTTTGAAATAATTTATTGAAATTCAATCAAAACCAAATGTAAAGAAAAAAATTAGAAAAACAAAATAAAAAATAAATTTTTTTCTAAATATACTTTATTATGTTAAATGCAAATATTTTAGTTCAAAGTATTTTACAAAATGGAAAAACATCATTAGTGAAGTTATAAAAGCCGAGCAGTTTTTTAAAGTTCTTAAAAATGCATTAAAAAAAAAAGAGTTCATTAACTTGGTTAGTTGATTAATGCCAAGTTTATTCCATTAAAATATAAAACGGGGCTTTCTTCTAATTTCATTCCTTAACAGATGCCCTTTCGATCACAATTTATCAAATTATAAGTGGATTAAAAATGAAAGCTTTATAAAAAATAAATGTAAAAATAAAAATTTAAATAAAATAAATGTATTTATCAAATTATAGGTTGATTAAAAATAAAAAAACAGCAAAATTCATATTTACTTGCAGAGTTAAAAAATGTATTTCCAAACATTTGGAAAAATAAAAGCAATTTATTTAACATAAAATCTTTTATCCTATAGCATAGATATCTCAAAAAAACAAACAAATATATTTTAGAATTAAAAAAATAATAAATGGTAAAGAAATAATAAATCAACATTAGTAAATGGTGAAAGCATCGACATGGATAAAATAACTTTTAATCAAAATTTATTTTGTGTAATTTTTTTTGTATTGTATATTTTAAATGCAAATAGGACAAATTACTCGTTGAAAAACAAGTTTCTTATAATATTAATTAACATCCATCATTATTTGGGAGAAATGTAAAAACAAAATAAAGCTAAATAAACTTTCTAAAAAATTGCAAAGCCGCAGCATTAAATATTAAAGTAAGCTTTAGACATTAATATGAGATAAAGTATTTTTTTTATACTTTTGCATCTGTTTAATGGAAGGGAAGATAATCAATTTTTTGAAATGAATTTGAAGTCGCAAAGAACTTGTTTATCATTATGAGTAAAAGGGAAAAAACATAAAAAAAAAAAAAAAACCCCATCAAAACAAGGGAGATAAAAATTTAATGAATTTTCTACCAACGTTATAAAGAGTTGTTTGAAGCAAGTAAAACAAAAATGATTTACTGCTTTTAGGGTTTAGTAATCTAACATTATTTAAAAGCGCAATTCGTAGCATAAATGTTCCTCCGAGAGCATTAAGTAATTAATAAATAAGTGAAATGACGCCATTTTTTTTTTTTTGTTAAATGGATTATAAATTGAATATTGTGGCAAATTGATATTTGCTTTTTATTTGAATAAAATATGTCCGTAGCATTTCTAATGGACTGACAAAATTTTCAGAAACATTTGCTGATTTATTTAGCCATATAATCTATATAAATTTATATAAATAATAATCATTCACGACATATTTAAAGGAAATGTAAGTTTAAGCATTTATTCTTTTTTCGAAAATTCAAAAATGTTGCAAATTGAAATTTTGTTTTTATTTAAATAAAATATTTCCTTAGCAATTATTATGGACACTTTAAAACTTTTCAGAAACATTTGGCGATTTATTTACATGTAATATTAATACAGTGAAGATGTATTATAAATATGCTAAAACCAGTAAATATGGCTATATAATCAATAAGCGAAATGAATAAATTAATTAATAAGAGAAAAATAATAAATAAGGCTATATAAATCAACAAGTAATAATAATAAGGCTGTAATAATAGATTGATATTCAAGATTATTAAATGTAAACATATTTTTTATGCTTCATGTTAAATTATTAGACATTTATGAAACGAAAAACATGATTTTTATATGAAAATGACAAAATTTATTAAATAATATAATGCTAAAATACGACGTAAAATAAATGAATTCATTTTACTTTTTCATACATATTTCCCTAAATTCCTCTTTCTGTAGTTTAATAATAAATTTATAATTTTTTAAATTTGAAATATTTAAGTAAAACATAAAACAAAACCGAATATCATTAATAATTATATGTTTAATTCAAGATAAATAAGAAATCGATAATTATATTTCATTAGATTTAAAACATGAAACACTATAAAACAATCTTTTCGGAAACTTGACGCTAACATTGAAAATTAATCTTGAATCTACAGAAAATAGACCCCCTTCATAAAGCTGATTGAAATTCCCTGCGAGTACTAGAGGGCTTAAGACAATCTAATCTTTCACCGCCCACGACATTAATGAAAGGAAACCCACAGAGAAATTTGTCAACGTAACTGAGTTACGAACTTGTCATATCGGATTAAAATGACGTGTTTGTCTTACAGCTTAAAATGGAGGCTCGAAATGATCGAAATATCTGGCTTTCCATTTCTCTAAGTTAGTCAACAATTCTGGTCCTAGAGCTTATTTCAGTTTTAAAGTCAAATTGTGATTTATAAATTATTTTGGCGAAATTCATATCATAGAAGTGTGATTTTTAAGAACTCAGTGCTAAGTTCACTATGATAATAATAGCGAAAAATATTTTATTACGGATTAAATTGTTTTTCTTAAGATGTTGATTAAATCCTAACAGACTTATGATTAAAGATAATTTAATAATTTTAAAATGATGAGCTTAGAAAAATTATATGCGAATATAAATAATAATGTTATTGTTTTAATAAATAAGTAAAAAGAACATAATGATATTTTACATCTTAAATTCATATTGTCTGTTACACAAAAATATTTTGTTCTAGTTTTAAATAAAAGTAAATAACTTAATTTAGTTAAAATTGATCATAGAATTCGAAATCCAAAGAATTTTTTCAATGTTCTTATTTATTTATTTATAAAAGTCTTTGTAAATTATGAATAATACTTATAATCACTGTATAATTGGGAAACACCCTAATTTGGCATGAATTGGAAAGAAGTTCAATTGTAATTTTTTAAAATTTTACATAATCCAAAATTTAAAAAATCTCCAAGACAAGCAACCAACTCGGAAACAATACCAAAAGCAATATCAATAGAAAGTGAATAAAAGAAAATATATTTTATTTTGTACAATTCTTTAAATTTTATATAATTTTGTACATTTTGTATTATTGCAAAATTCTCCAAGGCAAACAACCAAATTGGAAATAATACCAAAAGAAATATCCATAGAAAATGAATAAAAAAAATATATGTTATTTTCTATAATTCTTTAAATTTTATACAAATTTGTACAGCTCGTACAATTTTATGCAATTTTATACAATTCAAAATCGATAAAATAATGTACAATTGTAAAAATCTCCAAGGCAAACAACCAAATTGGAGACAATTCCAGAAGAAATATCCATAGAAAGAGAATAAAAGAAATATGTTATTTACAGTTCTTTAAATTTTATACAATTTTGTACAATTTTTTGCAATTTTATACAATTTTGTACAATTTGTACAATTTTATACAATTTTGTACAATTTGTACAATTTTATACAATTTTATACAATTTTGTACAATTGTACAAAATTGTATAAAATAATATACAATTGTAAAAATTTCCAAGACAAACAACCAAATTGAAACAAAGGAAATATATGTTACTTTGTGCAATTCTTTAAATTTTTCCGTTTTTGGTCGTAAAAAAGTAGAAAACTTTCGATTCAGTTCACCTAATTAATGGAAAAAGATTCCCTATTACAATTGATTAACCAAAGTTAAAAAAAATTAATATCTGATCAAGCCAAATATATTGCATTTTAGGATTAACTACATTATTTCCACAGATTTTCAATCAAAGATAAGATCATAGTACAACAAAACGAAATTCAAATCTTTTCCAAAGTTTCCTCTGCGTTCTCGAAGTTTACTCCTATATTCTGAAGGAATTGAATTCCAAGTTTGAGAAACCCATGCCTACATTTTCCTGCAGTGAATAAGTACTTGACATTCAACTTGTTCTCACTCCAATCAGTGTAATTATTTTATGCAAGATGACAGCACTTGTCGAGTGTCCTACGCAGTAAACCACATTTCCTAATTAAAACTGGAAGAAGGATGTGAAAGGACGAGAATTTGGCTTGGTTTTTGAAGTGCCTGCATAACAAATTATACATATAGAAACCGTCCAGTTTAAATTGCTTCCTCTTATATTAATACATAGTAAGCACATGACGAGAAATCTGACGTTTGAGAAATGAGAAAACGTTTATAATGAAAGTGTTTCAATATTAACGCAATACAGATGTGGAAATCTCATGTAGTAAAATTGCAGGTATGCTTTTTTAAGGTCCAAGTGTTGATAGAATTAATTTTAATTCTTAAAAATCAGAGATTTTTAACTTTTTTTTGTTCAACAGATGCCTTTTATCTGTAAGATGCAAAGCACAAACTCCTTTTTAGAATAATATTTTTAAATAAAATTCACAGTAAATCATTTATAAAAAAAATATTTAACAACAACAAAAACACTTATCTTTTGACAATAATAATAAATTTGTTTTTTAGGTACAATGAATAGAAATATATATGCGTTATAAAATACAAGCTGCTTAATTAAAAAGTTGGAATGTTTTTGTGAATACTTTTACTGTTAAAGTTTCTGTTGTTCTTGTTTATTTGAATTGAAATTGTTGTGTAACAGAAAACAATATAATATTTTAGCAATAATTATATATAAAGAAGAGTTATAATTAATAAAAATAATGTCCACAGATACAGATAGGCGATATTACAATAGTTAATATATTCAAGTACAGATAGTAGAATAAAAATACTGGAGCAAACGCAACACGATTTCGTTTACATACTATCAAAACATGGAAAATCGATTCAAAACGAAAAAAGTTTATATTTTCGACATCAAGGCAAAAAGCGGTGGTATAGGCTGGTTTTGGGAAGTAAAATAGACATAAAAACTAGAAAAAAGGAACGTCTTATGTGATTGACTAATATTTCATTGGCACAGACACAAATATTTATTTTAAAGCAGCTCAATTTTATTTTTTTATGTTTAACTGATTTTTTTACATAGTTTTTATTCAATTATTGACTTAATTGTAAAGTCAATAGAAAGTTAATTGTAAAGTTAAGAAAATATTTTATTTTCCTTTCATACTTTAGTTTGCAAAATGCTTTCAATATGTTTTACTTGGACATGTTGTATCATGTTCATTCTCAAAAGAACACTATCAGCTATAGATAGTTTTATCAACCTGCCTGATGTGCAATGCTTTACAGTCCGTTAAATTGTGTTAAAATGTCCATTAAATGTCAGTCAAGCATGTAAAACGTCCCTTTTTTAGTTTTTATGTCCGTTTTGCAGTTAAAAATCAGCCTGAAGAATCACTTTTATAACTGACGTCGAAAATGTAAGAATTTCTTTTTAAATCTATTCCAAAGGTCTTAAATAGTATGTATACAAAATGGCTAATTATATAATTTATTGAATACATTTATATTTTAAAACTTATATTTAATTAAAAATCGGTGAAAACGAAGATCTTTTTTTTTCTCTTTCCAACTCCTAAACCCTCTGAATCAAGATCAGAATTCCCTAAGAACCTGTTCTTGGTTATATTCCTAAGAACCCTACCTTGTTAAGAAGCTATTCTTTAAATTTATAATCTATGAGTAAATAATGCTAACTACCATTTTTGCATTCATGAAAAAGAAAAATTATTTATTTTTATATTAAAGAATTTATCTATATAGCTCACATATATTTACAAGTATTAGAAAAGTATTTAAAGAATAAACGCATATACTGTAAAGAGCGATACAGTTTCTTTTATCGTTGTAAAATTATACCTTTTCTTATTCAATGTTTGTTTCTTTTGAAAATTCTAATGTGCTTTTGAAATAAATATATTGTAAACTGTAACGTCAAAAATAATTTTTAAATGTTTAAACAATAGTCTAGAACTCAATAATTACTAAATTTATGATGCTTTGTCAAAACGCGTCATATTATTCTTGATTTGGTTAAAAACTAAAAAAAATATTTTACTGTTGTATATTTATTTTTTATGTCAAAATAAACATAAGTCTTTTTTTATCAATTAAATAAATGTCACATAATCAGTAATACAATATAAGTGGTATTCACCTCCAAGCATTTTTTATTATTATATAACAGATATACATGTACGTCATATAATAAATTGCTTGTATTGTTCCTTTGTTATTAATTGCGAATACTCATTCTAGGCTATGTTATTACTATTGAATCTTCATCTATAAATACATACAAGCTAAATGATAATTAATTAAGTGTCAGATGTGATTATGGCTTAATCCTTTGATTCACCGCTTAATTGACCACTTAATTTATTTTTGTTGACCTCTTAACGCTATAACAAGTCATACTGACTGAGATTTAAAACTCAAAGATAACTATCTATTCTCAGATTCAATGATAAATAGTTATAAATAGCACAATAAGCATGTAAAAATGTTTAGAGCTCTAGATATTTCTTTTTAAGTGAAAACAAATAATTGAGACTCATCTAAACTAATATATTTGAGAACTTGAATAAAATAAGTAAATAGAGTACTTCTTAATATCTTTGCGCAATAATTTTAGGACACGATTTATAGGTTAATTATATATTTTCTTTTTCTTTTTCAGTAAACATAAATTTTTTCTTATGGATTCTCTATATTTCGGGAAGTTTTTGTAGTTGAGGAAAGATCTAACCATTGATTATTATGTAAATGAACGAGATATATAAATCCAAATATGATTTAAATATATTTTTATTTCAGGATAGTTTTGAAAGTATAATTAATTTTTTAATCATCCTAGGTGTACATTTCTTTTACTTATAGAAAATAAATAATAATTTTATTGGTTCCTTTTAACCTGACATTTTAGTTTATGTTTCATTTCTATTTCAATAATGTTTTACCTCATGTCTGAGAACTGTTATATGTATATATGCAGCATAACTAATTCTAATAATAAAAATATAAATATTTTCAAATGTAATTTAATATTTAATTTTCACCTTTGAAACACATATAACATAATTAATTTTTCAGTTACGTAGTTTTCAAATTGCTTATGAAAAGCAATTAAAAGTTTAAGGCAACTATTTAGTAATTCTTTTAAATTTTTTAAACCTTTTAACATTTGTCTAAATATGCATGCTACTCGTAGCCCAATGGTAATAGAGCTAGCTGACCCGCAAGAGAAAAGTTGTATTTAAATAGTTGGTGCATGTAACAGTCATCATCATCGTCATTTTGAAATATGGATATACTTGGTAAAGTCTTACGAATTCATACAGAATACTTAACTGTCTATTAAAGAAATTATCCTCAATATGATACGTAAATGTAGGATTGTTACTCAAAAGCCATTTTTCAAGACATTACCCACAGTGCACTTTAGAAATGTACTATACTTCTACAGAAGTATAAATAGACAATGAACATGCGACAAATGACATTGCTGATGGACTAGCGAAAAAAGGTACTTCCATGACTCAGGTTAATGAGGAACCTCTGAACTACCATGAGCTATGCTCGAGAAGTAAGACTTCTATACACACCTCTTGGAAACAATCACCCACACATCAGTAGTATCTTAGTGAGCGTTCTGGTATTTCAATTGGCTGTAAAGGTGTCAGTAGAGATCAAACTGCTTCAGCTCGACTGTCTACTGGGCATTTAAAAACATGGTGCTTTTCCATGGTGCTACGAAATTTCCAGTTTGCACCAAGTTTAGTAATGAAGAAACCACTCCTCAACATTTAACTACCTGCGTTAACTTGGTGCGTGAGGACCTTCTGAAGAGACCAATTTATGTCTTGGAGGTATTTAAGGCGAACAAACTTATGAATCTGATCTGATTCAGGTCAGACAGAATAGAAAGACGAAGAAGATGATCATGCGACAGGTATACGGAAAAAAGAAATTTTTTCTTTTATGAGATGGTTTTTCAAGGCACAATGGTTAATGTTTATTTATCGTTAAAGCTCATTACCGAAATATCTCTAGGAATCCACTTTAAAATGTAGGTTCCGGTCTGTTTAGCTTAAAGTGTGCACAAGATGACCGTAGATGACAAACCAAACAAATATCACGACTTTAAAAGATTTGATGTAATCGAATACATCCGATACGAGACGCATTATTAAGACATTGTTTAAAGAAATTTAATAACACACCCGTACAATCTAATACATTTATTAAAAGGCATTTTATTACAAAATTCACTAAAGAACATTAGGTGCTATTGCTTTCATACAACACAAATTTAACCCGAAGCCCAATGCAATCATTTAACAACCACTTGCCGGTTCCCACGTTTGTTTTGCGGCAGCTTTCTTAAACAAAAGCACAGTCAGAGACAAAGTACCAGTTTTTGGGGTTTGCGTGACACACGGTATTGTTCGCGGCAAAATCTTCGAAGGGGGACAAAGGAAAACCTACCGGCGGATGCACGCGCTGTTTAACCAGGTGGATAGACAAGTGTGAGCGTGCCACCAGCGTCTTGAATCTTTTTGCTGTTGTTGTTGTAGTCTCCCATTTATGCAGGCGAGAGAATATTCACACGCTGGCACATCAAGTGATTCGGTTGAGAAAGATAATGTCCAGATTGGGTTCTGGATGTTGGGTTGTTTTTTTAATACTTATTTTGAAATTATTAATGGGAAATTGTTAATGCAGTGCTTTTAAGATGTATAGGTGTTTGTAGATGCTTTTTGTGATGCAAGGTAACATGCTAGTTGTTTTATTTATAAGGATTGAAGTTATTGTTTATTGAATGCAACTTTATTTGCTTTAGTTGTGATAAGAAAAAAATATCGAGGCATTGTTGGGTTGTCTTTAATAGAGTGAAATTTGGAAATTAGTTAATATAAAGCTGTGTAATCTATATATTTTTTCAAGGATCAATTATTATTTTTTTTTTGTAAAGGCAAGATATATCTTTTTTTTTTGCCTTTTTTGTGTTAATGTTCGAAAACATTTATTATTGGAATTTCCTTTCTTGTATGATAAATTACCATGCTCATCATCATTGGCGCAACAGCCTCATGGTCGACCAAGACCGCCTGCCTATTAGCAGATTCCGAAAATGAAATATTTTCTTGTTATGGGGTAGGGGTGTCATCCCTACGCCATATTGTCACTATTAGACATATTAGATTGGGACTTATCGTTTAAGATGGATTCCAAATCACCACAAGCATATATGGGCCTGCTGGGACTCGAACCCAGTGGCACCGAACGTCAGAGCGCTAGTCACTCGGTCATCAGGCTCCCAGAAAGAGAAAGCTCCAGATTATTTCTAGTTATCGGGATATTTTAACATGATTTTGAAAAGAACATCGTAGTATATATACATTGAACAAAAAATATTTTTTTTGCTGGCATATTTTTAAATATTTAAATTAATTATAATTTTAAAATATTTTTTTTTTCATAATGGCAGAAGTGTGCTGAAAAAATAATTATTCAGAATGATGATGAGTTGGTAATTACGTATGAAATTTATTTTCCACTAAGAAATAATCATTTTACAGCAATATGATTAAAACTTTGTAGAGTTTAATTTCAAAGAATCCTGTATACACAATTCAGTCAGTAAGAAAGTCCAAAATATTTGTTAAGTGTTACTTTGTATTGGGGATTTTAGCAAATGTTTTCTCATGAAAAATTCGAACATAATTTTACAGCAATAATTTGTAAGTGTAGAAGAATATTTTGTAATTTTCTTAATTCTGAGGTTTGGTTTTTGCTCACTGTAATTTTATACACACTTTAGGTTAATTATACCGGTACCTACAGTTTAACGTGAATTCCGAAACACTAACAAACATCCACTACCGGGATTCGAACCTGAAGCCTGTGGCACCAAAGGCCAGAGCGCTAGCCAATTAGCGAACAGGCCACTTTAATTCTGAGAATCAAAATGTTTGCTTTGACCACGAATGCTTTGCAAATCTAGAGGCTATTTGTAAAGCGATGTAAATATTTGTACAAATTTTTCTTACACATATTTTCATTTAGATACATCTTTTGTACATACAATACATCCAAATGATATGTATTTGTATAAATAGAAAATTTACACAGAAAATTATTTTATTGATATCTCCGATTTAGTTGCACGTTGATGTTTCAGTGTCACAGAAATAATAAGCTATTTGAACAAATAAAATTTAAAAACAAGTAATATAAAAAAAAAAATTTAAAGTTAATTCCTTCTTTTTTTTTCATTATATTGCAGAAAGTCCTTTATAAATAATTTTCATTCATTTTTAAGTTTATCTGGCGCCATCTATTGGTAGATATATGCAACTTAAATGTATAAAAAAATAAAATTATTTAATTAAATTTAATTACTGAATTCATATTTGAAAAAACTGTATTAACATCCAGTGTCATTCACTACAAGTTCAAAAACAATGTATTTGAACTTGAGTGGATGAATGAAAAGCGTTTTATGAACGATTGAAAATTTGAACAAGATATATATAGGGAGAGTGTGAGCTAATAGAAGGAATTGAAATAAAATGAGTAAATAATTTTTAGTTAAAATTGGCTTTTAATATATGAATTTATTTTTTACTATACAATTTTTGGTATTTTCTAATAAATTTTTATTAACATAAAAAAATTAAAATTTTAAATAAAGAAATTAAAACTTTTTTTCGGGGATTAAAAGTATTGTTTAATATAACAAAATAGTTAATTTCTGTAGAAACTGGTTGTAATTGAATATTTTGGGAATGAATAAGATATTTGAAAATTTTCTACATAATAAGGTTACCTTGTTAGTAACCTTGAATTAAAAACATATGCAATAAAATACCTCTTATTTATTTTAAACAGCGTAGATAAATTTTTTATAAAAAATTAACAAGCACAGAGTTTTGGTATTTCAAACAAAAAGAATCATTTCTTTTCAGAATAAAACCCATTTATGTAATTGAATCTCTAGGGATAGTTAAAAATGCAAATAAGAAAACTTTTTATTTTTATAATTTTTCTTTTTTATTACTACTTTTTTTTTCATTTTTAATTATTACATCTTTCATTATGAATGCATTTATAGCGGTTTTTTCCCTTTAAATCCCAGGTAATAAATACTCCCTACTCACTCAGTTTGAAAAGTTTTGAAATAGAAATTTTTTTTTTTTTTTTTTCTTTTTAATCTTTTGAAGAATTGTAACTTGTTCTATGATCTTTTATTAAAAATTAAAGAAAAAGAATTTATTTTTATTAAATTACATAAAATATAATGATTTATTATTATTTTTTATTTTAGTTTTTATTAGATTTCCATGTATTTGCTTTTATGTTTTATTCTTCAATGAAATGCAAGATTTAAAAAGTAGTGTTCATTTACATAAAGTATAATATCATTTCATTTATATAATTACAATAAACTATATTTATAAAATTATATAATTCAAATGTAACATAAAAATTTGCTAAATGTCGAAATTTATATTAATCATAGTTAAATAAAAATTTCTAAAGTCCAACTTTTTCATTTAATTAATTTTTGAAATCTTGGTTTTGAAAGACTTTACAATAATTTTTATGTTAAAAATATTTGGCTTAATTTTTAGCAATTAAATTTTGTATATTATTTTAATTGCTTAGTGATTTTTAATTAACAAAAATAATTTTTTAATTTAAAGAAAAACGTATAAATGTAAAAAAAAAAAAATTGTTCTATGAGTAAAATTGATCTATATTTTGACTTACTAAACTAAAAAAAATTCTATACTAAAATGATCTATACTTTGACTTTGAAAATTAATTTATTTTCCAAGAAAATTAATCATCAATCTTTACTATTCTCAAATGTATATGGCATTTTCACTTCTTTTAAAATATTTACGAATATTACGATATTAACAAAAAAACATTTTTTATTATAAAACATAACTAAATGAAAACAAATTTCTTTGAATTAAAAAAAAAATTAATTAAAGTAGATTAAAAAAAATTTAAATCAAATTTAACAAGGTGAACGGTTTTTAGATTTTTTTTCATAATTTAATTTATATATACTTACCAAAATTATTATAGTTTAATTACAAAAAAATATAGAAGTTTTGATTTCGGTTAATTTTTGTAAATAACAAATGAAAAAAAAAAAAAAATTTAAAATACGTAAACAACACATGCTTGTTGACAAAATATTTTATTTTCAATATGTAAGTCTTTTGAATCAAATAAGTGTTACTCATTTCCTTCTATTAGCTCACACTCTCCCTATATATATCTTGTTCAAATTTTCAATCGTTAATAAAATACATCCACTCAAGTTAAAGTAAATTTTTTTTGAACTTGTAGTGGATGGTTAATACAGTTTTTTCAAATATTAATTCATTCATGAAATTTAATTATTTAATTTTAGTTTTTTTTTAGATTTTAGCATATATCTACCAATAGATGGAGCCAGATAAACTTAAAAAAATGAATGAAAATTATTTATAAATGACTTTCTGCGATTGACTTTAAAGTAGGATTGAAGTAGAAATTGACTTTAATTTTTTTTTTTTTTTTTGTATTACTTGTTTATTATGAAACACAACTTAATCAAAACAAATTTCTCTGAATTAAAAAAAAAAGATAATAAAATTAATATATATTTAAACAAATTTTAAATTAAATTTAACAAGGTGAACTGTTCTAAATATTTTTTTATAATTTAATTTATATATACTCTCCAAAATTCTAATAGCTTATTTTACAAATTATCGAAGTTTTTATTTTGCTTAATTTTTTTAAATAACAAATAAAAAAATATTTTAAATACGTAAATAACACGTGTTTGTTAACATAATATTTTATTTTCAATATATGAGTCATTTGAGCCAAATAAGTGTTATTTTTCATTTCTGAAAATGAAATGAAAAATATAAGAGAAACAGTATCAACTGTCCTGTTTTTTCGACTATTTAAAAAGAAAACAGTTGTTTCTTTTTAAACAAAACCATTTTCGTTTAGGGAGTATTACTAGCAAAAAATAACACAACTCCCACCACTAATTGCTGTCCAAAAATAAAGAGAACCTCACAATATCAGTAAAACAACCAATTATTCTTTCACCGATTCTTTTAAGAGAGCTATTATATTCTTATCCGTTTCTTTACAAAAAAAAATCATTTATTTGTAAACGCGTTTGTGAGTGTGTGTAATAGACTAATTTTTTTATTTAATTATTTCTTGAAATCTTAGTTTTGAAAGACTTTGCAATAATTTTCATGTTAAAAATATTTGGCTTAATTTTTAGCAATTAAATCTTATATTTTATTTTTAATTGCTTAGTGATATTTAATTAAAAAAAACTCATAGTAATGTAAAAAAAAATTTTTTTTTCCTATTTTATTATAGTAAAATTTTTAAAATGATCTATACTTTTGACTTTGAAAGTTAATTTATTTTCCAAGCTTTGATTTCGTTTAATTTTTATAAATAACAAATGAGCAAGTAATATAAATTTTTTTTAAAGTCAATTCCTGCTTTTTTTTCATTCTATTGCAGAAAAGTCATTTACAAATAAAGTTGAAAATTTCCTCTTTCATTTGGTGCCATCTATTGGTAGATATATGCAACTTAAATCTAAAAAAACCTAAAATTAATTAATCAAATTTAATTAATGAATTAATATTTGAAAAAAACTGTAGTAACATCCAGTGTCATCCACTACAAGTTCAAAAAATATATTTGAACTTGAGTGATAAATAAAAAGTATTTTATTAACGATTGAAAATTTAAACGAGATATATATATAGGGAGAGTGTGAAGTAATAGTAGAAACAACAAAAAACAGCAAAATGAAAGCAAATTAATCCGAATTTTTGTTAAAAAATAAAATCAAAATTGAAAAAAAAATTTAATTAAGCAAACCACACTTGCTTGTTAACAAAATATTTCATTTTCAATATCTACGAGTAAGTTAGTTGAACTAAATAAATAATATTTTCATTTCAGTTTCTGAAGGAATATCAACTGTTTTTGTGAGTCTATTTTTTTCAATTAATCCAAAAGAAAACAGTTGTTTCTTTTCAAACAAAACCATTTTCGTTTAGGAAGCGTTACTAGGAAAAATAACACAACTCCCACTACTAGTTGCTGTCCAAAAATAAAGAGAACCTTACAAGATCAGTAAAACAACCCATTATTCTTTTATCCGATTCTTTTAAGAGAGCTATTATTTTCTTCTTACCCGTTTCTTTTATAAAAAACCCCATTCATTTGTAAGCGAGCGCTGTGAGAGTAGAGAAAGCGCGCTTGCGAGTGTGAGTACCTTTCTCGCCAAAATCAATAGCGCTGTTACCTAGGTGTTTCTGCCCGGGAATAGCGGGAGGGAAACGCTAAACGATAAATGAAAATGCTAATCATTCCCGCCCTCTTGACAACTCAGTGCCGCCTCACCCCCTCCCTCAGACACGTCGCATTTCATGATAACCGCCAGCCACCCACGCAACACGGCAAGCAGAAAGGTACCAAGGTAGAAGATGCAATAGAAAGATTCACTACATATTATATTGAAGTTATAATTATATATAATATAATAATTATTACAACATATAATTATATATAATTAAAATATAGTATTATGAAAGTTTACTACATTTTATACTACATTTATGTTTTATAATACAAGTTTTCATATAATTTAATTAAAAAAATAACTCAAGTCAAAAGTGAATTGGAATATTTCTATTTATAATTGTTATATTACAACAATTTTTAATTAATTAATACAATATTTCAATTTAAAAATCCTTCAAAAGAATGAAAACGACCTGTTTCCTATTTTAAGCTTACAAATAGTTAATTGTTCCTTAATTTACACTGAATTACTGCTGTTGCACATATATATATATATATATATATATATGAAATCTATTCAGTAAGAAAAGTAAGTACTATAGTAATATAGTAAGAACGGTTATTAATCGAACCAATTGGTTACAAATCTGTTGTGTTAAGTAAATTTTACTAATTAGTAATTTAATAATTTGGAAATTTAAATGTTTATTTTGCAAAAACAACGAAGATTAAATATTTTCTAATTTAATTATTTTAAATCTTATTTATGTATAGAAAATCTTTTCAAAATGGTTACAAATCTGGTGTGCATTTTCCATATTTAAATGTTTATTTTGCAAGAGCAATGAAAAGATTAAATATTTTCCAATTTAATCCTTTTTTAAATCTTATTTCATTTTAAACATTTTTTACTATTTTTGTGTTGTTTGTTATTTCTTTAAAAAAAAAAAAAAAAAAAAAATATGCATTTTAAGATTACGTAAGAAATAATTTACAACTTTATTCACAATTTAAAAAAAAGGAAAAAATTCATCATGTAAGTTGAATTTTCAAATAAATTTTCTAATTCAAAAGAAGATAAAAAGATGTATGAAATTCAATTAATTATTTAGATATTTCTCAATAATAATAATAATTATTATTATCCATTATTATTTAGGTGTTTTTGTGAATTAATTAATCTACATAAAATGTCTACTTCTAATTCCCCCAATTTTAAAGAAATAAAAATAAATATTTTTAATAACATAATAAATATACATAACAAATAAATATGCAGGTTTCATTTTAACATTTCGAGGTATATCGCCAAGCATTAAATGTTGTCGTGGATCCCTTTTGCTTGCTACAGTTTTGTAAATACTAAGAGAATAATTTTCATTCTACCTGCTACCTGGACATTAAATTGATTGTCATTACAGCCAAGACATTTTATTCACGCCCCAAGATATGACACACACGAAAGAGAAACAAGGCTTGATTAATTGGAAACATAATGGAAAATGTCGTGATATGTTGTGACAGTCGAGTGAAAAAAATATTTGACCTACTCACGATAGGCACCCATTTCTCTTATTAACTGTCGAAGAAATCTATAAAGAAATAAATGAGAAAGTATCGGTTGTAAAAGTAAAACTAAATTGGATTCAATTTACATCAATTAAGCACATATTAAATTGTTCATTATAAAACATAACGAAAAAGTGATCAACTAAAAATTCTTGTAATTTAGATTAAAAAAAATGAACACAAAAGTTCAGTAGATTATTTCCAAGGAATTAAATCTTTAGTTGAATATGCCTATGAAATAGTTTTGATTCATTAACTAAAAGAGAATGCAAACTTCTTCTTAAGGGAACTACCACATTTGTTAAATCAATTTGACAAAATAGACAATTTGATTCATTTTACATCAATTAAGCATATATTAAATAATGAAATTGTTCATTAAAATACATTCCGAAGAAGTGATAGACTAAAAAAAAATTTGTAACTTATATTTTAAAAAAATTAACACAAAAGTTCAGTAGTATATTGTCAATTAACTAAAGCCTTAATTGAATATGCCCAAGAAGTAGTTTCGGTTCATTAACTAGAACAGCATACAAACTAGTTCTTAAAGAAACTACCACATTGGTTGAATCAATTTGAAAAAATAGACATTCAAATCGCTAAAGAACAAGGATAGGTCTCTAGTTCTATAGCGATTTGATGAAACAGATATATGAATGGGGTTCTATCCTTCTCGCTCCGTATAGAGCCTATCGTACTCCTCCTTGGAGTAGACTCGTGGATTTTCATTTCATTTACCGAATTTTGAACTTTACTCCCATGCTTCAGAAGCTAAACGCACTAACCAGAAGGCAGTAAGAAAGGCATAAAGAGACCAATACAGACCAGATAGGTGCCAAAATGGTAAAAAATTAAGAATACACTTTTGTTATTTTACGAATATTGATTGTGAGACTTGGTTGATTATTTTTACAAAATGAGGAAATATAAACGATAAGTAATAAGTATAAAGTAAATAATATTTCTTAAGTTGGTTTTTGGGGCAATGAACAAGCCGACTTCCTTCCAAAAAAAGAAGTGCCAGCTTACTAGAACATCCTATTGCAACCAATCCTTATTGGAGGATTAAACTGTTTTTAAAACATTTATTTACATCTAATTTCTTGCGGAATCTTCAGACTCGTGGAGGTGGAGGTGATTAAACCCTTCTCTTATTCCCGATAAACTAAGACTCAAAGCAGTGGCGACATTTCACCTGTCTACGGAACACGATTATCTTGCCTCCCATAAGCACTGCATAGGCATTTCAACCGATCCTGCTTGCCCACTTGGTTACTCTGGAGAAGTAATGGACAAGGACCATCTGGCTTTATGTGGAACTCTTCGTGTACCAACAGAGGAGTCGAGATATTGGGAAGCAAGATCGCTCATTAGGCAATAACTCTGGTCTTCTTTTTGTTCTTGTTCTTGTTCTTGATAGTTTTATTCTTTTTAGTGCTAGTGTTCTATGTAACTTTTTGCCTAGCCATTGGAAATATTTCATAAGTAGACAAATATTTAATGTATAAGGTAAAGAATCATTTCTTTTGAACATGAATTGAATACAACAATTGCATCTCTTTGACGAAAAATTTATCTTGAACAAATATAAATTAATTCGATGATGCCGTTTTTGAACAAAGATTTTCGATCTACAATTTATTTCAGCGATAATGTTAATAAAGACTTAAATGAAAGTATACAAATATTTATGTTCATTAAAAAATTATTTTGAAGTGAATTATTTCAATTTATAAATCTGCTGAATGATCCAACTTACATTTACAAAAATTATTTGATAGGTCTTTCCCAAATTTAAGAACATTACTAATCCTTTCAATAATAGATAATTTTTAAGATTAAAAATTAAAAATATATATACAATACTTTCAACAATAACACAAGATAGGCTGATAAATTTCCTTAAATAACATCGAAACTTTTTTGATTGCATATGTTTAAGATGAAAATACCAAAAATTTTACTCTCTCTCTCTCTATATATATAGGGATGTAGTTAAAATTCAAATAATTTATTATTTATTTAATGTAAACAATGTACATTTAAATTACTATGGCTCTGAAGCGTGAACTTTGGCAAGATCTAATGAGGCCCATTTGGGTATATTTGAGCGGAAGATTTTAAGGGCTATTCTTGGAGGTGTTAGGGAAAGTGATTGTTGGAGAAGACGACACAAAGCAGAAATTTATAAATGTTATAAAGACACAGATATTATGAACTGGGCTGCTCATGTATTTAGAATACATGATTTTAACACTGTAAAAAGGCTCGTTTTGACAAAACCACAGGGACAAAGAGGAATAGGACGACCCAAGTTTACGATGGATAGACGCAGTTGTAAACGATTTTGCTGTACTAAAGTTTAAGAATTGGAGGACCCTTGTCAGCCAGAGGAATGCGTGGAAATCTCTTCAAAGAAGAGTCTTGACACACTCTGGGCTTTCGTGCTATTTACAACGTTAATGATTTCATTTAAATTAAATCACAAATTTACATTTTTAATTAGAATTTAATGCTAGCAACGTCATTACATTTGTTCAGTAATATCGAAGAACCTGGTTTAATGCTCTCTGTTAATGCAATTTGGAGATGTGGTTCTAACTCTAATTTATTTCTGTACTTGGTTTTAAATGTTGTCATTGCGGAAAACGCTACTTCACATAGGTAAGTAGAACCAATTGGTAAGATAGCATTCGTTGCTGTGCTTATTCATTTTAGATATTTGATTTTCAATCCCATCTACCAATTATGATGAGATTTCTCTTTAAATTAGGATTGTAATATTAGTGTATCCCGAAGTATCACTTTGAATATTTCACTTTAGAAATCACTGCTGTAGAGAATAATATATGCTACAAACTAAATTTTACTGATATTGCATTTAAATTTAGTAAGAAAATAAAATTTAAATTAAGTATAATATTCCTTTCGTTCTTATCTTTAATAAAATAACAAACTGCATGTAAATTCACGTAGAACTTCCTTTTTTTGAGGAGTACCAAGCTATTATTTCTCTTCATCATGCCAATTACTGTTTTGCTTAAAGTTGCTGACTTATATCCGATCCTGCCTGTACCTTCCTGTAGTTTGAATATCTGTTAGATTGATCATAATCTTATAGTGATGTCAGCATTTCTTATAAACAATTACGTTATTCAGGTATTAGTTAACATCTTCTATTAAATTGATTTAATAATGTAAATAATACTTTTGTTATTATGACTAATATTTCATTTTATTTGATTTGATAATACACTATTAAACTTAATGTCAAACTAGCAATAATTAATGATTTTAGATATTCTTTTAAGACACGATGTTAAATATTTGTAATCATCGAAACTTCTAATAATACTAATTATATAATGAATATTTTTCTATATGAAAAATTATTGTAATTAAATTATTAAAAATGTGTATCTTACTTATTTTTTTACTTATTCTTTGACCAAAATTCATATTATAATTTTATATTACGATAAATTTTTTTTTTTAATAAAATCTTTAAAAAAAAAATAAAAAAAAACCCTAGATTACTATATAATTATTCTACAAATGAAAATAATAAAAATGCATATTTTTTTAATTTTTTTAAAAAAAGGAATTTTTCTTAAGGTAACAACATTGAATAAAAAATTGAATGAATCATATAAAAAACAATACAACATAAAAACTTGACTCGTTTTATAATTTAATGTAAATAAATGCTTATAAAATTGATTTATAATCGAATTTCTTTGCTTCTTCGTAAAGAAAAATAAGAGTTGTGTGATTACACAACTATTATTTTTGGAATATTAATTCGAATTCGAATTAATTAATTATTATTATTATTAGAATATTAATTAATTATTTTGGAATATTATTATAGAATAACATAAATTCGTAACGTAAAGTTTATTTTATTTTTAAAATAGACGTTTGTGATCAAATTGGTTTAATTTTTCTATGACATATAGACTAGACTTCTTTAAAAAACAAAATTTTAAATGTATATTTATACCGAAAATTGCTTTAACTTTCAATGATAAGCATATATATTTTGTTCCAGTTTAGTTCGTTTTAGACCATTTAAAATGCTGATCATATGATTTCACAAAATTTAAATTTTTTTCCTTAATTTGCAGATTTTAAATTTTTCTATCAGCCTACTAGATTTCTCCAGCAATATTTTATCATGACAAATTTATTAAGCATTTAAATAAATAATTATCCCAATTATTATTGAGCTAATTATTATTAAAATGAGAAAAAGACCAGCAATAAAAAAGCAATACATAATTTTTAAATAAAGCAATTTATATTAAAAAATTCGAGAGGAAAAATATTATTCTTCAACAAAACTAAAAAAAAAGAAAGAAGTTCATAAAGAATTAGATTATATTAACAATTTTTCTGCAATAAGTTTTTTTATTTTTCAAAATTATTTAAATATATTTAAAATTTATTCAAAAAACTAAATTAAAATTCCATCGAAGATAATGTAGTTACATTAGAGACTATTATTTAAAAGATTGAATTATTTTATTTAACATTTCTTACCGGAAAGAAAAAAGTTTTTGATTGCCTTTTCGCTTTTAATATGAAACCATAAACACTCCAGGGAGGAAAAACTCATTCTAAAACTTTTACAAAATGACTCAACAAGAAAAGTTTCACTGAAAGAATTCCATTTACTTGATATACGTCTTTTAGCTGTCGAATAAATAGGAGAAGGAATAGAGAACAGTAAAAAGAAGGAAGTTATAGATATCGTACAAAAAATAAATTGGAACTGGTTTAGCCTTTTTGCAGCAAACGATAAGACATCGATCACAGTAGCTCCATAAAACGCAAACGATATCTCATAAAAATTCAAATTAGTCGACCTTAAAATTTTGTTGGCAACAGTCGAATGGGGAATTTTTCTTCTGTTCGCATTCAAACTTTTTGGAATGATTTGTATTTCTAGCGTAGTTTTTAAATGGGCATTGATTTTAAAATATTTTTAGATTGTGCGAAAGGTTTCAGTGCGAAAAAATTTAATAATATTATTTCTAATCTAATAATATTTTTAAATATGTTAATATCTAATAATAAAACTAATATAAATAATTTTATTATTATAAAATAAAACTTTTAATAATAAAAATATTATTAATATATAATAATATTTTTTCTAATTAAAATTAAGCTTATAAATTTTTTTCTTCACATATATTTTAAATAGAAAATTTGTAAACAGAATTTTCTTATATTACTGATTCAAATACATACATATAAAATGGATCCCTGAATTTAAAAGATGCAAATAAAAAGCAAACGATTTCTCATAAAAATTGAAATTAGTCGACCATAAATTTTGTTGGCAACAGCCGAATGGGGAATTTTTTTTCTGTTCGCATTCAACCTTTCTGAAATGATTTGTATTTCTAGCGTAGTTTTTAAATGGACATAGATTTTAAAATATTTTTAGACTGTGTGAAAGGCTTTAGTGCGAAAAAATTTAATAACATTATTTCTAATCTAATAATATTTTTTAATATATTAATATGTAATAATAAACTAATTTAAATAAATAATATAAATATTTTTATTATTATAAAATAAATCTAATAATAATAAAAATATTATTAATATATAATAATAATGTGCTAGTGTTTGTGCGTGTGTAAATAAAGCTGTGAGTTCTGTAACTTTTATCACAAGTCTCAACTCAACCACAGTTACAGTTCAGTTGCTCCAACCCACAACACAACAATCTGGCGGCCAACGTGGAGTCCGTTTGAATCGAAATCGCTACAAAACTTAATTAAAAAAATCAAAAAGTAGTTCTAAAAATTCATGTACAAATATAATGACAAACCATTTTATTGACAGTACTAATCACCTCTTAAAAACGATTAAAACTGAATGCATTCATAATAAAGAAAACAATTTTTCCTTAATGATTATCCTTTTAGTAACAAAACATTTGCATAAAATAAATTTTAAATTCAATTAAAAACTAAATACTTCTCTTCTCGAGTATCGCAATGCATATCCAAAACGACATGCATGTAAGTGTTAAGAATTTCAAAGGTAAACTTAATAAAAAGAAATCAAAATGTATTTCTAAATATTTATGTACAAATATAATGATAACTTATTTATTTTCATAGTAGTAATCACCTCTTAAAAATGATGAAAATTAAATGCATTCATAATGAAAAATATAATTCTTTAATTACTATTAAAGAATTATATTTTTCATTATGAATGCATTATTATATATATCTTTAAATGTGTTAAATATTGTCTGTATCTAATTGTTCGTGAGTGTGTAAATAAAGCTGTGAGATCTTAAACTTGCGTCATAAGTGTCAACTCAACCACTCCCAGTTACAATCCAGTTGATCCAACCCACAACACTACAATCTGGCGCCCAACGTGGCGCCCGTTTGAACTTACAACACTACAAAACTTATTAAAAAAATCAAAATGTATTTCAAAAATTTATGTACAAATACAATGGTAAATCACTTTATTGTCATATTAATAACCACCTCTTAAAAATAATGAAAATTAAATGCATTCATAATGAAAAATATAATTTTTCTTTAATTGCTATCGTTTCATTAACATAAAACAGTTGAACAACAAAATTTTTAAATTCATTTAAAAATTAGATACCGGTGAAATTCTATCGTATCGAGAATCGCAATGCACATTCCAAAACAACATGAAGAATTTCAAAGACAAACTTAATAAAAAGAAATCAAAATGTATTTCTAAGAATTAAATGAAAGAAAAGAAGTTATAAAGTATTGTAAGTAGAGAGAACGACAGTTCCATCCTTTAATTATTCTCACACAACATCATTAATTTCCTTTCGCTCTGAATTTGTTTCATTGCCTGAGGAAGTAGTAAGATGTCACATTTTAACAACTTTTCTGAAAGTATGGGCTTCGAAGTTCATGAATGCGCCGGCGAAGATGCACTCCATTTGACACTTTAATTAATGCACGGAAAACAAAGTATTATCGTTGATTTGAATAACTTAAGCTTCGGTTAACAAAATAAGAAATAATGTAATTGAAGGCTTAAAATAAACAAAGGCGCACATAATAAATTGAACCTAAGAAGATCTTACTTCGCGGCAAAAGTGTTGACACAATAACCTCAGAACTAATTACTTCCACTGATTTAAAACTCAATTTTGCCTCGAGTAAAAGTATTACTAGAATTCCGCTTTTGCACGATGCTTTATTAAATTAATTTGCTTTGTAAGAAAAATAATTAAAAAATATTTGGATTTAATTAAAATGTGCTTGTGTGTTAAATTCTTAAGAGGCAAAAACGATGTGGAGATAGTTTGATGTTAAGCAAATTTATCATTTATTCATTAATTATAAAACATATTTTTTGAAATTATAATGCAAAATTTAGTGAAGAATCAAATTAAATGTGTTAATTAAATAATACCTAATTTTTTATGAATAAAAATTTAATCTAGAGATTCTCAAACAAATTTTATTATTTTGTTCATTCTGTTGGAATTTGTTTATCATAAAAGTAGTAATAATAAATTTTTTTGATTATTTAGTATACGAGATAAAAATAATGTTAAAATATTCAAAAATTGCATTAAAGAAACCGCTAAACTTTAAATATTTAAAAATTACCTATTAAGAATAATATAATTTCTATCTAATAATTTATTGGAATTATATATTACACTATTATTAGTTAACATTTAAATAGAAAGTCTTTTGGTTATGATAAATGTTAAAAATATTATATAAATATATTTCGCATAAATGACTTGATCTGAGTTCTTAGTATAAAAAAAGTTTTATTTTAAAATATTACTGGAATAAAATATCTTAATTGTGAAAAAGAAAAATTTTTATAGTGAAAAGTTAGTAAATGTAAAAAAAAAAAAAAAAAAAAAAAAAAAAAACTGAAAATATTTTTATGATATAAATTAAATAAATCATATCAAAATAAGTGATTTATTTTAAAATGTTACAAGAACGGAAAAAAATTTTTAGTGTGAAAAAAATATAAATATTAAAAATAAATAAATTAAAAAAATAAAATAAAAATAAAAAATAAATAAAAAAACTGAAAACATTCTTATAATACAAATTAAATAAACATCAAAACAATTTCTATTTATCCTCATTTAACTCCAGCAAAATACAGAAGAATCAGGATCAATTCAACTACATCCCATAAATATCCATCTAAAGAATTTCAGGACAGAAACCCATAAAATCAGTCATTAAGGGATCTAGACGGACTACTTTAAAGACTATCATTCTGCGGATGGTATCCAATTACGGGAGATTTAAAAAGCGCAAACGCATCAATAAAAGCAGCAGTGGATAGACGCGATTCTGCTTTCCTTGGAGAGACATATTCTTAGATGCACCCCAACACCACCTACGGACCATTAAAACCCCCCTTTTTTTCTGCTTCAGATTCTTGGGCAATAATCGTGGCCCATGGCCATCAGTCCTAGGTACCAACATCCAGTCTTCTGTTCCGGAACACTTGATGCCAGTCATTACAACAAAGTGGTTGCTCACCAAAGGTATTAACTGGTATCTGATTGCGGGGAAAATCATCTGCCTGCAAGGTACTGCTTTCTTCTTGCAGCCTGAGAAAGTTGCAGAATATTTCGATGCGTGATCTAAGATATACATTTGGTTGTTAATCGAAGGTGAAAATTGAAAGCTTTAGTTGTTTTAAAGCTGATTATGGTGATCTCAGGGTTTATGAGGGTTTGTTGTGGTATTTATTCATATCTTTATGGAAATCGAATTCCGTTTAATGTGGTATCGTAAGGGAATTATAAGATCGAATATTGAAATTTGTCAAATAAATGATCTATAACCAAATAATAATAATACCAATTCATATAATACGGAATAAAATGTGATCTAAGATATACATTTGGTTATTAATCGAAGTGAAAATTCAAAGTTTTAGTTGTTTTAAAGCTGATTATGGCGATCTCAAGGTTTATGAGGGTTGTTGTGGTATTTATTCATATCTTTAAGAAGATCTATTTCCATTTAAAGTGGCATGGTAAGGGAATTATAAGATCGAACACTAAAATTTGTCAAATAAATGATCTATAACAAAATGATACCAATTCATATAATTCCAGAGAACAAAATATTCCATTTAAAAAAGTTACTATTTTTGGTTCAATTTATTTAATAGTGGGTTTCTTTATATTAAAAATATAATTCCGATTAATAATTGGAATAAAATTTAAATATTTAATAATTCGAATTAAATTATGTAGTCCATATAGTATGATCTTTTAAAATTTTGGACAATTATCTTGATTTAATTTTACAAAAATCTATAAATAATTCTTTTAAAGGGTACATTAACAAATGAATCCAATTAAAATTTGTCAAATGAATGATCTATAACCAAATAATAACAATACCAATTCATATAATCTAGAGAATAAAATATTCCGTTTATAAAAATATTTATTGTTACTATTTTGGGTTCAATTTACTTAAAAATGGGTTTTTTCTTATCAAAAATATAATTCCGATTAATAATTGAAACAAATCTTTAATAATTCGAAATAAATCATGAAGTCCATATTGTATGAACTTTTAAAATTTTATATAATTATCTTGAGTTGATTTTACAAAAACCTATAAATAATTCTTTTAAAGGGTGCATTAACGAATAAATCCATTTAAATTATTAGTATGATTGAATGGTTATCAAATTATTATTATTAAACACACGTTCACAATATTATTATATTTTCTTTTGAAGGGAGTAATTTATAAGACTGTCTAATTTATTAAATAACCGATTATCTAAGAAAAAATCTAAAATGAATTAAAGTAAGAAAATTATTTTTCTATAGAACTTTTAGATCAAAGAAAATTTAGTTGCCTTGATAATTTTATTTTCTAATTACTATTTATTTTCGAAAATATATCATTAATTTATTTATTCAACACACTGAAAAAGATTTTAGATGAAAACTTTACAGAAAAATCGTTACTTTTTAAAATTATTTTTAAAATTTAAAAGGAATATAAGTACGGAAATTACAAAAATTCATTACTTTCTAATAAAAACATTTGCTAAAAACAAGAATATTTATCCTAAATTACTAATAATTTTAATTTATAATTTTAAATGAAATTGTTTTGAAGAATTCTTAAAGAGATTAATTAATGAAATTAATGTTTACGCCATGAAAACCGTTAACAAGATAGCAACTATAAAGTTTTTAAAAAAATTAATGTCTTGAGAACCACTAAGAGAGCTAAATCTTACTTTTTTTTAGAAATTTCGAGTATATTTCATGTACATACAATGCATATTAATATTTATACATTTCATATGTATTAAATTTTTTTTCTTTCCGACATATATTTTAGTAAATGTATTTCTCGCTATATAGTTTACAAAAATAGTATAATTTGAAAATTATTATATTATTATTTACAAATTATTATAATTGTAAATTACATTTTATAAATTTATATATTCTCAAATTTTGTTTTTTTACATATATTTCAAGAAAAAAGAGGGATTCGACTACCTCCATATCTACTAAACAAAAACCAATTCTTACTATACATTTTGTGTTCAGAGCTGCAAAATAAATAAGAAATGACTTTTTCATGTTATCGTTTCAAGGAAATTTATGTGTTGCACAGCGTTATCTATTAACTTCTTAGAATATTATGAAAAAAAATCCAAGTCAATAGTATTAAAATAAGTCAATGTAATTCATTTAAAGAAAAATAAAATCCTTAAGTTGTAATTAGTTTTTTTTTTTTAACAGCTTTCTTCATAATGAGTAACCCAAAACGTAGAAATAAATTTTAAGAATGAATAATAGAAAAGCCTAAAAATTTCGATAATATTGACGTATAGAAATAAATATTATGATATATCTTATTATAATTGTAGCCGTAAAATAATTTTAGACAGTTTTTTGAAACTAACCTCATTTTTTTAAATCAAACTTTTTTGTTTAAAATTGTTATCTATTGGGTATGATAAAAAAAATGAATCGTACTTGTAAATCCAATTGATGCAATGCTCTCAAATTATGTTGCTTTAAACTAAAAAAAATCTGAAAATCCTTTGATAATCCTTTGATTTTACAGAGTTAGGTTACATTGCCATTCATCAATGTAAATCTTAACCCCAGTGAAATACATTTAAAGGGATTTACAAGATAAAACACCCTGTTATCATGGTAATCTGAACTTTTCGACAAAAAAAAAATTTCCACTCTCCAGCTTTTGAATCGGTAAACAAATAAAATAAACATGAAACCCAGAATGAATCCTCTGACAATTCTAAATCCCCTAATGTTTATTTATAGAAATACGAGTACAGAATCCGAGCCCTCTAAACCTTTACACTCGCTTTAAACAAAATGGCCGTGGTATTAAATTCAAAATTCTAGCTTAGGCATGTGTAAAAAAAAACTTTAAAGAAAGTTCAGCGAGCCGGCAGAGTGATTGCATCCATTGCAGAAGTATTGCCCGAAGCGTGCTAGGATTACAAATGAGCGAGAGGACGAAAAGACAAACACGAAATCCGATAGCACCAAAAGCAATCTCCGATGAGATTGCATTTTCATCCCATGCAGAAGCGAGTATTATTCTAAGAGCGTCTGACCCACAAAGGTGATAAAACAATCTTATTTATCCCTTGAAAATAACAGTTTTACAGCTAAGAACGTAGTTTATAGCTGAACTATTAAGTAAAGCAGTGATTATAAGAGTCTAAAAAAGGAAACATTAAGCAGTATGCATTGAAATTTTAGCTGATATTTTGCAAATTCAGCTAATCAATTCCATTTGCTATCAAATTACTGGTTTATTTTAATTCCGTTTTCTTCGTTTCCTTAGTGTGATACGAAACGAAGAAAACGGAATTAAAATAAACCAGTAATTTGATAGCAAATGGAATTTAACATTAAATAAAAAAGTAAGTTGATAATAAATGGAAATACTACTGTGTCCAAAAAGTAAGACCAATTTTCAATTTTAAAAATTCCCGGGGTTTATGGAATTTCAAGTTTTTTTTTTTTTTTAGGTTGCTGGCAAATAGAATGTTGCAGAAGGCATTCGGTGAGCATTCCTATATCGGAAAGAAATGTTTACGAGTGGTATAAGCAGTTCAAAGAAGGCAGAGAGCGCGTTGAAGACGAAGAGCCTTCTGGTCGTACCCCCCCCCCAACTTCAACCGACTAAGCTCACGTCCAAAATATGAAAGAATTGGTGCTCGCAAACCGTCGATTTACAATTAGAAACCTTGCTGATGATGTTGGAATTTCAAAACGATCGGTCAATTCCATTTTGGACCTCAAACGCGTCAAATCTCTATTGGTAGAGAAAACACTGAATGCGCCAGCTCACACTGAATTGATTCTTAGTGACTTTTTCGCCAAAAATGAAACCCATATCGTTCAACAGCCACCGCATTCACACCGTGCGAATTCTGGCTATTCCCTTAACTCAAAAGACCACTCCGGGGACACCGTTTTGAGTCGATTGAAGAGATTCAACGTGAATCGCCGCTCTCTTTGAAGGCCATTCCTGCTGATGACTTTTTAGCATGCATTGAAGATTGGAAAAAAGTTGGCATAAGTGCATTGTGTCCGGAGGGTATTACTTTGAAGGCGATGAAATAAATTTGGAAGAATAAATAAAGAGTTTTTGAAAAAAATAAATAATTGGCCTTACTTTTTTGGCACAGTAGTATAATTAAGAAATAAAATTTGTTAACACAGAGTAAATTATTTTAAATTTTAGTGCAGGCTTATATACTTCTAGTAGGTTAGGAAGAAGGCATTAAAAGGTTCAGGAATAATAATCTATTAAGGAAACTCAGTTGAGATCGGTAGGTAGATAAATGCTGCTTAAAGGAACAAGCACCGGTTTTGCCGTTTTTTGTCAATCATCCAATTTTCTATATCATAGTGGTCTTTCTCATATGTTGGAGGACAGGTAGTGAGTCCCTGATTCTCTCCAGATGAACTCACATTGAGAATCAGTGGCCGGATAATCCAGAACTGGTCAGGGAATATAATGGTTCCCCACTAATCTCTGATCCAATGTTGATGTTCTCTGCACCATAATAAGCCCTTTCTTAAGCAGAAGGCAAATAGCAGTAGCTCTTGCAAACAGACCTATCTCATGCAGCCTTCTGAAAGCAATTATTCTCTAAAGTCGGGTTTCTTTGGCCGCTTGAAGGTCACTAGAGACCTAACAAGCTGTTACATTTCTGTTACGCTTCACTGTAAGGGACAAATATAGATCTTCACTGTCAGCTGCGTCTCTTCGACCACCGCGACCAGATTTACATACATTAGTGGGGCTCGATTTAAGTCTCTGGAAATCTGAGCTTGAGGCCTTTTCTTCTAGTCAACCCTACGATTCTCCATCTCATTTCATTATCCAAAAAGTTAATGGTTTCCCATTTTAATTGCTTGTCATTGAATTTTACCAAATGTTGAAAAAATATCACGAAATTCGTTGATGTATATGAGCAAACAAACGGCAGAAATTGTCATGTTCTTTTATAATGTTTGTTCCTCTACACGAACAGCGGTTTGTACATACAGCTTATGTTAATCACATACAGACTTAAGTACTTGCATAAAATATGCAATTTTTTTCTGGTTTCACAATCAATATATAACAGGTAAAGGAAAACCAGTGTAAAACAGGTAATAGAGTGAATTGTGAATACAAAAATAAATGAATAATTAAAAGGAAATAAATGGATATTTCAGTTGATTTTTAACATCAATGATTTTTAATAACAATTTTAAGTTCGATTTTCAAGATGAATTATAAGTTACATTTTTAACATGAATTATATTTTAATATCGTCTATAGATAATATCTACTATAAAGTCGAGCTATGAAAAAAAGACAAAGTTCTACATTATAAATACTAAAATATATAATACTTAAAATATCAAAGTAAGTAATTAATAACATAGCTATAAAACTTTGAAATAACTCGTTTTTAATTTTTATATAGAGACAAATGTTATGCATATCTGAATTCAAAAGAAATACCCACAAAGTTTAAATCATTTCAAGTAAGTCTTGGAAGAATTAATTCCAGAAAAGTAAGTTGCTAATAAACAAGTAATATAAAAACAAAATTTTTAAAGTCAATTTCTTATTTTTTTTCACTCTATTGCAGAAAATCCTTTATAAATAATTTTCATTCATTTTTTTAAGTTTATATTTTTAGTTTATATCTATTGGTAGATATATGCAACTTAAATCTAAAAAAAATTAAAATTATGTAATTAAATTTAATTACTGAATTAATATTTGAAAAAACTGTATTAACAACCAGTGTTATCACTACAAGTTCAAAAAAAATATATTTGAACTTGAGTGGAAGAATAAAACATATTTTATTAAGATTGAAAATTTTAACAAGATATATATAGGGAGAGTGTGAGCTAATAGAAGGAATTGAATTAACTATACAACTTTGAAATAACTTGTTTCTAATTTTTATATAGAAACAAATGCTACGCATATCTGAATTCAAAAGAAATACACGCAGAGTTTATATCAATGCAAGAAAGTTCTGGAAGAATTAATACCAGACATAAACAATCTCTGGTCGTGCATCTCTCGCCACGTCCCTTCCAAAAGAGGCATTCCACCGTGAAATGTTATCGCTTCGTACCAGAAGCACATGGACATTATTTCTTGCCACGTTCAATAACATAATAAAACTAGCTCAATACATCTATCCAGCAGCTGGATAATTGATGTGGAACTATTGAACCTTTCTTTATTCTCCTGGACGCATTCCTGGATGGATCCATTAATACAAAATCTAATAATGTAAGGGAATGATAGTTATGAGAGGAATGCTGGATGGAGGCTTGTAAATGAGACACCATTTCTCAAGGACGGAACATTAAGGGCAGAGGAAATAGTTCTTATGATGACTAAAAGTAGGTAAACAAATGTGGTCTTTGACAGATCTTTATATGATTAAAGTCGTAGAATCTCTATAAGTTGTTTATTAGCTTTGAGATGTCTTTGTATTTATTTCTATTTAAAATTACAGTTTGATTCCTTTTTTTCTGTTTCCCTAGGCTTGATATCAAAAGCGTAAATAACTGGAAATAAATAACTTATTTTTACTGTATGGAGCATTTACATTTTTAAGCAAAGATCTATAACAAGGGTGGCTATCAACCCGTGGGCCGCCTTGAATATTTTTCCGGTCAGTGAGATTAATCTCACTTTTACAAAATATATTTATTTTATAATGCCTAAAGTAGTGAAAACCAATGTATTAAAAAATGCATTACGTGTGCATCCATATATTCAAAAATTAACTGTCGAAATTATGAGAAAAATTTAACTTTCATTTTAAAATAATATTCTTGCGAATATATGGTTGATATTGCCTGTTTTATCTATGAGCTTACAGTTATGAGTTCGCAGAATAATTAAATTAATTACTTCTGCGAACTCACGATGCACGGGCATTTTGGAACATCTAATATAGCAGGTTCTATGTTTCACTTTAAATGACCTCATTGACGCAGTAATCATTCCTAGATATGCACAGTTTAATTTTGATCATTTCAAACTAGACTCTTAGTTCAAGTTGGTAACCTCAATTTGAGTGGGTGCATTCTGGGTGTTCTTAAGGCTCGTTCCCACCGAGGCGAGAGACGTGAAGATGCAAGAGGCAAGCGACCAAATTTTTTCGACCCCTTCACAGCGAAACGTCAGAAATAGCATTACGCATAGTGAAAAACCGCTTCGAGTTGAAAGTTGGGCAACTCCAAGCGGAGGACTGCAAACCGGTTTCAGGCGACCGCGGTGAGGTCAAATTTTGGTCGCTTGCATCTTGTCGCCTTGGTGAGCACGAGCCTTTATAGTATTCAGCCTAGTGGGTGTATTCTGGATGTTCCTCAATACGACATGCAAAGGCGGAGAAAATATCACTGAAAATTCTAATGGCCGGCATTACTCCTCCACCCATTTTGACAGCGAAAAATATTAAAACACCAAAGTGGTGCCATTGCAATTAAGTTGCCAACATGTAGGATAAATTCTGAGGAAAATATTTTTACAAATTGAAAAAAAAATATACTTTAACTATGAAGTTTTATCCTACCTGAAGACTGTTGAATAAATTTAATATTCAAGAGTATAAAAATTGTTCTACATCTTTTATGAAACATCTGATGTTCATCTTCTTTTTTTTCTTAAAGTACTGCCTTGACAAGTTTGGCAAACAAGGACCTCTGTACATTTATGTTTATCTTCCTCATTTACCCTCTACCTAGAGCTAAGTGGTGCATGCTTCGGAGGAAGGTGCTTTTGCACTTTAGGCACTCCTTGAGTGAAGTGTGATGAATCGGGGACTGAGGAGAAGCATTTTGTCGTTAGAACGAAATTGATTTTGTTTCTTGCGCAAATAGCTTCTATTAAAGGTTGCTCGCTTATGCTGTTGTCAGGGGATGGGAAATTTTTGGTTTAATAAGTTTGGAAAATGTATTTGGAAAAAATAATTTATTACTTAAAATTCTTTGCTGTGCTATGGTTTTAATAAAATAAGAGATTCTTTGATATAAAAAAATTAATATTTACGCATACTTTCCACTTAAAATGTGGGTCATTATATTATTACAAATATATTATTTATACAATTGCATTTAAAGATAAATATCAAAACGACTATAATGAAATAATTTTAATATCTGATGATTTTCAGAAAAATATTTTATTAAAAAAACCATAATTCAATCAGATAGTTTTAATAAACTATTATTTTAACATTAGCTATGTTTGGTCTCCGTAGACATCACTAATATGATGCGGGAATTATATATTTCGTTTTATTTATTATTATTTACTTATTTTATTCATTCCTTATTCTATATATATTCTAATATTCCAGAAGTGTTGGAAGGAAATAATGGGTTTCAAAATTCAAAACAGCAATCTTATAATAACTTAAAAAAAATCTTATAATAACAATCGTGACCTAGTGATAAAATAGTAATAATATATACAATATATAATAACAATCGTACACCTAATGATATGCAATCTTATAATAACTTCAAAATAGCAATCTTATAATCTTATAATAATTTAATCTACAGAAAAAAATTTCTTTATTAAATTTAAATTGTTGTTTTAAAATAAAATCGGTTTATAAGCAATTTTTTTCATAAAATAAAAAAAATTTGGAATATTCATTATAAAAATTTATCATCTGTTTTCGTAAATTTATAATAAGGTAAAAAACGTTAAAACTTTATTATTTAAGTAGTACTATATAGCATTAAGGGGGAAAATCCATCTGTACAACATACTTAGTTTTTAAATAGGATTCAGATGTGATTATTTCTCATTTGTATTCTTTTTAAAACTTTTGAATTCTTTTGATTGATTGATATTCTATTCTTTTGTCTCTATTCTTAATTTTAATATCACTTCATCCATGGTTATGTAGGGACAATGGCTAGCTCTCAGGCCTTTGGTAACACAGACTTCAGGTTTGAACCCTGGCAGAGGCATTGATGTTTGTGAGTGGTTCAGAATCCACATTAAACTCTAGGTTGAAGTCTGATTAGCCTAAAGTGTGCACAAAATGACCGTAGAGCGAAAAACCAAACCAAGAACGGACACCACCAGTAGATACAAGAATTTAAGTTCTGTATATTAAAACTGCTTTTTATCGCTGAGTCACCAGATGGTTTTATAAGGAGGGATTACTGACTGTCTGTCACTAATTTGATTGAAATTTAAATAAAATAATAATAATAAATAATAATAATTTAAATATTTGGGAAGGTAATGACTAGGATATTAAATGGCCAAAGAAGTAGAGTGCACCCCTAAATTATTTTCAAGAAATTTAATTTTAAATTTTTTATTTTGTTAAGTATATTCAACGTCAAGGGACCATGAGGCATATTGATTAAAGACATGACTATCAATCAAATGCCAGCGTATTCAAAGCCTTTCGCGAATTTTTTCCTCTTTTACTGCTTTTGTTACGTCCACTAAAAATAATGCAGCAGAATTTACATATATTAATAATATTTTCTGCCCGAAACATACTTTTATAAATTTTTTCTATCATTTTTAGATGTTTTGCCTAATCTTATGCAAATTCTATTTTTCTTATATATATTAACTTTTTTATATTTATATGTTTCTGATGAATTAAATGAAGCTTGGTGTAATCTGAACAAAATATTTAATAAAAAAAAATATGAATTATTAGAAAATAGATATGAAAAAAAATTGGAAAAAAATGTTTAACCTCAGATTATCCTATTAAAATTGAAAACTTTACTGATGTAAAAGCTGAAAACTCTGACATAGATATTCAATTAGCATTTCTTTGGATTTCTTCACTTGCGAAGAGTTGCAAAATAAGGAACTAAGAGTTGCAAGAGAAAGAACAATAGAAGGAAGGAACACATAATGAGGAATGAGAAAGTTAAGGAACATATATCTTATTAAAAAAGAAGAAAATAAACATTTTTAATGAATGTGAATGATTTTTAATGTTAAGCCCGTTTCCAGGTCCATGTACCCAATTATTCTATATTCAAACTTGCCATTCATAATGTATTCTAAATATTGTAAACATACTTTTTCGCCTGTTTTTCACTAGCACTTGCAATACTTTTCTTGCTGACAACGCTTTCTAATCAGATAGTTAAATATGGACTAGTGTACGAACATGAATCACTAACATAATTACCCACATATTAAACATAATTTGTGCTTCGCAGTAATCTAGAGGCCTGATGTAAAATTGGCTAACGTCTGTTCTTTGGTACCACAGGCTTCAGAATCTAAACGTGGCGGTGGCGTGGATGTTTGTTAGTGGTTCGGAATCCACATTAAACAGTACGTCTTGGTCTAATTAGCCTAAAGTGTGCACAAAATGACTGCAGAGTGGCAAACTAAACAAACCAAAACCAATCTAGCCACTTGATGTCCAATTGGCTAGCGCTCTGGCCTTTGGTACACCTGGCTTCAGGTTGAATCTTGGAGGGGACATGAATGTTTGTTAGTGATTTGGAATCCACGTTAAACTGTAATTTCCGGTCTAATTAGTCTAAAGTCTGCAAAAAATCACCGTGGAGCAACAAACCAAACTAAATATCTGCAATCTAAAAAATTAACTTCACATCCTATTTCTCGCATCTAATAATAAAATAATAACATAACAAATGAAATATTAAAAAAGCAACCACTGTAAATTAAACTCGTACATTTTAGTTTGATAAATCATGCTTTTAGACATTACACCAAGACGTTAGACAGATGAGATTCATAATCATATAAAAATATTTATAGTTTCAAATTCTAACTTCTCGGGAAAACCAGTGTGAAGTGCATTCTACTGTTTTGTACAGTTAACATCCTATTTTTGACTTAAATATAATATAAATTTCAATAACACTGGCGATGGACTGTTCTTACTTAGTATATACTTGCTAGATTTGAATTTGAATAGTTTTGATTTAAGGCTTGGTTTGTCATTTTGTCCACACTTCAGGCTAATTAGACCGCAACCAGCAGTTAACCTGTATTAGACTAGAACCTACTTTTTAACGTGGAATCCGAATCACTAACAAACATCTATGCCACTCGAACCTGAAGTCTGTGGTACCTAAGGTCAGAGATTTGATTTAAAGAATCATTTTATAAAGAAATTTTGTTACTTAATTCGTTTGATTAATATTCGTTTTCGTTCTATTTCGTTTTCTTAATTCGTTTTTTGTTACTTAATTATGTTTTCTAAATTATAAAAACAGCAACTCTAATTCTCTCTGAATAAATATAATTGAAAATACAGTACACCAACATGTGATCCCACATATTATATCACCATTAATCATTTTTCTTCCATATCGACATTTAATATCCGACGTTATGCAAAAAACATTCGTGACAAAGCATGAAGAAAAATGTTTTCTTTTTTCACTGTTCAACAGAAAAAATAGGGTGAAGGAAATCAACTATTGGAAAAAAAATTTCGGTATTTCTAAGTAATTTTTAGCACAAAAGAAATGTTATTCACTTGTGAGAGCCCCCTGTTTGCTCCCACATTTCCGGTATTCAAAGTAAAATTGGGGGAAAAAAATGGAAAAAAAAATGTAGAAAGTGAAGAATGGATGAGAAAGCATCCATTCTTATATCAAAGAAATGGAACATTATTATTATTTTTTTTTGCTGCTGCTTCAATCCCAAAGACATTAGAGGATTTTTTATTTGTGAAAATAATGGTGAACCACAAAGGGGTAGGAATACAATCAGATAGTAACATATTATCACGTTTCAGAATTCTTCGAGGTAGATCTTAGGTTTCTGGCATGAGTTGTAAGTTTTTATTTTTGAGAAAATCTGATTTTTTTTCCTTTTTGAAGTTTACTTTTAGATATTCTTTTGAAGTTCGCAAAATATTACACAAATATTCCACACCGGGACAGAATAAAAATAAATTAACGAAAAAACATTGCATTAATTTTCGTTTTTGTTTTAAATTGTTATATAATAGAAATATTATATTAACAAAGCTATATATTTTAATAATTTTTCATATATCTACACTGAAATGCTTTTGACATTATAAACACATACGCAAATCAGACTGTAAATATTTTTTATATTATGGCAATAAAAAAGCACATTTTTTAGTTAGATAAAGGGTTTTTCTGTGATATTACGCAAAAGGAGTATAAATTATTATCACAGAAGTTAAAAGAGACTTGAATTCTCTAATTGGTGCATTTGTCATTAGTTAAATCACACATAGAATGGGCTGGAAGAATGGAAACAAGCAATTGAAACAAGACAACATAGATTAGTTAAATCACCTAAAATCGGTGATCAATTACAATTAATATAATTGGTTGGTTGGCATGCTTTATACCAAATAATTTTTCCTTATAAGAATGGACACAAGGAATGGACTGAAAGACTATGTTGTTTGTAAGGTACCTGTACCAGACTTGAAAGGTGTCTGAAGGTGGCATTAGCCAATGTTCATAAAGCTGTGGATCCCCATACACATCTTCTTTATTCGAAACCTGTTCACTTCCAAGCAATTGAAACAAGGCAACATAGATCTTGGCTTACTTAGCCTTATATACAAAAGAGAAGGCGCACATGCGTACTGTAAACAAACTAATTTATATAATTCAGGAAAGGTTGAACAATACCTAAGGACCCTATGTTACCTGAACAGGATTTATTCTATAGATATAACAACTTGAAGAAATATAAGCCAGAAAATTTCATAAGAATTTCTTTGATTCTAGATGGAAAGAATGCAGGCCCTATTACAAACAATTAAAGTTTTGTAGAAATTAAAGTTTACACATATTCAAATGTAATAATCAATAATTTGTATTTTGACATATATCTTTTATAAACATTTTATTAATAATAAACGTATGATACTTCTTTATACTTTTAATTCAAAGACCTATCAACACAAAAAACATAGCCATTCTAAACTTTGAAAAGAGGTGGGCGCTTGTTATTCATCAAGATTAACGCCTAAACAATGTAACGAAGAACATACAGGCAATGATAATCACGCAGTTCGATGATTTGCCAATAAATGACTGATAGAAAAACCCCACAGTCGTAAAACTGAAATTGGAGCACGTAGGCTGATTGTTTTCAAGGTATGTCAGTTTTACTGACATATTACTTCGCCAACTTTGCTGATGATTAGAGAAGCAATAATAAAAGTTATTAGTTGACCCTTTCCTTCGTGAAGGATTTAGCACTCACGTGAGGTTATTGTCATTCATTGATTCTAAGTTACGACCAGCACCATTTCCAGCCACTGTTGGTAAAACACGTATTGCATGTTAGATATAAAAATGGGCTTCATAATTGTTATTGAGTATATAGTAGATTGCTTTCATGATTGTTATTGAGTATATAGTAGATTGCTTTCATGATTGTATTATTGAGTATAGTAAAGTAGTGCATTTGAAAGTAAATTTTTCCTATCATGGCAAACTGGCACTTATAGGGAAATATGTGAATGAATGAAGATTTTCAAACAACAAGTAAAAGATACTTTATTTGTTTTGCTTTATGTAACTTCTTTTTATACCGTTATGTTTTCAGGTTAATTAAAAAATTTGTCGATATTTAAAAAATCCAATGACAACAACAGCAAATCTCCCTTACAGCATCAGAAGGGAGGTTATTGTCATTCATTCATTCTAAGTCACAACAGTACTATTTCCAGCCACTATTGGCAAAACACATATTGCAAGTTAAATATACAAATATGCTTCATGATTGTTATTTATCATAGTAGATTGCTTTCATGATTGTTATTGAGTATAGTAGATGTAGCACATTTGAAAGTAAATTCTTCCTATCATGACAAACTGGCATCTATGAGAATGAATGAGGATTTTCAAAAAACAAGTAAAAGATACTTTACTTGTCTTTTATGTAACTTATTTTTATACCCTTTGTTTTTAGGTCAATTTGCAAATTTGTCTGTATTTGAAAAATCCAATAACAACAATCTTTTGCAGTATCAGAAGGAAAATTGGTTATGCTGCATGTCAGACTTTCTGACACGCAATGAATAACGTGGATCTATTATATGATATTTTATATAGAAAAATTGTAAATCATTTTATGTTGAAGTAAAAAAAAAAGATAAAGAAAGCAATTACATTTCTTTTCTTTTGGCATCCAGCGGTTAATTTTCTTTTATCTTTATGTAGTCACAGTTTTGATATATCTTTATGTAGTCATAGTTTTGATGTATCTTTATGTAGTCACAGTTTTGATGTATCTTTATGTAGTCACAGTTTTGTTGATGTTTATTTTGTACTTTATGTAGTCACAGTATTTGTTTTGAGTTTTGTTGTCCTTATAATTATTCCATTTTTATGCTCCAATCTCATGCACTTTTGATACATGGGAGTCAATAATGTAAAACCAAGTGATTTTGCAATAAAAAAACCCTTTCTTTTCTTTTTGTGTAAAATTATCTGATTTAATAAAATCTAAAAATGATTTCAAGCAAAATTGAAATCTTTACAAATTTCAGCTATCAGGTACTTATTACAGTTTTTTTTGTGTGTTGGATTATGATTTAAGTCTACAAATTTATGGGATTGCAGAATTTTTAGTAATTTTTAAAGAAGTTCTGAATACACAAATTAAATAAGAAATAAAACTAACCGCCTTATCTCAGATTTCAATTAATTTCAAGTCCGCTGTAAATAAATTTAGAATAGACAGCATTAAGTAAAAAATAAAGTGCAAAACAACAACAACAACAAATTGTAATCTTTTTTTTCTTCGATATGCCTTCTCAATGCTTAAAAAATCAATTACCATTTGTTTCCTATTGAATTTGTATAGGTAAAATGACCCATTTTTTTTATGCAACCCACGATTTTTAAAGGTGTCACGCTTCGATTAAAGTTCTAAGTACTTCACTAGCAGCAATAAAACATCAGATTTCTTCGGAATATCGTGTATTTCTAACAGTCCGTGAAGGTTAAAGTTTTACCTTGAAATATTTCAAGGACACAATCTTTTAAAATGTGAGCAACAGAAGTTCCAAAGACAAATCAAATCCAGCTGCTAAAACAGCTGATTTCTGGTTATCCGATTAAAATCTCGAAACTAGAACCTTGATAGCAACATTTAAAATGCTATTCCCGAATAAATCTTTAATGATTTCTCAAAATTGGAATTTAATGAGTTATTTGAATTGTGACAAACCGTGCAAAAATTTCGAAAGTAATTAAAAAATTATTTTTTTATTCATAAATATAAGTGGGAAATTGAAAAATATGCATTTTGTTTTGAAAGTATTTAATTTCACAAACAACAATTTAATAAAAAATGGGCGGCAAGATCATAAAAGTTTTAATATATATATGTTTTTGTAATACTTTCCTTCAGGACTAAAAGAGGACATTATAATTCTAACAGCAAGGAAAATATCCTCATAAATTCAAAGCAATGATTTTAATAATGCACATATAATTTCGTTTGATTAAATCTTTAAAATTTATAATTTCCGTTAAATCGTGACAAATTTTAAAAATAGATCTTTGTTTTATTTTTATTTGCAGATGTTAAAATAGAAGAATTTTGAACTAATTATGAAAGAATTAAAGATTATCATTATGAACGTGGAATAGAATAATTGTTGTATTCATATGTCTTGTACATACTGTAAATAATAAACAATATAAATCTTTACATAATCAAAAGTTTTCCATACATAAATAAATTAATTAAAAATTAATTAAATATTGTTATCCGTTATATTTAAAATTTTACTTTTTCATTTTTTCATTACCAAATTTCTATTCTTCATGAAAATCTAAAATTTTGTTAAAGAAAAAGATCTGTCATATGACAATTTAACATAAAAAGACGTATGGTGAAGTCTAAGGTGGGTAACATGCACCCTGCGGATTGTAATCTATGCACTCTATTCAGTTTTGATTCTAATCTATTCTATTTTCTGTAAAATAAATTGTGTTATTGTTAATTTTATCACCAAATTTTGCATTTATCAAAGCATATGAAATAGAAAAATATTAAGATGTCCAATTTAACATAGATTTCTTTTATTGAAAACTAAAACAATAATTAATATTTTCATTATAAAATTAGCCCAAATGATAAATACGAGTATTATTAATACTTAAAAATATTAAAACATCTGCAATTGACTAGGGAATAATAAATCTTAATTATAAACAAAAAAAAAAAATGACATGACTTATAATAATTTAAAACATTTGAAAAGTTTACTCTTTCTTATTATAAAACAAATAGTTGTGTTTAAAAACTTTTTTTTTATTCAATAACTAAAATCAACACAGACAATCTAAATAATTCTCATTCATTTTAGTAAATACTCTTAATGAAAACTACATTGATCAAAAATCATGTTTGTTAAAAAAAAAGATCTTGCACGTATTCAATTAAAGGGAGAAAAGTTTCGTATTTTTTCGATAATCAAGGTTCTTTTGTCTTTTCCCAACTACTTCCAAGAAAAATTGATTTCTCAAAACTAGGTTAAGAGACAATGAATAAATCTTATTGATTAGGGTTTTAATCAATACCCAGACTTCATTTCTGAGCTTAAGATAGTCATTCAACAAGAACAGAAAATGAAATTTGTCTGAAAAAAAAATCTCACTTTGTAGTTAATGGAATCAGTTTCATTGGCAATATTAGCATAGAAATATAGAAATATTTTTTAAAAGCATAGAAATATTTTTGTTTTTAATTGAAAAAAGTTTTTTAATATTAAATTTAATTGTTTTAATTTAAAGTTGTGGAATAAATAATAACTGTTTTTGCTTTGAGGTCATTTAAAATTTATTATTATGGATAAATTATTAAAAAAATAATTTGAACAAGAAATGCATAAACTTGATATAACTAATATGAACAAGAAATGGATAAGCATGATATAACTAATATGAACATGAAATGGATAAGCTTGACATTACTAAGATGAGCATGAAATGGATAAGATTTATATAACTTATATGAACATGAAATGCTAATATGATAACAATGATAATTAATATGAACATGAAATGATAATATAATAACAATGATAATTAATATGAAATGCTAATAGGATAACAATGATAATTAATATGAAGATGAAATGCTAATATGATAACAATGATAATTAATATGAAGATGAAATGCTAATATGATAACACTGATAATTAATATGAACATGAAATGCTTTAAGCACGGTGAAAATAAATTTCATTTGAGCTACACTAAATTTTTAAGACTCCATTATGGAAGTAATTAATAAAGAATACTTTCATAAAATTTAAAAGAAATGACCTCACAAGTATTCTTATTAATACTAAGTAAACAAATAATTTAAATAACAATAATAAATAAGTAAATAACATAAATAAATTCTTGAAAAAATAAACTTTAATATAACTATTTGATGAACTTCTTAAAAAAATAGAATTCAAAATAAGAAGACAAAAATTAATATTCATATTTAAAAGTGCTGAAATAAACTTTTGAGTACATTTCAGGTTTGTATCTGTTTCTCGCCTTGTTTACACTTTCTAAGTAGATGATAATAATTTTAGCCAAAAAAATTTCAACAGTCCAATGAAAGAGTAAATGCCCTCTTACGAGATTAACTCTTACATCACATAAACACAGACCGAAAGATAACGTGGCGTGAATGAGTGTTATTGCAACAAAAACATTCATTTACAGAATATAAAGTAGGCTTGTTTAAAAATACACAACAACTTCCGACTTGCCAACAAGACACTTGCTTATTAGTTCAATGCTTTATCTTAAAACATGCATCGGAAGTATAAAAATACTCTGGTAATCGCTCGACATAGTCACAGACGAATGGTACCAAAGACATCATGTGTATGCATGCAAATTGAGGTACTGTTTTTAGAAAAAGAGGAAAAATTCATTAGATAATGGCCTTGAATTCACAAGCAAGTAGTTTTAAGAGGAAATGTGTGGTAATTAAGTACTTTTTTGTTCCGCTACCAATGATTTGCGTTGACTTTCGATTGTCGTTGTCACGAAACAACAACTGATGTGTGCAAAATAAAATAAATTTTCCCAACAAAAATATTTTCTTAACAATTATATGTCGTTCGTGCCTCCTTTATTATGCTTTAATTAAGTCTTCCTTAGAAGACCAAATCAATACTGGAATTGGTTACCCCAGGCACAGACAATTTTGTCGAAAAAGATGTAATTTGTTTCTTCAAAAATTATGCTTCTATTTTTATTTTTCTTGTAAAAATGATCGAAACTGTCTGAACTAATTTAGGAATATTAGTATTTAACGAGCTATGCAAGAATGGCTTTGTGCTTTGCTTCGTGAGAAAGCTAAAAAAATAAAAAATATTTTGTGTGAGATGAGATTAAATTACTTCATAAAATGTTCAATTATCTTACCAGTAATTACAAATATTGTTATGAAATAAATAATGTTTATTTAGATTAGAGTTTTTTTTGTGTGTTTAATTTAATAAATTATATATTAAATAAAGTGTTTATTTCCTCCCACTTTTAAGTGATTAATGATTTAATTATAACTGAAAAGTTACGTTCCTTATTGGCTAAAAAAAGTAAATTAAAAATATTTAGGGATTTTCAATGATAATTTATTACTTTGTATTTATTTGTAAAAAAAGTATTTGAACATATTTGTATACAATATTTTACTGTTCGTCATAAAAATGAAAGACTTAGATGAAAACATTAAAAATTTTACAATAGCTTATTATGAAAGGTTAAATATATGAATCACACATATATAATATAACTAAAAATAACATTCAATTACAGGTTATTGTAAAATTTGATACTTGTTATTCTTTTTTAAAGAAAGGCAAAAATTATTTTTCATCATTATCATTGGCGCACCAGCCCTCTGGTGGGCCAAGGGCGTCGGCGTACTGACAGATTCCGAGACAGGTAATGATTTATTTTTACAGGATAGGGTAGTCCGCCCTACGATCAACAGTCATATTTGACCGGGACGTACAGTTTAAAGTAGATCCCGAACCACGCAACGCCGGGACTCGAACTCGAAGTCTTTGACACCGAGCGCCAGAGCGATAGTCACTAGTCCATTATCATCATCATCAGTGGTGCAACAACTCAATGGTAGGCCAAGACCGTAAGCCTACTGGCAGATTTCAAGACCGGCGATGTTTTTATTTTTGTGGCATAGGGTTGTCATCCCTACGCTTAAAAAACATATTTGACTGGCACCTACTGTTTAAAATGGGACCAGAATCACTACAAATATACACGGTATCGCCAGGACTCGAACCCTGTGAGACCAACCGCCAGAGCACTAGAGCGCTCCCCAAAATTACTTGTTTTTGTTTATGCTCATACGAAGCGAAAACAAGAAATAAAAACATTTCACACATACAAGTTACGAATAGGATTCAAAACAATTCACATAGATTCCATTAACTGTTCTACTTTCCTTCACTGTTAGCTAGGAAAAAAAACTGCTCATAGTACGAAGGGAATTATGAGTCACATGCGAATCAATTTGAAACCTAAGAAGCCTTTCCCCTAAAAACATAGCACTTATAAACGCCATACAAAAGACAATTTCGTAACACGTTTTATTGTCTCATTCTTCTGCAAACCATTTGTATCCATAGAGCAGAGCGTCACAGAGCCCAATCAGACTTCTCAACCACATCATTCCCAAATTGTAAAGGAACAACTCAACTCTAGGCACAGTGATGTAGTGTAATGACAGTACAGTGATGTAGTGTAGTGACAGTACAGTGATGTAGTGATGTAGATGTAGTTCCCGGTCATATTTGACCGGGAACTACGGCTTAAAGTGGATTCTGAACCACTACAAACATCCACGATACCACCGGAACTCGAACCCGAAACCTGTGGCATCCAGCGCCAGAGGCTAGTGACTCGGCCATCAGGCCCCTGAAAATTACGTTTAAGACTGCTTATACGAAGCGAAAACAATAACAGCAACAAATAAAAACATTTTACACATATAAGTTACAAACAGCATACAAAACAATTCGCAAAGGTTCCAATAACTGTTCTACTTATTTCACTGTTAGCTAGGAAAAAAAAACCTGCATACAGTACGAAGGGGATTATGAGTCACATACGAATCAATTTGAAACCTTAAGAAGCCTTCCCCCTAAAAACATAACACTTATAAACGCGATACAAAAGACAATTTCGTAACACGTTTTATTGTCTCATTCTTCTGCAGACCATTTTGTGTGTGACATATCCATCGGGCAAGAGTACAGAGCGGAACCAATCTCTTTAGCATGCTCCACGGAGTTCGTTCCACTTGAACGTTGGACGTTTTTTTCGACAACAACATCAAAAAAAAGTCTTGAATTGTATCTTTCGTCCTCATCTTTAATCCGTTCACAAACTTTCACTCAAACGCAAGTGGGACGACTTTAGTTTTGCATTTTTTATGTCTTTGTTCGTAGCTCTTGCTTTTATTTCTTGGTGAAAAACTTTATGAAACAAACCATCAAAACAGCGAGTAATATGGTGAAAGGGTTCAGAAATTGGCAGATAAAATACCTGTTTTTTTGGGTGATATCTGTCTTGCGTTTAAAAAGGAGGTATTTTTTTCAACTTTATCTCTCTTTTTTATGGTGTCAAATATATAAGGTTTTTAGAAACTAATTGCCGTTTATATTTGTGTGTTTTAAGGGCGTGTTTCAATTGTTTTGTAGTTAGTTTCCTTTGCCATAGTGTGACATGGAATCGACAAAACTTCTTATTTAAAAAATAGGAAAAACCTTAGAATTTGTTTACTTATTTTATTTTTAAAGTAAAAAAATAAATAAATTGAAGAGTTTAATAATTCAGAAAGTATAAATAGATTATTTTGTTGAAAAACTTCATGAAACAAACCATCAAAACAGTGAGTAATATGCTGAAAGGGTTCAGAAATTGGCCGATAAAATACCTGTTTTTTTTTAGTGATATCTGTCTCTCGTTTAAAAAGACGGTATTTTAAGAAGACATTTTTTATCGACCTTACTTTTTTTTTGTGGTGTCTAATATATAAGGTTTTTTGTTTTTGTTTTTAGAAACTAATTGCCGTTTATATTTGTGTGTTTTAAGGGCGTGTTTCAATTACTTTGTAGTTAGTTTTTTTTTTATCTTTGTCCCTGTCTCCTACTTATTTGTTGGTGAAAAACTTTATGAAACAAATCATCAAAACAGTGAGTAATATGCTGAAAGGGTTCAGAAATTGGCCGATAAAATACCTGTTTTTTTGGAGATATCTGTCGCTTCTATATTCTTGTCGTTTAAGAAGTAGGTATTTTAAGAAGACATTTTTTTTCGACCTTACCTCTTTTTTGTGATGTCTAATATATAAGGTTTTTTTTTGTTTTTAGAAACTAATTGCCGTTTATATTTGTGTGTTTTAAGGGCGTATTTCAATTGTTTTGTAGTTAGTTTCCCTTGCTATTTGGAGTGTGACATGGAATCGGCAAAACTTTTTTATTTAAAAAAATATGAGTCGTAATTTATTTTTAAAGAGAAAAAAAAAAATAAATAAATTGAAGGTTTTAATAATTACGAAAGTATGAAAAGATAATTTTGCTGAAAAACTTCATGAAACAAACCATCAAAATAATGAGTAATATGGTGAAAGGGTTCAGAAATTGGCAGATAAAATACCTGTTTTTTTCGGGTGATATCTGTCTCGCGTTTAAAAAAAAGGTATTTTAAGAAGGTATTTTTTTCGACCTTACCTCTTTTTTTGGTGGTATTTAATATATAAGGTTTTTTTGTTTTTGTTTTTAGAAACTAATTGTTGTTTATATTTGTGTGTTTCAATAACTTTGTTGTTAGTGTTTTTTTATCTTTGTCACTGTCTCCTACTTATATCTTGGTGAAAAATTTTATGAAACAAACCATCAAAATAATGAGTGATATGGTGTAAGGGTTCAGAAATTGGCCGATAAAATACCTTTTGGGGTATTTTATGCCTGTCTCGCGTATTGTCGTTTAAAAAGAAGATATTTTAAGAAGCTATTTTTTTCGACCTTATCTTTTTTTTTCATAGTGTCAAATATATAAGGTTTTTTTTTTTTTCTGTTTTTAGAAACTAATTGCCGTTTATATTTGTGTGTTTTAAGGGCGTATTTCAATTGTTTTGTAGTTAGTTTCCCTTGCTATTTGAAGTGTGACATGGAATCGGAAAAACTTTATTTAAAAAATATGAGTCATTGTATTTTATTTTTAAAGTAAAAAAAATAAATAAATTAATTAAACGTTTTAATACTTACGAAAGTATGAAAAGATAATTTTGCTGAAAAACTTTATGAAACGAACCATCAAAATAATGAGTAATATGGTGAAAGGGTCGAGAAATTGGTCGATAAAACACCTGTTATTTTTAGTGATGTCTGTCTCGTTTAAAAAGAAGGTATTTTAAGAAGGTATTTTTTTCCACCTTAAATCTTTTTTATGGTGTCTAATATATAAGGTTTTTGTGTTTTTGCTAATATATAAGTTTTTTGTGAAACAATTGCCTTTTATATTTGTGTGTTTTAAGGGCATGTTTCAATTGATTTGTCGTCAGGTTTTTTCGTCTTTGTTACTGTCTCCCACTTTTATTTCTTGGTGAAAAACTTTATGAAAGAAACCATCAAAATAGTATGGTGAAAGGACTCAGTAATTGGCCGATAAAATACTGTTTTTTTTGGGTGATATCTGTCCCTTCTATATTCTTGTCGTTTAAGAAGAAGGTATTTTAAGAAGACATTTTTTTTGGACCTTACCTCTTTTTTCGTGGTGTCTAATATATAATATTTTTTTTTAGAAACTAATAGCCGTTAATATTTGGGTGTTTTAAGGGCGTATTTCAATTGTTTTGTAGTTAGTTTCCTTGCTATTTGAAGTGTGACATGGAATCGACAAAACTTTTATATTTAAAAAAATAGGAGTCATTGTATTTTATTTTTAAAGTAAAAAAAATAAATAAATTGGAGGATTTAATACTTACGAAAGTATAAAAAGATTATTTTGCTGAAAAACTTTATGAAACAAACCACCAAAATGGTTATTAAATTGTGAAAGGGTTCAGAAATTGGCCGATAAAATACCTGTTTTTTTTACTATTTTATTTCTGGTTTCGCGTACTGTCGTTTAAAAGGTATTTTTTTCAACCTTATCTAGTTTTTGTGGTGTATAATATATAAGGTTTTTTTTTGTTTTTAGAAACTAATTGCTGTTTATATTTGCGTGTTTTAAGGGCGTGTTTCAATTGCTTTGTAGTTAGGTTTTTTTTTTTGCTATTTTTGAAGTGTGACATGGAATCAGTAAAACGTTTTTATTTAAAAAAATTGTCAAAAATGAGTCATTGTATTTTATTTTTAAAGTGAAAAAAATAAATTGAAGTTTTAAATCAGCGGTGGGCAACCCATAGCCCGTCTTGAACATTTTTCTGGCCCGTGAAATTTAGCACACTTTCCCAAAATATATATTTTTTAAAATGGCCAAAGTAGTGAAAAACATTGTATTAAAAAAAATACACTATTTGTATTTTTAAATTAACTGTCGAAATAAGTTGTTTAATTTAGAATTAGACAAATAGAACAAAATTTTTGAAATATTTCATCTCCCGTTCATGTTGAAATCGAGTCGATTCCAGATTATCTCCAAATGGAACTGGTTGACTTACGATACAATGTTGAATTAAAACACATTTTTGAAACATCAGAATCAAAAATAGATTCTTACAACACTTACTTCACGAAAGAGAAATTTTCCAATTTGATATATCTGGCACAAAAAGTTGTTAGCGCTTTTGGTTCAGTTTACACCTGCATTTGTCATTTGAGTAAATTACAAAAAATTGGGAATAAAATGTTACGTTGATACAGTGATAAATAATTCAATTGATTTATTGATAAAAAAAGTAATCAATAATTAATAAAAAATACTATGAAGAAAAATAAAATAACTATTTATTTTATATTGATTAGTTCTAATTTTTTCAATACAAAGTAAGTTAAGAATAATTTTAATTCACGAATAAAAAGACGATGTTTTAATTCTTCATAATTTTTTTTTACATTTGAATTCTACATTTGCAACCAAATATTAGATGTAATATGATGATTTAAAAGAATAAAGTAGCAAATTTAGTAAATTTATAATTTTATAAGTATCTTGTAGGATTTCGTAAATGGTATTTATATATCAAATAATTTATTATACATTTTAAAAGAAAAATTCAATCAAAACCTCCTAGACCTATGCTTAATTTAAAAACATACTTAATCTTAATATAGTAATAAACAACTTATTTTCAAGTGCGAAAAAGAAAAACCATGCTATCGAATGATTCTGAATAGCTAAACAGTTTTCCTTCTTTAACATCAGATAAATTCCATTTCTCAATGAATTTTCCTACATATGAATGATTGCAGGAAAAAGAGCCAATTATTCATCCTTGAAATTAAATGAACTTACAAATTTTCTTTACGCTATACAGGGTGATTATAAAAAACATCATAGATATCCTACCATTCACAGAAACTGAATGGTTTAAAGTATTTGAGGTTAGCGCTCATAGGATCATCAGGAATCACCAGAATCATATGAAAAACAATAGTTAAACTATAACAGTTGCTGTTACAGTGACACGATTTCGAAAATTTCAAATAGCAACGCCTACTTTTTTTATTGGAATGCAATCTCCATTGTGAAAAACCATAAATAGCTTTGGAATGATACCTGTAGCACGGAAATCACTGGCGCTAGACAGACTAAGGAAAAAAAAACTGAATGCAACTAATACAGACAGAGAAGCAACAGCCAGCAAAACATTAATGTGTTTCAGATGTGCTTTAGATAGAGAATTTCGCTATAGGGCAAACCTGAAATCTAAAGTGTATATGCATTTAATCCGAAAACTACACCTGATTTGAAAGATGCCATTAGATATTAACTTCAACAGATTCCTCTTGCCATAGCACGTGCTTCAGTGTTAACACCATCTGCCGCATGCAAAGTGTTTATCGTGTGTGAAGGAAGTCACAAGGAAACTTTGTGAAACACGTTAAAATGTTTTACTTTCTGTTACTTCTCTGTCTTTATCGGTTGTTTTCACTTTTCTTCTTAGTCTGTCTAGTCCAGCGAGTTTCGTGCTACAGGTACTATTCCAACGTTATTTCAGGTTTTTCATTATAGACTAAAAAAGTATTTAAAATTTGATTTGAAATTTTCGAAATCGTGTCACTGGAACAGTAACTGGTAGAGTTTAACTGTTGTTTTTCATATGAATTTTGAGCAAATACCTCAAAATATCTTAAACCAAAATTTCATTCAGTTTCTGAGAATGGTATGATAGATAGGAAGTCATATATCAAGAGAGTTTTTTTTTGTAATCACCTTTTATAATTGTTCTGAATTATAATAAGGCACAACTAAAAAACTGGCATGGGTCTTGTTATGTAACAAAGTGTATAACGAAGTTAGAATATGTTACTGGAAGATGAAATAATAGGATGGCTTGCAGAAAAAAGTATTCTTTCAAAATTCCTTACATAAAAAGATTTATTGTAAGCATAAATATCATTAGTAATGTGTCTGAGAATTAATTTTCGTTTAATTCCAAAGTTATGCGATTTATCAACTTTTGGCCAACAGACTTTCTATTCTGCTCCAGTTTGTTTACAAACGGTACACTGCTTCAATACACGGGCAATAATATTTAACCTTAAAGTAAATTGTAAGTTGAACCTTCTGAAAAAAAAATGAATTTTTTTGGATAGTTTATTCTCTTATTGTTTGTAGAAAATTTTTAAATTCTTACAAGACAGCGAGCCTGCGTGAGGATCTCTGTCATATTTTTTACTGAATCTACTCGTAATTCATAGCAAAAACTATAACGCAAACCAACAGGGGGAATAGTTTAGATTAACTTACCCATTAGATAGGGTTTATCTTATAAATAAGTGAGTGAATTAAGTGTTTATAGATTTAAGCAAACATTTATACGAACAAATGTTAGTATACATTTAAATTTAGAAGCACGCTAAAACCACTTTTTAATCGTGCAACGCATTTTCAAGAGTGCCCCCATTGGCGTTCAGGAGAAATGGTCAGTTGGCCTCGAGACTCTTCTCCGAGAGAAAGTACAGTGCTCCCACTGAGAAACGTTTAGTTTATAGTGTCTCCTCCAGACAGAAAATATATTTAACGCAACCATTCGTATTAGCTGGCCTGCAGACTTTCACACGGAAAGGAAGTATACTTTGCGCATCCTGCGCATAGCAGAGTATCAAGTTTTCGGTTTAGAATTCGAATTCTTTCACGATTCTATAATTATGTATCTTTAAATGTGTTAAATATTGTATGTCTCTAAATGCATGTGTGTAAATAAAGCTGCGAGTACTCCAACCTGTGCCTCAAGTATCTCAACCCACCACACCCAATTATAATCTGGTTGAGGTGGTGGGTAATCTGGTATTACCTACACAATATAACTTTTAAATATGAGTTTAAATATTGTCAAATTTCTCCATAAGTAATAAACATTTTTCTTAAATAGATGGATAACTTATAAATTTGAAATACGCCTCATTTATAGTAATTATTTTCAATCTGTCCAAAGGTGATTTTATTTATTCTACACAAATATGGCATTAAGTAAAAGATAAAAATATTGAAGTAAGGGATTTCGAAAAAATACAAATAAATAAACCGTAACAAGAAAAACAAATACCTCAAGATAAAATCAAAATAACATAAAATAGAAAGACGAATAAGAAGTGAACAGCAAATATAGTAAGGAAATGATGAGAGGGAAAGAAAAGTTGCTACAATATACTTAAAAAGATATTATTTTTAGAACTGAGAAATATAACAAAAAATGGCGATTCGGAAACTCAACAAATCACCTCAAAAAATAATTTTAAAATGTTTCACAAAAATGCCAATTCATGTGTATTTTTCATTTTAAGTGTGGGACACAGTCTATAAACGTGGAAAAACGAGCTTTTAAAACATTTTTTTTTTTTTTTTTTTTGCCGAAAGTTGATATTTGTCAATTTGATTTTGCTGAAATAGTACACAGTCAGCAAGTTCTTAGGGTCTTAGGAGGGAAGAAATAAAATACAAGTAATCTTAGATAATGCCAAGATGCATTTTATCATTTTGATCTTATCTTTCAGTGTTTTTCTATGCCTTTGAGGATTGCTATTTTATCCGGCAATTTTCTTCAACTTAACGTATCGCTACACGAGTACCCTTTAGAGATAAAAATCAAGTGCTTTACCTTTCAATCGATTATTACTATCTACTGACCCTTCTAATCGAATTTAAATTATATATAATTTCGATTCGATAATTTTTTTTCTTAAATTTTAATATATATATTCTTAATTTAATATGTATGAGTATTTTGGATCTATTGATGGTGCCTGAAAAAAAATTAACAAATATTTTTAACAACAAAAGAAAGTTTTCATGTTTAACAAGACTTTTTAAGTTTGAAAATTCTTGAATTAAAAAATTGTGAAGTTAAATTTGGAAGAGTATTGAATGGGCTACATTCAGATTTGTTTATCAGTTCCACCTAAATATGATATAAATATACTCCGCCAACTGACTAGAGTAAGGGGATAGTTTACTTTCTTGAGAACTTTTAAGAATAATTTCAGCATATTTGAAGATCTTACGGGAGAAAACAAAGAAACAAAACCGGATGACTATGGAAATAAGGCGTTGTCACAAATTGCCATAGAGTATTCTAAAAGTAAGGGAATAATTTGGAAAAACGTAAGGGAATTTAAAGAGTAAGTAAATTAAGGAGTAAGTTGAATTTAAAGAATAAGTAAATTAAAGAGTAAGGGAATAATTTGCTTCCTGGAAAACTTTTAAGAATAACTTCACCATCTTTGCAGATCTTATGGGAGAAAACAAAAACATTCTAACCACACTGGCTAACTGCCGACGTCAGGTGCTGACACAAATTGCCGTAGAGTGTCATCTTTAGGGGTGACAGAAACAAAACACGGGTGGTTTCAAACATCCGTTTTCCGTCACTGTAGACGCAGGCTGATAGGTGTTATTCGGTTATGAGTCTTGTTATTAATCTTTAAAGCAATATTTATGTACATAAATACCATCGGATAAACGACAAAACATATGTTATTACCGTATAACCGTGGACAATTAAAACTGGTATTATTTAGAAAATACTATTATCATTTGCTATTCTATTATATAAAATGAATAATATACTTCTTCATTATTGCGACAACTCCATAGTGGGCCAAGGCCGCCCGCCTACTGGCAGATTTCGAGACAGGAGATGTGATCTTTTTAGGGTTGTTAGCTCGACTCCCAACAGTCATATTAGACCGGAAACTACAGTTTAAAGTGGATTCTGAACCACTACAAGCATCCATTGTATCACCGAGACGCGAACCCGAAGCCTGTAGCACCGAACACTAGATCGCTAGTCATTGAGCCATCAGATCCCAAATAATATGTTATTATACGAAAATATTATCACCCTTAAATATTATTACTCTTACTTTTTGATAACTTTTTATGCCTTTCCCATGATCTAATATACTTCACAAATGTAAGGAGTGTCGTATGGAGTATGTTTTCCGGGCATTCTGTCTGGTTATTAAAACACCAAATATCTAAACGTATAGGAATCAATTTCTTAACTTATCACTCCAATTTATTCAAATCGAAGTGATTGCCTGATAGATATTATTTTCAAAAGCAAAATTTAAAAACATTAATTACTGATATTTATCATTTCAACCACCACTGTCAATTTGAATGTAAGCTTATTCCTTGAGTAATGCTATTCCGAAATGTCTTGTTGAAGCAAAGGAACTGCATTCATAGCATACCTATAAATTTCAGGTGCAATGCATTATTTTTCCGTTCATTGCTAAAAATATTCGAGACAGACTATCCTTAAAATTCCTTGTAGAGAATTTTATTATGCTGCCTTACAAATCACGTCAAATCATTGATCATAAATTCGCCTTCATGTCTTGTTGAATTATGTTTTGTTGCAAGAATCTCTGTGACCATTGTGTCCAAGAGCAATCAGATAGTCACCGGAGGCCATTGTTTTGGACTTTCGAGAATCTCTATGTAAGAAAGTGAGGGAACATTCAGTTGTCGGATTGTTTAACACAAAAGAGTGAAGATGAATATCATGTCGAGATATTTTACACTGAATAGGCATATTTGTTTTCATAAAATCAAAAATACTTACGAATGGAAAACAAATTCAAAATAATAAAAATGTGAAATAAAATTTTAAAAATTCTTTATTACATTATATATTATTCACATTTGTACGGTTTTAATGAAAAAAAACCAAGGGTAATTTCCAGCGATTTTCAAGGACTCCAATCAGTTTTTTCCCCAATAAACTGATCAAGCATTTCAGTATTGTGAGTTAAAAAAAGATCATCTACAGTCAAGGCCTACAACACTGTATTCAATCCATTTAAAAAATGCACTTAAATTAAAAAATAAATCTATTTATTTTAGTGTCAATGAATAGAAATTTTTTCTATTTTTTTAAAATTTTCCACAAATAATTTAGTTACTTGAAAATGTAAAATATTTCAAAACATATCGACCATTTGTAATACAGTAGCCTCTCATTATATATAGCTCATATCGGGTGACAAAAAAGTAGTTTCTGAAATTACAATATGACAGACGAATTTATTAAGATAATGTGATTTTGCATTGAATTGTTATTATTATTGAATTTATTAAGTTAATGTAAGATTTTGAAATAAATATCTGAATTCGCGATAAAGAGCTGCGATGATCGATGATCTATAGCAGTGGTAGTCAACCTGGTTCCTACCGCCCATTAGTGGGGGCAGGTATTTTGTCTGTTACTGAAGTACTTTCCTTTTTTTTAAATTTAATTAATTTTTTTAAATGTTGAAATAGAAGAATTTTCAAGTATTGTTTAAAAATGCCTGTCCATATATTTTAATACGTGGAAAATGATATTCAGTATATTGATACTTTTCCGTACTGTAGATGGTTAGAAAATTTTACTACTAACAGAGATAGAAAAATGAGCGGTAGGTATAAAAAGTTGACTGCCCCTGATCTGTAGTATCAATATTAATAATAGAAAAATACAAATGATTACTGACATTGATTATTATTACTGTATAAAATTATTATTATTTATTAGAAATAATGGTTCAACTTTTTTTTCCGTTAATAATGACTTTATAATCCTGAGAAATAACAATACATTATTGATTAATAGAAACAATCAATTTCAATCAATTTAAAATAAAGCGTTGCAAAATTAAAAAAGAAAATAACCTTTATAAGTAAAGTAGAATTTTTATTTAAAGTAAAGTTTCTAAAGATAAAAAAGAGTAAATATTAATAGCAGCAATGTAATAAAAATGTTTTTTGAATTAATTTATATTCAATTAAAAATATGTAAAATTAAAAAAATCAAATGTAAAATTAAAAATATAAACTGCAGCATAAAAATAAAAAAAATTCTTTTTTTTATCATCAAATTATAGAATTTATTTATATTCAATTCCAAATATAAAATAAAAAAATAAATTGCAGCATAAAAATAAAATATTTTCTTTTCTTTATCGTCAAGTATTTCAATCAAAAACAAAATGAAATTAAAACAAAAATAATCAGCTTAAAACTGTGATGTTTAAATTATCTAAAGAACCACTTCTTAACCGGATCAACTCTGAAATACATTTTTTAAAGACATGCGCACCCATTTTTCATTAAAAAAAAAAAAAAAAAAAAATGAATATCTCCGATTACTAACAGAAAGCGTTTCTTTGAACCGCTGCTATCACTTGAAACACCTGCTAACACACGTAGACAGCTTACGAAATCAGACACTCATGTCTTCTTTAAGAAGTTCTAATCAGCAAAAGAAATGGCGGGCGAATCATGACAGCATCACTCATTATTTGTTCTTTAGGTGATTGTCATCTGATTCACGTGGAATTCGATTCCAAATCACGAGCGTTTACATCACTGCGGAAGAAGCCTTGATATAAAAAAAAATAAAAAGTAATTTCGAAAATAAAAAAATAAATAAATCGAGTGTTTGTTGTCAAAAATGGCAGACGCAACGGAATTGATGTATACAGCTGCCGGCCTTCGAAAAATGTCTTCAGCTTAAAGGCCTTGTCGCGTAGACGACAAAATTAATACAGACGGCAATAGTTAAACCGCAGAAGAGTATGTTTTGTATGCAGTGACCTTAAAATTAAGTTTAACTTTATTGCGGTAAAGCGGCGTCTGTCTTTAAAATACTACACAGAAGTATAAAAATCGATTCATGTAAGCATGTATATGCATCGTTCTTCCTTGAGGTCAAGAAAGAAGTAGAATGATATTCCGGTATGGCTGGTTAGTGTGACTAAAGATAGTATAAAATAGAAATGACATACTAGATAAGCTATTTTTATGTTTTTTTATCTTTATATATATAATTCTTCTGTACCTGTGTTTGTCACTGAACTCCTCCTAAGCGCCTAGACTGTTTCTGATGAAATTTTTTGTGTGTGCTTAAGTGGGTTTCCTGGATGGTTTACATGCACAATTGGACCCTGTAGGTGGCGCTGTAATCAAATTCTTATGTACGTGAGTTTGTCACTGAACTCCTCCTAAACGGCTGGACCAATTTTGATGAATTTTTTTGTGAGTATTTGAATGGGCCCCTGGACCGTTTAGATTCACAATTAGACCCAGTAGGGGGCAACTGTGAATCCCCCCGATGTACCCTACATAACGCTATATCTGCTACATATCCGCTGTTGAAGTGATAAAAAAGCTGAAGCTTCAGGAATAAAAAAGTTTGCTTGAAACTAGACATAATCCTAAACAACTTCAGCGTCAAAACTGTCAAGAGGATGATAAATCTATAGACAAGAAAGTTCATTAGTAGTTCTCGAAATGAAATGGAAGGCGATAACGTCTAAAAGCCTCTCTTTGTGTGTATTCGTTATAAATTGAGATGATAAAGCATAGCTACAGTGTTCTCCCTTCCCCCTTATGTACCCTACATAACGCTGTATCTTCTACATATTTGAAGTGACAAATAATAAAATATAAAAATTGTTTCTCTCTGCCACTAGAATTGTTTCAGAAAAAATGTAACAATTGAATTATTTTCTGAGCAACAACTTTCTATTTTAATCGAGATATTTGTAAATGCATCAGTAACCTGAGATTGAATACGATTTTCAATTCTAATATAAAAATTCGTTCACAGTTCAGTAAAAAGTTTTCTATAATAATGATATTATAAATGGTAACAAGTTCTGTAATGTTTTTCTATCGAAGAGTTTGAAAAATAATAAATAAGCACAATATATAGAGCAATTGCATTCCAATTTTATAAAAAGCCTGTATTACTAATATGCATTTTTATTCAATATATAGAATAAATTTAATAAAAAAGCTTTAAGAGTTGACCAAAGCAAAATAATAAAAAAGCCTTAAGAATTGATGAAAGCAAAATAAAAAAGCCCCAAGAATTCAGAGCAAAATAATAAAAAAGCCTTAAGAATTGATCAAAGTAAAATAATAAAAAATCCTTAAGAATTAATCAAAGCAAAATAATAAAAATGCCTTAAGAATTTATCAAAGCAAAATAAAAAAAGCCCCAAGAATTCAGAGCAAAATAATAAAAAAGCCTTAAGAATTGATCAAAAATAAAAAAATAATAAAAAAAATCCTTAAGAATTAATCAAAGCAAAATAATAAAAATGCCTTAAGAATTTATCAAAGCAAAATAAAAAGCCCCAAGAATTCAGAGCAAAATAATAAAAAAGCCTTAAGAATTGATCAAAGTAAAATAATAAAAAATCCTTAAGAATTAATCAAAGCAAAATAATAAAAATGCCTTAAATTTATCAAAGCAAAATAAAAAAGCCCCAAGAATTCAGAGCAAAATAATAAAAAAGCCTTAAGAATTGATCAAAAAGTAAAATAATAAAAAATCCTTAAGAATTAATCAAAAGCAAAATAATAAAAATGCCTTAAGAATTTATCAAAGCAAAATAAAAAAGCCCCAAGAATTCAGAGCAAAATAATAAAAAGCCTTAAGAATTGATCAAAGTAAAATAATAAAAAATCCTTAAGAATTAATCAAAGCAAAATAATAAAAATGCCTTAAGAATTTATCAAAGCAAAATAAAAAAGCCCCAAGAATTCAGAGCAAAATAATAAAAAAGCCTTAAGAATTGATCAAAGTAAAATAATAAAAAATCCTTAAATTAATCAAAGCAAAATAATAAAAATGCCTTAAGAATTTATCAAAGCAAAATAAAAAAGCCCCAAGAATTCAGAGCAAAATAATAAAAAAAGCCTTAAGAATTGATCAAAGTAAAATAATAAAAAATCCTTAAGAATTAATCAAAGCAAAATAATAAAAATGCCTTAAGAATTTATCAAAGCAAAATAAAAAGCCCCAAGAATTCAGAGCAAAATAATAAAAAAGCCTTAAGAATTGATCAAAGTAAAATAATAAAAAATCCTTAAGAATTAATCAAAACAAAATAATAAAAATGCCTTAAGAATTTATCAAAGCAAAATAAAAAAGCCCCAAGAATTCAGAGCAAAATAATAAAAAAGCCTTAAGAATTGATCAAAGTAAAATAATAAAAAATCCTTAAGAATTAATCAAAGCAAAATAATAAAAATGCCTTAAGAATTTATCAAAGCAAAATAAAAAAAGCCCCAAATTCAGAGCAAAATAATAAAAAGCCTTAAGAATTGATCAAAAGTAAAATAATAAAAAATCCTTAAGAATTAATCAAAGCAAAATAATAAAAATGCCTTAAGAATTTATCAAAGCAAAATAAAAAGCCCCAAGAATTCAGAGCAAAATAATAAAAAAAGCCTTAGAATTGATCAAAGTAAAATCAAAGCAAAATAATAAAAAAATCCTTAAGAATTAATCAAAGCAAAATAATAAAAATTAAGAATTGATCCTTAAGAATTTATCAAAGCAAAATAAAAAAATGCCTTAAGCCCCCAAGAATTCAGAGCAAAATAATAAAAAAGCCTTAAGAATTGATCAAAGTAAAATAATAAAAAAAAATTTTAAGAAATTAATCAAAGCAAAATAATAAAAAATGCCTTAAGAATTTATCAAAGCAAAATAATAAAAATGCAAGAATTTATTAAAGCAAAATAAAAAAGCCCCAAGAATTCAGAGCAAAATAATAAAAAAGCCTTAAGAATTGATCAAAGTAAAATAATAAAAAATCCTTAAGAATTAATCAAAGCAAAATAATAAAAATGCCTTAAGAATTGATGAAAGCAAAATAAAAAAAAGCCCCAAGAATTCAGAGCAAAATAATAAAAAGCCTTAAGAATTGATCAAAGTAAAATAATAAAAATCCTTAAGAATTAATCAAAGCAAAATAATAAAAATGCCTTAAGAATTTATCAAAGCAAAATAAAAAAGCCCCAAGAATTCAGAGCAAAATAATAAAAAAGCCTTAAGAATTGATCAAAGTAAAATAATAAAAAATCCTTAAGAATTAATCAAAGCAAAATAATGAAAAATCCTTAAGAATTTATCAAAGCAAAATAAAAAAGCCCCAAGAATTCAGAGCAAAATAATAAAAAAGCCTTAAGAATAGATCAAAGTAAAATAATAAAAAATTCTTAAGAATTGATAAAAGCAAAATAATAAAAAAGCTTTAAAAATTGATAGATGCATCTGCAAAAAAGCTAGAAAATGACTGTCGCTATTTTATGCAGAACACAATGCTCATAAGTGAAATTAATGTTCATTTTAAACTAAATGCTTTTAAGATAAATAATAAGATAAAATTTAAAAGCATTAGCCATTCACTACCATGATTCTGAACATTTCCAGAACTTAACTACCTGTTCAAAATGCATCTGAAATGGTCTAAAAGTTTGCCCATTTCAGTACCAGCTTTATACTTTTGAGCCATGTTTCTGAAGAATAAACAAAACTCCCATTTCCAGACATAGCAGCTGGAAAATGTACGTTTGCCTTATCCAGCGGCCGTTCCCATGGCAACGTCCTGTTTGCATTAATGCTGCATCAAAGGGAAATCCGCATAACTGAGTCTCTACTATCCGTTGCAAATTTAATGAAATTTCAACCAAGCATAAGGATGGCAAAGCAGCAAATTACAGAAACTACTTCTCACTGAAGTATCTTATTATTATTCCTAGAAATGAATTTCGCTATTCGCTGAAATAAAGTTGATGTAGTAAGTCGAGAAAGTTCCATATTGGATGTGTAATTTGATATTTTTTCTCTATTTTTACGCTTCTGCTTTCGCAAAAGAGTGAAATAAGATAAGTCTCGTTCTTTTTAATAATGAAATACAAATTAAAAATGAAATATAAAACATTATAAGGCTTTCGTTGAAACATAACTAGCAAGTGATGATGAGATTGCAAAACTCACAATATGAAACCACCATTTATTAGTGAGTGTTTCTTCCCAATTATTTTTTGTTAATTATTTAATTTAATAATAGTATTGCCAGTTAAAGCAACGTTAATGTGCAACTTTAAAAAATATTTTTTAATTGCAGCCATTTAAGTTCTTTTAATAATTTTTATATAAAAATTGTTATAATTATTATTATAACTTATGTATTGCTTTATTAACAATAACCGATGGGTTAATTTTATTTATTTTAAATTTTAAAAAGGCCCCCGGGCCATCAATTTGTTTTAAAAAAGACTGCTATGCAAGAAATCTTATAAAAATTTGAGAACTCCTATAAAAATCCTGATAAAAATATCAACAAACTATCTTCATAGGCTGCTTGTATTTCAAAATTAAAAAAAAAAAAAAAAGTTAAATCCAGATTCTGTTTAATTAAAAATATAATAATTTTAAAGAAACAAACATAAATTCTCGCTAAAAAGTTTTTAGTTTCGCAATTATTATTATGTAACCGTGCTTCCTCCTACTAACTGCCAAGAGCGCTCCCTGAGGAGTTCAGGAGAAATGATCAGTCGATCTCGAGACTCACCTGAGAGGAAGAGCTCAACCTGCCGAAAAATGTTTAGTTTATAGTCTCTCATCCCGAGAGGAAATAACGAAACCCTGCCTATCAGTTGGCCTACAGACTCTCACCAGGACCGGAAGTATCTTTCGTGCACCTTGTGGGTACTTAAGTGTCAGGTTTTCGGCTTAAAAGTGAAGACTTTCTACGAATCTCTTATTATACGTCGTTAAATGTGTTATATTGTATGTCTCTAATTGTATGTTAGTGATGCTTGTACATGTGTAAATAAAGCTGTGAGTTCTCCAACCCGTGCCCGTATTTCAACCCAACCACACCCAGTTACAATCTGGTTGTCCAACTTGCACTCTACAATTATAAATATAATCGTACATTAATATAAAATTCAACAAAATGGAAAAGAAACTATTTGTTTCATCACTTTTGAAATTAAATAAGATAATTCGGAAAAAAAAAAAAAAAACATAAAAAAGTAGTACAAAAATAAAATTAGTAAAAAAAATTAAATATATTTTTACATGAATGATTCATTTATTTTGTTAGGTTAAAAAATATGCACTAAAAACATTTACTTTTTTAAAATTCAATGAAGTGAAACAAATGATACGAAAAAAAAAAAGCCGTCAATTATTTCGTTTTTATAGTATACCTGAAGTAATTAATGATTTTTAATTTTCACATAATTAGCTGCCACGTCCAAAAAGGTGGAAATATTTATTCCGAAGCATATTTCTCATTCCGTGAAAAAACTGATTGCTTCTCCCTGATGATTTTTCGATAAAAATTCAAGCACAAACAAACCAATTTCAAAATGACTAAGTGTAAAACTGTATACACAAGCGTTAACAAAGGAAAAGTAAATTATGCGTTCAGTTTAATCACCGGAGAATTTTTTTTAGCGGAAAATTGGTGAACAGGTCGTTAAACACGATGTTTTTTTTAAAAAAAAAAATGTTTTCCGTTCAGAAATTATCGATACCGTTTCTAAGCGATGGTGTTTGATTTTAGATAATAGAAGAAAATTATTATATTATATTATGAGTATATTTATTGCAAAATTAATATGTTATTTATTTTGATCTATATCAAAGAGAGTTTTATTTCAATCAGAAGTTAATGTTTGGAATTTTTCTTAATATCTCTCCCAATAACAAAATATTTTAACTTGAATTTTATTTCATTTAAAAATAGTTTTTTTTCCCATTTTTTTCATTTATTAAATTAAAATAGTTGGAGTCAATTAATAATCGGGAAATATCTTAAAAAAATTATAGTGAATTGCTGTTTTTTTTTCTAATGCAGTGCAATATTTTAATTAAAATTATTAAATGCATTTTATAACATTTTGCTTTAGGGGCAACATACTGGCCCCTTACATTTCTTGCATGGCTATATATTTTTTATTATGTTCTTTCCAATATTGCAAAACTGTTCATGGAAAGCATCTTTCGCTATACTGAATTTTTATCGAAACGGAAATTTTACAAATATACTAATAAATTATTTTTCAACAAGACATCGTCTTCTTCATTGGCGCAACAGTCCCATTGGCAGACCAAGGATGTCTGAATACTGGCAGATTTCGAGACAGGATAATTTTTTTGTTTTACGGTATAGCCTTATGCTCACCTCTCTACAGTCATATTAGACCTTGACGTTCGGTGCCACAGGTTTTGGGTTCAAGTCCTGGTGGCCCCATGCATGTTTATACATCGAATATCAGATTATACAGTAGAATTTTAACAGAAATATAAAATAATTGCTGTTTACCAATGTAAATTGGCATTTTCGACTAAATAAATATTTATCCAATTTTAAATGTTTAAAATATTTTTTAATTTGTAATGGATATTTTAACACAAGAAACCTCAAAATAACTTCTTATTTTTAGATATGCTTTTACTACATTTTATAACCTTCATTTGTAAAATTTGTTATTTTTATTTTCAGTCTTTATGAATGAAAAATAAAAATGAATGTTGGTTTCTCTATACTCATAACTCAAAAAAAGTATATTACATTGAACTCGAAAAGGCTATTTCTTTATGAGATATATTTCTTACCCTCCAGTCCATGATATCGCTTTACATTGAGTGAGTTATCTGAAGTCATAAAATTGAGTGCATTGACCAAAAAATAAAAACAAGTAGAACTCTCAAGGGTTCACTGTCAAGATTGCCAGGAAATGACACGGCGAGCGTGGTCAGTGTTTGACTCTCTGGAGAATGTTGTAAAAAAACTAAAAATAGAATTCGCTTCAGAAAATACCATTCACCGCATTTTGAAATTGGGCTTTTAGCATATGAAATGCGGAATTTTTCGAAAAAAGATTTTCCTATTCAAACCATTTTATTTTTTTCAAGCAATACAAAAAAATAAAACGAAATAAAAATAAATAAATAAAGACAAGACCAACTTTCAGGTTAGATGTTATCTAAAAATGATTCCTATAAATGCGCTTATAATTTTTTTAAACAAAAAACAGGAAATTTATATGTAGGAAAGATTCTAGTAAAAGGGCCTGATTGCCGAGTGACTAGCTCTCTGGCTCTCTGTACCACACGGTTCGAGTCCCGCCGGTGTCCCGGATATTTGCAGTAGTTCGCAATCCAACTAAATCGTAGGTCTCTGTCAAATATGACTAAAGCGCGTTGGGCGTAGGATTGACAAGCCATACTCTGTAAAAACAACAAAAAAAAAAAAACATCTCTTCTCTCAAAATCTTCCTGCAGGTATTTTTGAAATTTTTGGTGCCCCCCCCCATGCCTCATGTGAGTGCATAGATTATTTTAATTATTTTTTTAGTATCATTGGAATCAGTGTCTACTAAAAATTAAAAAAAAATAAATAAATAAAATTTAAGTATAAAAAATTTCGAATTTTAAAGGGTTAAAGCAGCACATAGGGCGAATTTTTGTTATAAAATTATTCTTTTATAGTAATTAAAATATTTTGTATTATCTGTAAAATTCGGGTAATAAAGAACTTGAACAATTTTTTAAATTTTAACACAATTTTTCTTAACTATTTTCTCCTTATATTTTTATTGGGTGAGCTATTCTTACTTTAATAGCAAACAGACATGATAGAAATCAATTGCTAAACATTTAAATTATCCATTAATGTTTGCATATGATGCATATTTTTAGATTTGCTTAATGGGTGTCTGCTGCTATCAGAATATGATGTAGCAGATAACAAAACTGATAACACGAATAGCTCTATTTCTAGTTTCCCATAAAGAAGTGTTTTTGCTGTTTCACCATACTTCCTATTCGCTTTATTATGAAGTTGGTAAACTTTTAAGCAATCGCCATTCCTGTCGACCATCCCACAAAGCTTTTCATCTGCAATGGGAAAAGTTCCTTCGCCTACGACGTGACCTACTTGAATGCGAACTCTTCCACACCCAGCCATGAAAAAAGTCGACAATACCAACAAACAACTTCGCTTTTCCATAATTGCGGTCATGACAAACGCATAGTAAGTAGCAGAAGGAAATGATTTTATTCCGTGGGTGAGAAAGCGGCCATATCTCGTATTTTGAGAAGCACTCGAAGTAATTAAAAAAAAATTCCAAGTTGTTCTTTTTTGGTACCATTATATAAAGTCATATTTTGATTTACGAACAGCTCTGGGTATGAATGTTTAAATATACGCATTTCTATATGCAAATTTTATATTCTGTTTATGAAATATTAATTTATTTTACAATATTGAGTACATTCAGACTGCATTTGAATTCGGACTCAAGAAAACATGGACAAAACCAATTTCGTCTTACCATAAATGCTGTCATGACGAAAGCATAATAATCAGCAGAATCAAGGAATAGATGTTTTATTTGGTGGAGAAGAAAAATGGACAGTATTCATACATAAAAATACCTTAAAGTAATGTGTAATAATGTATTTATTAATAGAATTTTGGTATGACAGTTTTTGACTGGATTATAAGTTCTGTATACGAATATGAATAAACTTTCTTCCTAATAAATTTTGTGTTCAAAACATGATTTTGGAAGAAGACCATTTCTAAAAGATCGTCTTACTATCAAAATAAGCAAAATTTAAAATAGTGTTAATAGTTCCATATATGTATTTACCTTGTTCATTTTTTCAAATAGTCAGAATTCACATGTAAACATTTTTCATACAATAATATGAGTTTTTTTCTAGACACTATGCACAGAGTTCCACTTGTGTGAGTTCAGTCAATATAACACTGAATATTTTAGCATTGAATTGACTACAAATTGCTCAAATATTCGAGGTGAAGGAGAAGGTTACGATTGGAAATGATCTCATTATTGTATGAAGAACTTATCACGCCCATAAATGACACAAAATACTCGATTAATTTCTGCCTTTTTCCGTGGAGGAAGCTAACCACCATTAATATTACAAGCATTAATACTAAATCGTTTATCTGACCTTATGTGGAAGCAAAATGGCGCTTCCTATTTATGAGGTCTTCTGTGAAATTTTTCTTAATACATTGAACTTTTCCGTGACTGTTAAAGTTGCCCCGATCTCATTCCAACGAATTTCTGGCTGTGGTGGTAAATGAAATCCAAAGAGTGTGCATCTAATCCGCAAAAATTTCCTTTGATTTGAAAGATTCCATTAGACTTCAGGCTCAACAAATTCTTTTTGCCATGGAACATATTTCAGGGCTTTCCACCATCTGCCACATGCAAACTGTCATCGTGTGTGCCGGAGGACACACAGAAAATTTTTGAAACACATTAAAATATTTTGCTTTCTGTTTGATTCTCTGTCTTTATTGTTTTTTTTTTTTTTTTTTTTTTTTTTTTTTTTTCACTTTCTTTCTTAGTCTGTATAGTGCCGTCGAGTTTTGTGCTACCTGTACCGTTTCAACGCTATTTATGGTTTTTTACTAGAGATATCATATTCCAATAAAAAAAGTAGGTATTGTCATTTGAAAATTCCGAGATCGTGTCGTTGTGACCGTAACTGTTATAGTTTAACTATTGTTTTTCGTAAGATTTTTGAGCTCATTATCAAAACATTTTAAATCAAAATTTCATTTAGTTTCTGTGAATGGTATGATAACCATGGACTCATATAAAGAGAAAGTTCTTTATAATCACCCTATACATGATAGAAGCATTCCCGGTATTCCAAAATCAACTTTTAACTTTCCAATGACAGTTTAATACAAACGAATCATTCAAGTTTAACAATTACTAAATTTATTATAACATCCCAACAACGTTACATAATATGAAACAACATGTAACATCCGAACTCAGCAGTCCGTAAATGAGAAATTTTATCTCGTCAGAAAGGCATAACAGTAATAGAAGTTACCGAAAGGTAGACAATTCCAATTTCTTGTTTCCTCGGCCATTCATTATTCGTTGGGCTAGCTGTGGCGACACAATTTTCCGCCTCGAGGCGTTTGCGGGTTGGCGAACCACGAAGATTTCGAATCTGTTCCATGACCAACAGAAATTCCGGAACACTGAGTATTGATTATTCATTGCGGATCATTCGGTAGTATGAGGATGATTTCCTTTTTTCCACGCTGTTGCGAAATGATTCCACCATATTGTGGTACGGTGTGTAATCATCTGGAGGGGAAGTGCAATACTTACCAAGGAATGGGAATTCAAACGCCTTATTTTTCGCAGCTATAGGCAATATTAGAAAAAATGATTTTTGTTGAGATATCAATATTACGTGATTTTAAGGTTATTTTAGATTTTTCAAAATTTTACTATTTTGAAATTGAGCAAAAACAGCGCAAATAATGATGATCTCTTTAAAGAAATAGATAGGTCAAAAATTTAATATTTACATGAGACACACAAATTTATCAGAATTCGATTTGACTGTTTTTTTCCTATGTTATATACTAATAGAATTGCCCAACCATCATCTTTTAACTTCCAATGACAGTTTAATATAATACGAATTATTCAATTTTAACAATTACTAAATTTATTCTAACATCCTAACAACATTACATAATATGAAACAACATGCAATATCCGAAACTCTGCAGTCCGTAAATGAGAAATTTTATCTCGGCAGAAACCCATAACAGTAATAGAAGTTACCGAAAGGTTACTGAATAATTCCACCATATTGTGGTACGGTGTGTAATCATCTGGACGGGAAGTGCAATACTTACTAAGGAATGGGTAATTCAAATGCCTTATTTTTCACAGATGCAGTCAATATTAGGAAAACATAATTTTTACCGGGAAATCAATATCACGTGATTTTAGTGATATTTTTAAATTTTTCAAAATTTTACTGTTTTCAAATTGAGCAAAAACAGAGCAAATAATGATGATTCCTTTAAAGAAATAGATAGGTAAAAAATTTAATATTTTCATGAGACACTCAAATTGATCAGAATTCGATTTGACTGTTTTTTTTTCTTATGTTATATACTAATAGAATTGCCCAACCATAACGTTTACGGGTTTAAAGGGTGTCCAAAAATTCGTGCAAGAAGTAAAGCTTTTAATAAAGGGCACGGGATGATTGGTTTCAGAAAACAATTCGGTATACCCACCGAACCCGAACACCAAACCTAACTAACGGTGCATCCTGAAGAGAAATCAGCTCTTCCATTATCAAATATTTTACACTAGAATAGGATGTTTAGAAATTCAAATCTTGCATGAATTCTAGGACACCTTTTATAATAGGATTATTGCTACTTTGTTTAGAAATAAATTCCCAAAATACAACAATTAGAGATTCGGGAAAAAATACAACAATTAGAGTTCGATGTTTTTTCACCGAATTCATTATTTGTAGATTTAGAAAAATAATTATTTGGTGCACAGCTGAAAGTCACAAAAAATTCTTCTTAGTTTTTAATTTAATAATAACTAATTACTGATAATAAATTGCACCTTTAAATTTCTTATTTAAGAATCATCTGCTTAATGTTTACAGAAAATATAAATAAATATTTTACATTGCAAGTATCCCGACTCGTGGCAACATGCGCATTGGTGAACATTGCAGCTGAAGTTCCATCCGCTGTCGGCATTGTTGTAGACACTGCTTCAAAACCAAGGAAACCCAATAACGTTTGTGATGCTCAGCATCTTGCCTTATTAGTCAAACTATCTGTTGGAAGTTTTCCGGGTTTTCTCCCATATGATACGCAAATGCGGTAGTTCCCCCTAAAGGTCCTCCAATAAGTAACTACCCTCCTTTTTCAGCGACTCGCAGGCAAGTCAGACTTCTACCTACGGGTGCTCCATCACAACAGAAGCTGCCACTTTATCTCCATCCATGAGTAGACTACTCATGGATGTCCGCCCCCGCGCTGCAGGTCACTGAGGATGAATCACAACTCGTTGCAAGTAAGTTAATTTTCGTGATCATCTTAAAAAAAGACATTGGGAAAGTTCAATATCTTTAGTACTTATAATTTTTTAGTTTGGCTTATATTTAGAAATCACTAAAACTTTTTACTTCGATCTTTTTATTAAATAAAATTGATGTTTTAACAATCAATTTGTGATGAAATAAAATGAAAACTTCGAGATTCAATAATCGTTTGTTGTTATTTATTTGAGTGCAATAAGTTATTTGTAAATATTTCAGTACACGAGATTAAGAATTATCAGATAATAATTATCAATTTCTTGAAGGCCAAATTTTGATCTTTTGTACTTTTAACACATATAAATAGAATTTAGTGCTGGTATGAGGTCGATCGCAAAAAATGCAAAATTAACATATTAAAACTAATATTTATTAAATTGTGATTAAAGATCTGTGTTTCAGAATAAAACTTCTGAAATAATGTAATTTCATATACATCCTTAAAAAAAATCATAAATTATTAATTTGTGATAAAAATCATGATGGGTTTACTATTTTAAAGAAAAACATGAGATAAATTCAATTCTTAGGTTGTTAATTTTCCTCTTAATTTCTGAAAATAACGAATATCATTAAAAGAGATTTTTTTATAGAGGGTTTAATTATTTTTGTTTATGCTTCAGTTTCGTTCATTTAATTACTACAGCTACAGGCATTGCTAATTGGGTGCTTAAGCCACAATCATTAGTGTTCTAACCTCAATCAATGCAAATGAGGAACAGAAAAATAAATTCAGCTGAATAAATAGAGGAATTGCAATCAAGTTTGTTAAGGCGTAATGTTTTTCTTATGATTTACATAAAATAATAATACTTATCTTTTCTATCTAATGCTATTATCCAATGTTCATATAAATTATTCTAATCATCTTACTGAATAATTAATAAGAATCTAAGATTATTATTTTTATAATGTTTCGCATGCATGCTACAAAATATAAAGATTTTTGCATATGTTGATTTTAATATATAATATAATGAAATAATGATTTAATATATAATATAATGATAATAATGATTTAATATATAATATAATGACAATTTTAAATATAATATGTTTATTTTATTTTTTATAATATATGAATTTAAGTTGCTTCTTACCTATATCTTAAATGTTCAAGTAATATAGATTACTTATGAATACATTAATATATTACTTGGATGATGTAAGAATGATGATGACTTGGATGAACTAAGAATGATGATGACTTGGATGATGTAAGAATGATGATGACTTGGATGATGTCGAGACTGGTAAATAATAAATTCACCATTATTTTACAGAAAACTATTTAGCCTAAAATTATTTCAAACTTTTTGTAATCTTCAAGTAATATCTAATGCTATTATCTATTGTTCATATAAATTACTTTAATCACTTTACTGAATAATTAATAAGAATCAACGATTATTATCATTATAATGTTCCGCAGGCATGCTATAAAAAAGATTTTTGAATTTTCTTGTTTTTTATAATATTGAATTTAAGTTGCTTCGTAGAGTTTTATATATTACTTGGATGATGTAAGAATGATGATGACTTGGATGATGTCGATACTGGTGAATAAAAAATTCACAATTATTTCACAGAAAACTATTTCAGTATAAAATTATTTCAAATATTTTGTAGTCTTCAAATAATATATAATGTTATTACCAAATGCTCATTTAAATTATTTTAATTACCTTACTGAACAATTAATAATAATCAATTATTACTATTTTTATAACGTTTCGCATGCATGTTAAAAAAAGATTTTTGAATTTTCTTTTTTTTTTATAATATTGAATTTAAGTTGCTTCGTAGAGTTTTATATATTACTAGGATGATGTAAGAATGATGATGACTTGGATGATGTCGATACTGGTGAATAAAAAATTCACGATTATTTTACAGAAAACTATTTTAGTATAAAATTTTTCATATCTTCTTCAAATAATAATGCTTTTTTTTATTATCAGACTGAGCGCCATCATAACAAGAATAGCAAATATGCAGTAGTTTCAGTATTACTCATTGTGCAAAACGGGAAGGGTGGGTGAGTCTATTGCATTGTATTCTCATTTTGACACTTAAATTTGGAATAAAATTCCACAAAGATAATTTATGAGGGGGGAAGTATGCCCCATCGTAGTGTTGGAAACGATTTATAATAGGGTCACTGCAGAAGTATGCAAAAATTCTCTATTCATTTGATTTGACATCTCACAGTATTGGTAAGTAGAATATAGGTACTGATTGCATTATTGAAGTAAAGAATACGTATATATTGTTTACTATTTCTTGTTACTTTTCCTACTCATAACAAAATAATTTATTTTAATCCTGCTTTGAATTTTAATGCAGTTATTTTTGTTAATTCACTTTTATAGCAACTTCTATACAATAAATATGTGAATTTAACAATGTTTAAATATATAATATGAATTATGGAAAGGTAATTTTTCTCTTGAGGAATAGAAGCGTATGGTTATCCCGAATCTTGTATTACTATTATTATTATCTTCTTATTATTATGAATCTTGTATGTATGACTTGTATGACCTATACTTAAAACTATGAGTTTTAAGTACGGGAGTTTTTCAAATGTTACTATTTTATAACTTTCTAAAGGAGAAATAATCGCTATTCATTAAATATTCATTAAATGACTTCATAGAATTTTGATTAGTTGGGACTCGAAAAATGAGTGTCATTTTAAAAAACAACAGACAACAAATGGTTTTTGGATAACCAAAGTTGTTGGCATAGAGTAGCTATAAAAAAATTTCATGTATTTCAACGGATAATAGATATAAAATCTCCTATTACCATTTCTGAGTGCATAGAATAAATCTTTATTTTCTATTTATCAAAAACAAATATATATACATATATAAAGTTATAGTTAACAATATTTATATACAATTTCTTTTTTTAAATTGGCTTTAAAAAAAAGAGAAAATCTTTTAGATCAACATAATTGCAATTTTATTTTAGAGCTCACATTGCTGATAAATCTAAATTCCTTCATACATTTGTAAAAATAATATGATAATGCTGAATGCCATTCGATAAATCAAATTATATATATGTAAAATAATATATAATTTACTAAGCAATATATATATATATATATATATATATATAATTTATTAAAATAATATATAATTTACTACTTACATTATAACAACAAGGAACATAAAAACAAGGAAATAAAAGTAATATTATGATAAATCTTCCTTAAATAATATGGATATACCAAATGGTGCTCAATTACTGTCATAAAATGTCATAAAATACTTTCTTTTAAGACAGGTATAATTTAAAGCAATGAAATATCTTAATGTATCATATAAAACACAAGAAAAGCTAATGGTTTACTCAATCTTTATTTTTCTAATACTTGAACACAAAAATAATCCTAACATCAAACGCATTCGAAGGATAAAGCGACATCCAATTATTTCAAAAGACATAGGTACATGATCAAAAAGATATGTTTTCTTATTATATTTAACAACCATTTCGGTATCATAGTCCAGGATAACAATTTCGAAAATGACCGCCAAACTTCTGTAATGGCCCACATAGATAATGCAACTGCCTTCTGAAGGAAAGGAAGAAGATCACGTGAGCATTGAATGGGAAGAACGGATGGATAAATAACAGACCCTACGGTACATCCGGAATATATATAGGTCTCGGTTTATTTTCAAAGATTTGTCGGTCTTACTCATCAGGCCCAACCTTGTCCAAGTTAAGGTGGTCAAAAATAGCTCTTGAAGAAGAATTCATCCTTTCCCTTATCGCTGTTTGCACCGGGTATCGGTCACTGAGCTCCATGGAAAGAATATTGAGGAATTTGAGAAAGATATATCTTTTATGCCATCAAAGACATCGAAATAAAATTGCTTCAGCGGGACAGCCGGTAATCTAAGTATTCTAAAAACAGATGAAAAGACAGCTGTAATATTGTATAATAAATTTAGATTTATAAATGGAATGCTATGTAGAATGAGGGAATGGTTCTAAATTAAAATGTCAATGTTTTTCTTTTTCAAAAAAATTGTCCTGTGTTCTGATTCCTGAATAAAATTGGAGAGTTTTCCACAAGTATGAATAATTGCTATTATGCTATATTATTTATACATTGTTTTATCCCCATAACTATATATAAACCAACTATATATTATTTTATTACCATAATATTATATATATATATATATATAACACATTAATAAGACTTATATAATACCATTATGCTGTGATATAACCACAAGTATTATAAGTGTTATATTGTTTAATATCCTTTTTATATCATTGGAAAGAGAATTAAACAACAATAACAACAACAACAAAATAAATACGTAAAACGATTATATAAATAATCATTTATCATAATATATCATTTATTCTTCAAATAAATAAATAAATAAAATGGTTAAAATAAATTTTTATGGTAAGTTGGTCACAAGAATAAATAAAGAAATTAATACTACAAAATAACCCGAAAGTATAAGTAATTTATAAATTTTTAAATAACACATTAATAAGTGCTTTATAATACCATTATGTTGTGATATAACCACAACTATTATAAGTGTTATATTGTTTAATATCCTTTTCATATCATTGGAAAGGAGATTAAACAAAAAATAAATAAATAAATAAGACTATTAAAATAAATTCTTATGTTAATTTAGTCAAAATGATAATTGACCAAATTAATAATAAAAAAATAACATTTAAGTGTAAGTAATTGTTACATTTGTAAATTGTGCTTCCTCATTATTATTATATAATTTTGTTACCATTTTTCTAGTTAAATTTGAGAAAGCATAAATTATTCCTCAAACATCGATTGCCAGAACCATTGGTACATTTCATATTTAACTGTTTTGAAGCTAAATTTGAAATTATGCGGATATGAAGTTTTAATAAATGTGAAATTATCCTTTCTCTGTCACGTTTCATATAATTAATTTTATAGGTAAACCAGATGTCTGTTTATGAAAATAACCGATGACAACAGAAATAAAATGCAATGGAAAAGATTACGCTGTAACATGCTCTAATTGGCAAAGTTATAATATGGTTATTTTATATTGATGTATCAATTGTATTTTGTGCCAATTTTCATTTACGTTTTACGCCAATTTGTGCCAATTTTCATTTATGTTTTATGCCAATTTTCATACACGTTTATAATACTTTCCAATTATTATTAAGCGTGTTAATCAACAAACTAATTATTCATCTTTGATAATATTAATAAAATTTTCAAAAATTAAATTAAGCTAATATGTTTAAAAAAATTGGGTTTGACATTAAAAAAATAACATTAAATTTTTATTAAATTAACTTTTAAAAAGTGTGGCAAAATGTAGAAATTTTTATATATATTTTTAAAGAGTTTTTATTAACAGTTTCAAAATAAACAAAAACAATTAAATGACGTATAAACTGAAGCAAAAATTAAATAATAAATGTAACAGAAACCATAAAACTGAAAAATAATTTCTACTTTCTTTTACGATTAAATTGTCTAGAAAATGGTAATTTGATTTGTTGTTCTACGGTCATTTTGTGTACATGAGGGCTAATTAGACTGGGACCTACAGTTTAACGTGGATTCCGAACCACTCACAAACATCCATGACTCGAACCTGAACGCCTGTGGTATCATAGGCCAGAGCGTTAGCCAATTAGTCATCAGACCGCCATAAACTGGTAATGAAATCGAAAAAGTACATATAAAAATGAAAAATCTGGTTCAACTGACTTTTAAAAATATAACATTAAATTTTTATTTTTAAATTAACTTTTAAAAAGCATGGTAAAATGAAGAAATTTACGTATATTTTTTAAAAAGTTTTTATTAATAGTTTCAAAATAAAAAAGCTATACAGCTAAATGATGTATAAATTGAAGCAAAAAATTAAATAGTTAAATGCAACAGAAACCATAAAATTGAAATATAAATGCAACAGAAAACATAAAATTGAAAAATAATTGCAACAGAAACCATAAAGTTGAAAAATAATTTCTTTTTTTCTACTGTCATTTATGATTAAGTTGTTTATAAAATGGTAATGACATCAAAAAAGTACACATAAACATGAAAAATTCCGGTTCAACTGACTGAAAAGTATATTAAGTAAACTTTTTAACAGAGAAAGAAAAACTAGCCCAGAAGCATGAGAAACTTGTACTACTTAATTTAATTTAAAAATAAAACCAGTCAGAATTCCGTAAAACTCAAATAACCTTGAAAAAGGAATCTAGGTCGCCGTACTGATTCCTTCCTTAAAACAATCTTTTTAATCTATTAAATCATCGTGATGTAATTATTTAAAGTGTACAAGACTTTGATAAGAACCAGTTTTAATATAAAATAAATTGCTACCAGTTAATCGTGAGAAATTGCTCAAAATTCCTTCTTTAGTACACAGGTATAAAAATATTGAACACATTGTAGAAATTCGATATCTTTTTGTTACACCTGCAGATGCTATTATGCAGTTTATAAAATAGGACATCAATGAATACATTCTGAATTTCAAGAAAAATATAACATGTAAAAGTATTTACTTTTCCGTATTCAAAAGTAATTATTTTGCAGTATTTACTATTTTTTTTATGCAACAGTATTTTGCTATAATTTTTAAAATTCTTTAAAATATATGTTTAAAATTATTGAGCGTATACATTTAGATTCTATCGCTTAGCGTTACCACTGAGAAACTTTAGTTGAGTTATCTTAAACGTTTTGGAATTTATTTATTTTGGACTTCATTTTTAAAATGAATTTCGTTTTACGGGGAAATTAAAAGGGGATTTTAAAATATATTATCATCATCAGAGCAACAGCCCCAAGACTGCCAAGGTTGTGAGCCAAGGCCGTCTGCCTACTGGCAGATTACAAGAAGAGAGATGTTTTTCTTTTTACGAGGTAGGGTTGTCAGCCCTACGCCTAATGCCATATTAGACCAAGTGCTACGGTTTATAGTGGATCACGAATCACTACAAGCATCCATGGCACCGCCGCGATTTGAAACCGAAATCTATGGCACTGAGCGCCATAGCGCTAATCACTTGGCCATCAGGTCTCTTAAAATATATATTTTATGGCATTCTTCTTCTTCATTGGCGCGACAGCTCCATGATGGGCCAAGACCATCTGCCTATTGACAAATTTCGAGACAGGAGATGTTGTCCTTTTCATGGGGTAGGACTGTCAGTCCTACGTCCAGCATTCATATGGGACCAGGACCTACGGTTTAAAATGGATTCCGAACTGTTACAAATCTCCTGGCACCTCTTGGATTCGAATCCCGAAACCTGTGGGACCAACCGCCAATCATTCGGTCATCAGGTTTCAGGGATTTATGATATTATAAAATATTATTATTAAAGATGTTCCAGCTTAATGAAGAGCTTCGTAGTAATGATTTTTATCTTTACTCATTGGAAAAATTAAAAAAAATGTTACCTGATATTATTTTAGTAAAAACTTTAGATTTATATAAATATATATATATTGTATTAATTAGTTAATTTTTATTCAATTAATGAATATTACGATTACTAAAAAGAATAAAAAATTATTTTCGGAGAAAAGAAATTTCTTCTTAATATTAGGAAACAAATAAGTATTGTTTCGCCTTTTTCTAATTTAAATTTTATTAATTATCCACGTTTATTAACCATAATTTAAATTTAAATTTAACATTCCAATGTTCTGTGCAAAACTTATTTTATAAGTATAAATATATTTATTTATGAGTCCCAAAATAAATATAAAAATAAATAACAACAAATATCGACAACCAACATTAATTTACCTAAGATTCAATAATTAAACAAAAAGTTCAAGCTGCATGAGACAGATAAACATATTGTTATTCGAATGCAGCTGGCAGTACAAAGACAGTTAACCTTTGTTCCGTAAGTAAGGGCTGCACCACTGTTACTCATTTAGCACTAGCCAGGGGGCACGTGTAGTTTGAGGATATGCTACGGACGCGAATAACACTACTCTCATAACGCTTTACATCCATTGGCTCAACAGCCCTATGTTGGGCCAATATCATCTGCTTACAGGCAGATTTCGACACAGATGTTTCCTTTTTACTGTGTAGGGTTATCAGCCTTACGCCAAACGTTCTACAGTCATATTAGACCGGGACCTACGGTTTGGTGGATTCCCAAAAAAGTGGATCTCAAATTGCTACAAACAACCATGGCACCATCGAGACTCGAACCTGAAACCTGTGGCACCGAGAGCTAGCCACTCGACAAGTCAGGCCCCGACGGAAAAAAGGTTTAAATCTCGGCGAGCTTCCAGTGAACTAATTTGGAATTATTATTAATTTTTCCAGATAATCAACACCCCCCGAATTCAATAGCAACCTTAAGACTGCTCAATAAGTTAATAAGCTAAAAGCATTTCCTGAGATATTACAGAAAAAAAGTGAGCCATGAAGATACGAGCGAATTAAGCTTGAAACCGAAATTTCAAAAGATTTCTTTATATAATTAGTATAAATTTTATATCACTAATTTATTAGTTTTTCATATAATCCATACCCACCGAATTCAGTAACAACCTAAACACTGCTCAATAAGTTAAAAAGCTAAAAGCAATCCCTGAGATATGACAGATCAAAATTGAGCTATGAAGATACGAGCGAATTAAACTTGAAACCGAAATTTCAAAGATTTCTGCTCATAATTATTATAAATTTTAAATCACTAATCAATTAATTTTTTCAGATAATCAATACCCACCGAATTCTACAACAACCTAAAGAAGACTGCTCAATAAGTTAATAAGCTAAAAGCAATCCCTGAGATACGACAGAAAAAAAATTGAGCTATGAAGAGATACGCCATCTTAAAATACCGTTCTTCCTGTGATTCGCATCGCTAAATATCGGAGAGAGAACGATCCCACGGGATTGGAACGATTGTCCGGAAAGAAAATCGAAAATGTCTTTTTCGCTTTTCGCAGTTTCCGAATCGAAATCTTTTACCAGAACGGAGCAAATCAATGAATTTAGCAGGATGGAGTTCTCGTCCTATGTGCGGTTTATAGATTTTCGAAGTGCACCACAGAGAGACATACTGTTCAGAATCCAATACGTCTGGCTCTGCAGAAAAGCATGTCGACAAGAGCCAAGCTTTTTTGCATGATGGAATTTTGAAAATGTGTGTAAGAAAAGGAAAAAAAGAGAAAAGATTCAAGATTTCGAAAATTTTTTAGCTGGTTGATAATATATATGTAAAAATATGTATTGAGATATAAATAAACTGAAAAGGAAACATGCATGTAGAATAGAGACTTTGGTTAAAATATGTAGATTTGAATATTTTTATCGACTTATCTTATATATATATAATGGTTTAACATACATGGTTTTAAACACATGGCTTTACATACATGGTTTAACATAACATGGCTTTACATACAACTTTTAATCATGGTTTTATAACCAGGAGTCCATTAGATTGGAAAAATTAAATTAAAAATATATTTTTAATGACATCTAATTATAGTATTGTTCTGACTCTAATCTAGTATTGTACATGTTAATGTATGTAATGGATTATAGTAGTGAGTTAGTAGAAATAACATATTGTTTTCTTTTGCAAAACAATTGTTAACTTTAATCAATTATATCAACATTCAAAATATATTGTCGATGCTAAATAAAGAACATCAGCAATCACATTGACAAATTCTTAGCAGTAAAACTGTATTTAATAATATTTAGCTTAATAATAATTTTTTGCATTTAATGTCTTATGAAAAACTCACGTCTTATTACAACATAATGGGCGCAAATATACCAAAATATTGATGGTTTTTCTTAAAATTTTGAAACTTGTTCTCATATCGAAGAGCAATGCAGCATATTTCTCATTGTTTCCAGGATAGTGTTTGGAAAACGTGACAAGGAATAGATACTCTTGCCTTATTTGGAAATTGCCATAGTTTCAATTTCAAATGGAGCATCGTTACTGTATAAAATATACTAATCAGTTGGTTTTCATTTTAAAAATGAGTGTTTAATTAATTTAAATAAGCTGTTTAATTTCCATCAAACACTTTTGTTTCGATTAATTTACTTGGTTTCATTTTTTCATTCACAAATTCTTTTCATTATTTCATCTCGATTTAATCATCTTACTTCCGAAAAGTTAATGATATTCTCATAGTTCGTAACCACAAATTTAAAGAATTCCTGGAATTGAAGATGATTCAATTCTTTAGCCCTTATGAAATTTACAGCCTTGATAACAATCAGCATGACATTAAAGCTTTTACGCATAGAGTTTTTGTAATAAAGTAATTGCATCGGCTTTAATTAATTTTACGAGTTTCTCAGTTACAAACAATCGCCGGAGCATCATGGCAGATATATCAGATAATCTCACAATGGACAAAGAAAATAGCTTTAACGTGTCGCTTTCATTGCTTTGTACAAATCTCTTGATTTAGTTTCGCCATTCAATGGTACTCAAGAAGTCATTTCTTCAGTGATAATGTCCCTACCTCTAATAAAAATGGCCATTTCAGCTGTATTAATAGAATCTGTACTTTCTATTATTACTAAAGCAATTTAAAACATAAAACCAAAATTTTTAACTTTTTAAACAAAATATAAAACATTTTTGAGAGAAATTCTTATTTCATCAATTCTCTAGGTTTTAAGTTACGTCAAGCAAACTGATTTCAAAAGAATCCTTTTTTTTAATCATTGCAAATCTGCAACTCTTTCCATACATTGTTTACTAAATGTCAATAATTGAAATCCAGTTTTAAGTTCCACTATTTTGTTTTTATGATAAATAACAAGCAGCACATAATTGAGGGTAACATACCTTTTCAAGTAGTCTTTGAAAACTCGAACAAATTCTTTACAAATTACGTAAATTGGTTTAATATCTATCTCGACAAAAAGTAGTCGTCTATCCAATTTTCGTAAAATAAAATTACTATAATCAATAATTTTTTTGCCTGAGAATCTATGAAAGCCGTATTGGAATTTTAAAAATATTGAAAATTGCCTGTATTTAAAATAAACCCAAAAAGTTTGTCCTTCACTCAGGTAGGTAGAAAGAATTAATCAATAATTACCATCTTTTACTCGCCAAATTGCTGTAAACACATCAAACATTAGCTCCTTTCTTCGGTATCAACCACTTATGGTGTCAATTCGACTTTTTACAATTACACATTGAAAGCAGTATCAACATACACCGGATGCCCATAAAGATACCTTCTTTTGAGTGATAAAAGAAGGAAGAAAGAGCAGTAACGTATCATTTATTGTGTTCACATATAACTACAATTTTGTGATTTTGAATAAATGCAGTTATTTGAGAATGATTTTAGGGATCTCTCATTGCTGAAGAACATGTAAATTTAACATTCATCGCTAATAAATTAATAGAATGTTAAAAATGCATTTGTGGTATTATATTTGTATTTTTTAGTCACAGTCTCATAAAGTTTGCAAATTAATTAATAATATAATTAAAATTACAAAGTCGACGGAAAGATTTCAATACGGAAAAGATTCTAAAAGTTATAATAAAATTTTTTAGTAAATAACAAAATTTAATTTTTTTAAAGGAATTTGTTTATCAGTTGTAATAATTTTCCATTTTCATTAAAATTTGCATATTTTACATTATAAAAATTAAGTTGCTTCAAATCTTTAAAATATTTTTTTTCAGAACTGTATCTTTTCACTGGAGGTTGAACTATAATTTTCGTTTTTAAATTTTTTTGTTACTTGCTAAAGTAACAAACCATAAAGATTTTGAAAAACCATAAAGGTTTTGAAAAGGGGCTCAAGACTTTAAAAAATGTAGTTATCGACATTTAAAAATATAAACTCAAAAAATATAACTAAATTTCTTTTTTTTAAAAAAGTATATACATTACAAAAAGAGGAACTATATTTATGCTAAATTTGTGTCAAACGTAAGTTTATCTAAGGCATCACTTCAGCAGCATTATTGAAATGAAAAAATTACAATCTTAAAAATCAACTTCCTAAATTATTTAACGGTAAGTACTTTATATTTCTTTCAAGAAACGAGATCAGATTGAAAATTATCTCTAGCAGTTTATTTCAACTGCAGATTTTTTTTTATTTTATATAGAAAAATTCAATAGCAAATATAAAAAATGGAGATATAATTCTTTATAAAAAATGTATAATTTGTAACCTACATAGGAATAAAGTTCATCAGACTGAAACCACAGGAACGGATTGATTTAATCCTGTTTAAACGGATTTTTTTCCATTCGTATAGGAAACAGAAATTCGATTGTTTTCCACGTAAAAGAAATCTCTTACATGATTTTCAGAAAAAGAACTTAAAGGTTGGAAAAAATGGCCTTTAAAAAGAAAACAAATTTATGAAACAATTTAGACTCATCAACAACTCCATTAGATTTTTTTTTAACTTTATATAGAAAAGAATCTGCAATTACTTTAATAGTTTCAATGTGCAATTTACTTTATGTAGAAAAACATCTGCAATTGAAATAAAATTTCAATTGCAGATGAACAGGAACTAAAGGATTTACAGGAACTAAATTGATTCAATCCTGTTTCATTGGTTTTTTTTTCCATTCGGATAAGAAACAGAAATTCGATTGTTTTCTACGTAAAAGAAATCTCGACAAGATTTTCAACGACAGAACTTAAAGGTTGGAAAAAATGGCCTTAAAAAAAAGAACCAAGTTTGTGAAACAACTTATAGAAGAGAAAGGAATGTGAAGATTTATATACTGCAACTCTACAATTGAAATAAAATTTCAATTTGAGATTTTTTTTAATACTTTTATAAAATTTTAATAACAATAATTTAAAAAACAAATTTTAATAACAAATAACTACAATGGAGAAATATTTCTTTAAAAAATTTACAATTTGAAACCTACATAGGAATAAAGCTCATCAGACTGAAACCACAGGAACGGATTGAATTAATCCTGTGTCATTGGATTTTTTTCCATTCGGATAAGGAACAGAAATTCGATTGTTTTCTGCGCAAAAGAAATCTCTTACATGATTTCCAAAAAAGAACTTAAAGGTTGGAAAAAATGGCCTTAAAAAAGGAAACCAAGTTTGTGAAACAACTTATAGAAGAGAAAGGAATGTGGAGAGAGACAAAGTTTCCACTGTTCGAAGATCTCCACAGTGGGAGAGACAAGGATCTTTGTTATTTGAACAGCGGAATATTTGCTCTGGAAGGGATGGACTCAGAGGAAAGGGTGGGTGGAAGCTAAGAAGAGAACGTGGCAGTTGAAGTGGATGGAAGTCAGAAAAGAGCTGCTTACTGGAATTGGATTTCTCAGTTTGCTAAGTAAAGAAGACTTTTTGGCGGCATAAACCTTTCGGTGGAAAAGCCAGAAAATCTACCGATTTTGATGATCCATACTAAAATAAATTATATACCATGAATTATATAGATGAAGGATTTTATAATTTTTCGTGGTTTTGATATTTACTAAAAATTACAACTTATAGAATATTTTCCTTATTGAAATCTTTCTATAGAGTTTGTAATTTTTTATTAGTTATATATTCGATAGTAGGTCAGGTTGTCCAACTGCAGTCTTCATAAGACCTAACAAAAAACCTTTTGGTGAAAAAGTCAGAAAATCTACTGACTTTAATGTCCCATACTAAAATAAATTATATACCATAAGTTTAGATGCATGATTTTATAATTTTTGGTGGTGTAATCTTTCGATGGAAAAATCAGAGGAATGGTAGAGAAATGAAATTCTCCATGTTAAAATAAATATTAATATAATTTTAATATAAATATAAATAAATATTAATATAATTTTAATATAAATATTAATATAAATAAATAATATAAATATAATATAATTTTATTTAAATGACAATTTCTTCATAATATCCATACAGCTTTATATACCTATTATATATATAATATTCATACAGCTTTATAACCTATTATTGTTTACCAATTTATACCTCTATGATTTCGTCTAATCTATATATTTGATGGTTATATTGTGTTTTCATATTATAGATTTATTTTTATTCAGTATCATATTGTACTTGTGGATTTTATATGATGCTATAAATAGCTATAACCTGACTTAAGACACGCTTCTATAAAAATACCAGACCGGACGGGGAAAGCGTACGTGAGAATTGGGCGAAGCATACCAGTATAAAGAAGAATTTTGTTATCCTTGGCCATTGTAGAATTTATATTTATAAATGGGTAGAATTTTCTGAATGCAATTTGAAATTGAGTTTTGGTGTACAGAAAATGTTGTTTCCAAGTTAAATGCTGATCCAGAATAACTCCTAAATATTTAGTTTGACTATTCCAAGGGATAATATAATTGTTGAACATAATCACAGGTTTTTTACGTTTATTTCCAATAGAGAAGAAAACAGCTCCAGTCTTATCTATATTTAAAGCAATTTTCCATTTATTGTCCCAGTTTTACTGACCAATTTTGACCCAGTCCATTTATTGAGAACTTTAAGGTGATTAGTAAGGGTGATAGATAAGACTTTAGTGCTTTCATTTTCAAAGGATTGCAGTATCATCGGCGTAGACAGCAGTTAAGAGTTTGGGATTAGTTGGGATATCAGTAGTAAAAATAGAGAAAAGAAGAGGTCAAAGTTTACTACCTTGTGGAGGACCAGCCATAATATTTTTAATAGAAGAGAGAGTTTTGTTTACTTTAAGAGTAAAAGTTCTATGAGTAAGATAGGAGAATAGGTTTAATCAAGGAAAGAATAATAAGTTTATATAGTAATCCGTGAATCCAAACTCTGGCGAATGTTTTCTGAATATCAAGAAATAATCCACCCTTGCAATATTTGTTTTGAAAACCCTCAGTAGTAAATTTGATAGTTTGCAGTAGTTGATGTAATGCATATGTTAGAAATAGATCGTCTAAAAAGCTTTTCTTTAATATATCAAAAATTTAACGCAGAATATTATTCAACAGCGTACCTAGCTGGAAACAAATATTGTACGTTACTTACAAGGAATAATGCTCTGTTCAAGAAATTTGATATGTTTTCACTGTATTTCTTGCAAAAATACATAATTTTTTTATGTTCTTTCTTAGTAAGTGAAAATAAAAAAAGATAATTTAAAAAGCAAGTTAAGAAACGAGCTTTTCTTCCTTATTGTTGATCATACTCACAGGTTTTTTACGTTTATTTCCAATAGAGAAGAGATAGTTATTAATATAAGGTGATTAGTAAGAGTGATAGTTAAGACTTTAATGTTTTATTTTTACAAAGGATTGCAGTATCATCAGCGTAGATAGCAGTTAAGAGTTTAGGATTAGTTGGGATATCAGAAAAAAAAAATAGAGAAAAGAAGAGATGAAGATTTACTACCTTGTGGAGTACCAGCCATAATATTTTTAATAGAAGAGAGAATTTATTTTCTCTTTAAATCATCATAATATATTAAATTATGTTTTCTTCCTATTTCTATTATATCAGAAATAAAATGTGTTAACGTGCATATCTTAGAAATATATAGTGATAAGAGAATTCTTTAATATATCAAAAATTTAACTCAGAATATTATTCAACTGCGTATCTAGCGGGAAATAAATATTGTACATCACTTACAAGGAATAGGGCTCCATTCTAGAAATTTGATATGTTTTCACTGTGTTTCTTGCAAAAATATATAATTTTTTTCTGTTCTTTCTTAGAAAGTGAAAATAAAAAAGGATAATTTAAAAAGCAAGTAAAAAAGCGAGCTTTTCTTCTTATCCCCATCCATCAACGATGCCGAGCGCTTGGACGAGCAAAAACCGTTCTTTTCATACTAAACTGCAATAAATAAAAGTATTTACAGTGACTTGGGATTAGGGCTGTGTAAACAGAATATCCATCCTTTTTGACACATCGGCGTCCATTGAAAAGCTGGACATAAAAGAATACTTTTTGAGCATAGAATAGATATATACATCTACAGATCTGTAACAAAATGCTTCTAAAATATTTTTTATTGATTTAATAAAAATGGCAATGCATTCTTTAAATAAGATAAAGATATAACACCATGCTGTAAAATATGATTCAAATGATTTTTTTAAATGATATTGGAGGCCTGAAGTATTTTGCAAAATCTACCAAAGTAGATAAGAACTTATTATTATTATTTATAGAATTTGAAAAAAAAACCCCTTCCAATTTTAATGAAAATAAAAGAAAAAAACAAGGCTGAAATATTAATTTAGCAATTACTTTTCTTATCAATAAATTGAAACAAAATAATTTGATTTGTGAAATAAAATGCTAAATGAATTTTTTCAGTTGTGTAACCGTGCTTCCTCCTACACACTACACTGTGGCGTTCAGGAGATATGGCCAGTAAGCCTCGAGACAAAAATTATTAGAATAATTTTAAAAAGATTAAAAAAATTTATAATTTTTTAGAAACAAATGTGAATTTTTGCTAAAAGGTTTTTAGTTACATAATTATTGTTGTGCAATGGTGCTTCCTCCTACACACTGTCAACACCTATCAACTACACTTCCCCTGTGGCGTTCAAGAGAAATTATCAGTCGGTCTCGAGACTCTCATCCGACACCAAGTACAGCGCAACCTGTGCCGCCGCTGAGAAACGTTTAGTCTCTTATCACAAGAGGAAATGTATTCAACGCAACCCTGCGTTATAAATGGCTTACAGACTCTCACCCGGAGAGGAAGTATACTTCGCGCATCCAACGCGTATCCGAGTATCTTTATTGTCGGCTTATTCGTGGTCTTATTCGTTAGCTTATTCGTGGAATCCTTCCACGAATCTATAATTATATGTCTTTAAATATGCTAATTATGCTATAGTTAATTGTACGTGTGTATACTGTTTGTGCGTGTGTAAATAAAGCTGTATGTTCTCAAATATGTGTCTGAAGTCTCAATCTAACCACATCCAGTTACACAACCGACAATACTACAGTTGAAATTTACTGAATTCAACTTTTTATAAAAAAATAATTCAGAATTATAATAGATAGGAAATATATATTTGTTCTTAAAATTTGTGAGGATATTGAATAAAAAATAATGTGCTAAGTTGAATATTAATATGTTTTAAAAAAATTTGAAGTCTATTGAAATTATGTTTATTAAATATATTTTTAAAACTAAACCTAATCTTGAAATAGCTTTAAAAATGTTAAATACTTATTGATTAAAATATAATTTTTTTAAACATCAATAAAAGGTTAAAACAGCAATTTATGTGTTAAAGTTTAAATTTGTTGATACAAAATATCAAAACTTAAATGGAATTTTTAATTAGTTTCTTAAGCGAATAGTTAAGATATTTCAAGATTTCGTAATCAGAAAATATCAAAATGATTTGTTAAATTTTAGAAATAAACTACTTGAAATATGCATTAAAGTACCATATAAAACCTTAATCCGTTTCTTGGATTTCTTATCAAAAACTGTGAAAGTTACTTCTGGAAAGATTTCAAATTATTTCTTTTTGCACCATTTCAAATGGAGAAAGTTTTAAAGTATTAAAGAAAGCAAAGTACACGGATAAAAGTCCCAATTCCTGATCTTAAGTTTTTTGATTTCTCGCCAGATTTTAAATACATTTAAATGCTTTTCGTTGTAAGGCTTGTTTGAATTTAGCTTTTGTTGTTATTTTTTGATACTTTCGCCACTCGAAAATATATTAAACATAGATAAAATCTGAAAGAAACAAATAAACATATCTAACGATGAGTTTGAATAGTTTCTATAATTATTTGGAAATCAAGATAGACGGAATTGTCGTCATTTGAAAACAAATAATCGGCAAAATTAGTAAAGCACATGTAACTGATGACTATATTATTAATTACATAGTATATAACCATTTTTTATCCATTATCTTATGGTTTATTGGACATCAAAATAAGTTGTACTAAAAAAAAAATTTCTATTTTGTTTTATAGGACTTGCTTTATTTGGTATTCCATATAAATGAAGTTGTTAATTTTTACTTGAAAAGTCCAAACAATGATACTTTTAACAAAGTGAGAAATTAAAAAAAAAAAAAGATTTTGTATATATCAGGGGTATAAAATTTGAAGAAATTTAATAAATTTCAAAATACCAAAAGAATATAGCATGGCAAAATGACTATGTAGACTTGAAAAGTTCAAACAATGATATTTTTAACAAAGTGTGAAATTAAAAAAAAAAAAAGATTTTGTACATATCAGGCGTCTAAAATTTAAAGAAACTTAATAAAAAAATCCATTTCAAAAGGCCAGAACGGGAATATAACATGGTAAAATGACTATGTAGTATGAAAAATGACAATGTAGACTTGAAAAGTCCAAACAATGATACTTTTAACAATGTGAGAAACTTAAATAAAAAGGTTTTGTACATATCAGGCGCCTAAAATTTAAAGAAACTTAATAAAACAATCCATTTTAAAAGGCCAGAACGGGAATATAACATGATAAAATGACTATGTAGTCATGAAAAGTCTAAATAATGATACTTTTAACAAAGCGCGAAATTTCAAAAAAAGTTTTGTACATATCAGCGTTCTAAAATTTAAAGAAACTTAATAATACAATCTATTTCCAAAGGCCATATTAGGAATTTAACATGGTAAAATGCCTATGTAGACTTGAAAAGTCCAAACAATGATACTTTTAACAAAGTGAGAAAAAAAAAAGGTTTTGTATGTATTAGGGGTCTAAGTAAAATTTAAAGAAACTTAATTAAAAAATTCATTTCAGAAAGCCAGAACAGGAATATAACATGGCAAAATGACTAAGTATAGAATATAATTACAACGACGATAAGATTTCAGAAAACTTATTTCTTATTGGATAGCTATTTTATCTATTGGGTTTGTGAGAAAGCCCTTTCAGTTTTCACCATTTAAAAACATCGCGGAAACCCAAAAGGACTTGATTGCCTACTCAATAAAACAAGAGGCTTATAGATCATGATTTATACTAAGTCATCCTTTAAAATTTTGGCTTTCTTTTTTCATACAGGGCGTCTAATGCATAGATAATGAAGGAAAACAATGACAAACGAAAGGGAAACTGCAAGAAAACAAGAATAAATGTTCTACTTCTAGCTAAGCAGGTTAACACGTCCTAGTCGTGAAGACGTTTACCATGTTAGTGATATTGATAGAACCAATGTACGATTGTATTGAAATTCCTCTCTTGTTTAATCAGCTTAGAAGATTAGATAAGCTTATACCTTAAATACAGTATAAGCCAAACCATTCTTACTCATTGTTTGCTGCTGAGGTTCAATAATTGAAAAAGAACGGAGGAGCAAATAATTGCACAGACTATTTCACTTAGATTTTGAATTACTTATTGACTTACTGAAGCTTCAAAAATATTTCTGCAGAATAGCAAGAATGGGTAAAAGATAAAGAAATAAAGAAGGCATAATTATATTTTTAACATTCACTGGTTAAGGTTATAATTTAACCATTCTCGTAGTAATGTAAAGTAACACATAATTTCATGTAATTCTACCGTACTGTGGTGGATGATCTGATACTAAGTGAGGTTTGGCTTGATTTGTCGCTCTACGGTCATTTTGTGCACACTTTAGGCTAATTAGGCAGGGACCTACAATTTAACGTGGATTCCGAACCACTAAAAAACATTAATATCATCGCCAGGATTCGAAATTGAAGAACTAAAGGTCATAGTGCTAGCCAATTGGCCAGCAGGCTGCACTAAGTGAGGAGCATTGAAAAACAGATAAGAAATAATAACGAAATAAACCATACAAAATAAAGGCCTGATTTTTTTTTTAAATAAAAGGAATTTTTAAAAAATAATTTCAAACATTATTGTATTACATAATATAAAAAAATATTGCAAAAAAAAATTTAGTTAATCATAAAATTCACAAATGGAAGAAAACATTAAAATAAAAAGCAAAAATGTGATTCATTTCTGACTAAGTTTGTTTCTTCTGAAGATGATAGTTACTAGAAGAAGAGTTTAACTAATTTCTGCTTGAGTAAATTTTATTGTAAGTCTTAAGATTAGGTTTTTGAATAATTTAAACGTGCAGAAAAAAAAAATTGAAGTTAAATTTAACATGCTAGATATTTTACCATATGAAAAAAAGGTTTGACTCGTTCATGTAGAACCAGCTAGTATCTGAAGAAGTTGATGCACATTTATGCTTTCAATATGGCGCAGTTGCGCTTGAGGGCACATTACATCAGAAGATGTAATCATATTCTCACGGTAGTAAATAAAAGTCATAAATAAATAAAAAAAAGATAATCAGACTAAATCTAAAATCCAAAACATATTTTATTACTGAATTTTTAAAATTATTCAATGGGAAAACTTGAATATGATTACCTTGGTAATTTGAATGCAATACGTTAGTAATATTTTCTCACATTGTAAGTATTATTAAGAATAATTTTACTATCATATTTATTATTAGTTTTTGTAACATATGGCTTTATCGGAACTCAATCCATGACAATAAGGATCACACACAAAGAAGGAACAAGCAGAACAAAGCAAACATACAGCAAGACAGCAATTGGCAATAAGTCGGTCTCACACACCACAAAAAGTCAAAGGGGGAGAGAATAAATAAAGGGGGTAGACACTTTATGTTAGCCCATGAGGCCCCTGGCCTCCCAATATATAACTTATATAATATATATATATATGAACAAAAGATGTTCTGAATTCCTTGTCCCAGCTCTACGTATTATGTAAGTGTTCGAAGCGAGGACATCTATCCAATTAAGGTGTTTCGCAAGACAATCGAATATTATTATTAGTAATAAGACTCGAAAGTAATTTTCATCAACTATTCATGGGACAAATAAATATTTTCCTTCATACTTCACCTTAAGTATAAAATTATTTTTGCTTAAAGCACACACAAAAAAAAAAAAAAATATTAGAAGGAAATTCAGCGAATAATGGAAATTATATTACGTAAATTTTTCTCTGTTCATTAAAATTCCTCCAGTGAGTAAAATATTGATTACATTTTCTTCGTAGGAAATATTATCCGGATTTTAAGACGAATTTGACATGTAGATGGACATGTTGATAACATGTTTTTACTATAGATAGTCAAAAATTAAAAATAAAAATAAACTCAGAAATCAGAAATCAACAGGCACGTGCTTCTCATCAGAAAAGATCGATGTATTTTGACACAATAACAAGATAATAATAATAATAATAACAATAACAATAATTCAACACAATAATAATAACAACACAATAACTGTGAATCCATATACTCAAAAAATAACTGTCGAAGTTATGAGAAAAAATTAACTTTGATTTTAAAATAATATTCTTGCGAATATATGACATATATTGCCTGTTTTATTTATGAGTTCACAGAATAATTAAATTATATTCCGCGAACTCATGATGCGCGCATCTTGGAACATCTAGTATAACAGGTTGTAATATGAATATTAAAAAGTGTACAGTGGGTCTAAATCTAATTAAGAAAATTTAAGAAAAGTTAAAAAAAAAAAAATCTAGGTCTAGTTAAGACGACGAAGTTATTTTGAAACTACTTCACTTGGCTTATAATGAGAATTCCAAAACTACTTCACCCGAAACAGAACGAAACTCAACCAAAATCAACAGTTTTCAAAGCGTTCATGATTAAGAAACCCATTAGTTGCGAACGATTTAAACCGTCAAGACTTTAAGCAACTATTTAAACAAACTTATCAACAAATCCGGTGAGTGAGTAATACTAATCACACTCGATAAACTGCAAAAAAACACAAAAACCAAATCTATGAAATTTCCTCCTCAAGCAAACAGAACTGATTACTGTATCAAAACCGCGTGACCACGCACAATTTCAGCCAGCTGAACAGATAATCACGTCTTCATTGAGCGGAGAATAACCTGCAGACCGATGGAAACAAGCAATTGTGTGGGCAATCGGAATAACTATTCCATCAAGACGGGGGAAATGGCCTTTGTTTCAAGCACCCCACCCCGTGACCAGCCTTTGACCTTGAGCGCGTAAATGCTCGGCTGCTTTTTGGCTGGTCCCGTTTTGGGTGAGACATGACGAATAAAGGACGCTATTGTGATTTAGGCAGCTGATGCGACAATGTCTGATTGAGACCTATATCTTTATTAAAAATCTTTAAGAAAGGTAGAAGACTGAATTTCAAAGACAGGAGAATGTTTTCATTCTTGTTGAGCCATTGTACGCAATAAAAGTATGATTTAGAGTTAATGAACTAACATAACAATATAAACACATAACAACAAATTCCCTTTGTCATTAAAATGATTTTGAATAAAAGCAAGTGCTATTTGTGGTTTATACAAAAACGAAAGTAATACATTTATAATAGTAATGCGTAAGGTAATACGATGATACGACATATAGGAATTTGTACGATACTATTACGTTAAAAAATGTCTAAAAAATCTAATGATTTTATATTATTTGATAAAGTAGTATTTTTTTTATAAAACTGTTCTTAAAACAATTTTTTTTATTTAAAATTTAAAGCATTTAATAAAAACCAAAGGTTTTTTTATTTAAAGATTAAAATCAATTTGGTAAAAACAAAGAAATTTTTTATATTTTAAAATTTTTTTTCTGTGCCAATTTTCTAATTTCTCAATTAGCTGATAGATATAAAATAACTATATTTTGGCCATTTCTCTCAGAATATTGTAGGAAATCTTTTCCCTCTAATGGTAGGAAATGTTCTTACTCCTGTAAATTCTTATTTTATAAGATAGTGTAACACCATGCTAATTTAATTAAAAATTTGAAAATATATAAATTCAAGTTGGCAATTTTTTAAAATTTGATAAAAAACTAAATATAAAAAAAAAAAAATTGCTAAACAAAGTACATAATTCTTTAGTGTTTCAAAAGCGTGCTTATTATCATGTGTGAACATGATGTTGTAAATTATTATTTAAAACAGATTAATCTTCTCATGCAGCGCGAGAAACATTCATTTCAAAAAGTTTTAAAATGAATGCTGATTTCCGCACAATTTTATTTACGCGTGTTTTAAATCCGGCGTGAAATATGTGTCGCAAAATATAACGATTAAGCAATAACACATGCTCTGTAGTTTCTTTTGAATTGCCTGGCTTTCAAAACATAAACATATTATTGTTTCAGTATCTTCAAAATAGTGTCCAAGGACAAGTTTATGTTTATAAAAATTAATTTAACCATCACTTAACAGACTTCTCTATCTGAATTTGGTAGTGCTTCTTATAGTATTTGAATAATTACTTCTTTATAAAATTCTAAAGTTATGAAATTTTGTTATATTCCTGTCGCTATTGAAATTGATAGTTTTTATGGGGATTTTGCACTTTAAATTCCGATTTCGCCAAGTCTCTTTTCCGCGCCAAATGGAATCGCCAAAACAGCAGTATTTTGTAATAGCAGAGGCCATTTTGGAGACGACTTGGCGAAAACTGTAATGAAAAAAATTGCCAAATAAACAAGCAGAACCCTAAAAAGCAGAACTCCCGTTCTTGTAGTATTCAGACCAATCGCTTCATAAATTTCTTGGATTAGTTGGTATACTCCCATGTGTATTCGTATAGCAGAATATGTTCACACATGATAAATTGAAATTTGTAAATAGATTTCATTTTTTTAATCTTTATAAAAAAAAATTTATTTATTCGTAGATAATTTATTTATTTTCTTTATTTTTTATTTTTGTTTTCGTTATTTTAAAAATTAATTTATTTTAAAAACAATGATCATTTTGTAATTAAATTATTATTTATTTTTAATTTATTAGTTTTAGAACAGCAAACATTTGAATAAAATCTTTTGGCTGCAATTGTAAAGATATAAAATGAATATCATATCGCAGGCATTTTTACAAAGACAATTTTAACTTTACAGAAAGCATTTGATTATGAAGAAGGGAATAAGCCTATTACAAGAATAGAACCTAATATAGTTAGCCGGTAGGGTGTGCCTTAAATACAATCTAGAAATACAGATAAGATTCAATGGTCATTTTCATGGAAACGGATTTATTTTGAAAGATTGATGTCAAAATGTGATTTTCCTCTGAAAGAAGTAAAATTGCTTACGATGAATTTTTTTATAAAACATTTTTCTTTTTGAACGATAAGCGATGAGGACACTGAAAAATTATTGAAAATTCATGTCAAAATGTACACAAATATATTCTAAAGCAGGGTTGGCCAACCCGCAGCCTCCCTTGAATATTTTTTGAGCCTGTGAGATGTATCACACTTTTACAAAATATATTCATTTTATATTGGCCCTAGTAGTGAAAGCATGTATTAAAAAATACATTACATGTGCATCCATATATTCAAAAATTAACTGTCGAAATTATGGGAAAAAATTAATTTTGATTTAAAAATAATATTCTTGCGAATATGTGTCAGATATTGTCTGTTTTATTTATGAGTTGGCAGTTATGAGTTCGCAGAATAATTAAACTATATTCTGCGAACTCATAAAGAGCGCCCATCATGGAACATATAATATAGCAGGTTCTATGTTTCATTTTTAGTGACTTCAGTGACCATCCCTAGATAAACATAGTTGATTGTTGATAGCAGAGCAAAGCAAACTCTTAGTTCACGTTGTTCGCGCTTTTGGTTCAACATACACCTGCGAATCTTTTTTTTTCGAAAAAGAAATTGACCAACACAAAACACGCTCAAAACAAAACGGATGCAACACCAATTACGCTGTGCAAATAGCAAATTGAGATTATTTTGCAAAAGCCAAATGAAAGAAGTGGATAAACAAATATCTCACTAGTAAAATAAATATCTTTTAATGATTAAATTTTTTTTATTTCGTTTATATTTATATATTTTTTTAGATTTAATTTTTCTATTCCTTCTATTAGTTCACACTCTCCTTATATATATCTTGTTCAAATTTTCAATCGTTAAGAAAACACTTTTTATTCATCCACTCAATTTCAAATACATCTTTTTTGATCTTGTAGTGGATGACACTGGATGTTAATGCGGTTTTTTCGAATATTAATTCAGTAATTAAATTTAATTAATTAATTTTAGTTTTCTTTAGATTTAAGTTGCATATATCTACCAATAGATGGCTCCAGATAAACTTAAAAAAATGAATGAAAATTATTTATAAAGGGCTTTCTGCAATATAGTGAAAAAAAAGTAGGAATTGACTTTAATTTTTTTAATTTTTTTATATTACTTGTTCTTTTACAATGTGCGTTTAGTAGCATTATTATATTATAAATGTTTTCATTTAAAAATAATAGTAAACACAATAATAATAACTCGTTCTGTTTCAATTTTTAACTCCAAAAAATGTCTATAGTGGGGATCTAAATCTAATATGGAAATATATCATTTTATATGCGGCCCGCGGAGTTATGATGCATTTTCAAAGTGGCGCACAAGATCATTTGGGTTGGCCACCGCAAATCTAAAGACAGCTGATGTCGAAAAGAGTTTCAATTCCAGCTCGGGTATATTTAATAATAAAATTAATAATATTGAAATTATAATATACAAATACGTAAATTGGCACATTATTATAAAAATATTTCTTTCGCCTATTTTGAACAATATTCAGTATGACAGCATGATTAGAATTACACCATCCAACTTATCAAGAAATACTAAGTTTACATCTGAAGTCATGAATGTTTCCAATGGTCATTGATGAAGAACGTGCCCGCAATTGATCTGAATAAAAAGTAAACAATCCTGGTATTATCGTTGAGATATTGGATCGTGATGTCAGCACAAGCAAATGGTAGATATTATGGCTATCTATGGAATGAAAAACAATGAGGAGAAAAAGGTTAAGGAACTTTCAGGCATCTGACATTAATCGGTAATAGAGTATTTCTGGAAAGAAATCGATTTTTACTAAGATATTTGCGATGCTTTTAATCTTGTATTGTATTTAAGATAGAGCGGTTTAGAATGGGCTAAGACATATGAGAGTTATTCTTCTTCAAGACTTAAGGCGCAGATGCTTTTTTTCTTCAACATATTATGGTTATAATTGTTTAATACTAAATATTGATAGTAAATAATTGGTAATATATTATTTCAATGCTTTGGTAATATATCATGACAATAAATAATTTTGAATATCATCCCAATAAATGATTTTGAATATCATCACTATAAATCATTTTGATTATGATCCACTTTTGTAGAAATATGATAGGAAGATATGTGTTTTGAAAAGTAAAACAATCTTGAAAGGATATTTCAATCAATCAGTAATGAGTATTTCGGCTAACAATTTTATTTATATAGAGTTTTAATGATAAGGTATTTCAATGAAAATCTCATTAATATTTCCACCTAAATGTTTCAATAACAGTACGCGGCCTGATGGCTAATTGGCTAGACTTTTGTACCAAAGGTTTCAGGTGCCAATCCTGGTTGTAGCATGGATGTTTGTTAATGGTTCGGAATCCACGTTAAACTATAGGTCCCTGTCTAATTAGTTTAACGTGTGCACAAAATTACCGTAGAGCGACAAACCAAATCAATAACAGTACATTAAATCAAAGGCACTTTATTGCATTGTTTGATTAATCATCAGACTATCTTTCCATTATTAATTTGTAAAGGTAATTTCAATTTCAATATTAATTTGCAAAAGTAATTTCAATTTACTAAAACTCAACAGAAAAGAAAACGATTTTTTTAGTGAAAATGTCATAAATGTTGCAAACGCTGTTTATAATGTCATAAATTCATCATTAAAAAACTACAGAAATGTAAAAAGCCATATCTCGAATAATTCTAAAGTTTTATTTTACAAAGGTTTTTAATAAATTTGTTTCAGGAAACTCATATTTTTTTAATCTTGAATGATATATTTTGTTTATAATTAATGAGCACATTTTTCTTAAAATCGAATATGTTACGAATTATACCGAATATACGAGGCCACAGATTTGACCGATTTTGATTCAGTTTGAAATAAAATTCTCTATAGAAAACTTGTTTCGATTCAATCATAGGAATAATAGGGGGAGTGGAGATGGTAAATTTCCAGATGGGGTCTGATGGCAGAGTGGCTAACGCTCTGACGCTCGGTACCAGGTTTCGGGTTCGAATCTTGGCGGTGCCATGGTTGTTTGTAATGGTTCGGAATCCACTTTAAGCCGTAGGTCCCGGTCTCATATGACCGTAGAGCATGTGGAGTCCAATCAGACTTCTTCTCACCCACATCATTCCCAAACCATAAAGGAGCAACTCAGCTTTAGGCACAGTGATGTGGTGTGGCGGGGCGCAGTAGTAGTGAATTCCCAGATCGTTTTCAAGGGCAACTTCCAGGGTTTACAAGCCATTTTGAATAAAACTCGACGCATTTTAGCCAAGGTCGCTATTGATGTGAGAAAATCTGTCATCATAACCACTACTCGTATTTTAATATACGTGAAGCATACACTACCATTGATTTTTGAACATTCTCATTGCAAATAATCATTGTAGTTAAATTGTAGTATTACACTATTGTATGAACTAAAATGTATACTTGAATATCTCGACACTACAATAAATTTCGCATACAAACACTTCGGTAGTAAAGCAATCAGAGAGGGACAATTCCACTTGGAGCCTTTTATGCCGAGAAAAAACATTTGCTGTGATATTGGCAGCAACCCAAAAGACCAACTGTCAAACCGGACGTGAATCTCAAAAAGAAATTATGGTCACAGTGAAAGATGAGATCCGGAAATGAAATCTTCTTCTGTCAAATATGAATTAGTGACCGTTCCAGCATTTACTCCAGTTGATTGTATGACCATGCAAATGTCTTGTGTACTATGATAGTCTCAAATCTGTAGACAAATTCTTTTACACAAAATTTTATTTCATGATGAGTGAAAATTTTCATCTACTAACACACTAGTATCAGTTCAAGGATATTAAATAGGAATTTTTTTTTATCAAAATTTGTCAAAAACATGATTAAAATTATTTAATGTTGTTGTTGCTCTAATGCAGCTGGCAATACAGAGACAGTTAATCTTTATACCATTGGCAACGGCTGCACAGCTATTACTCGTTTAGAACTACCCAGGGGCACGTGTAGCTTGAAGATGTGCTACAGACGCGAGTAACACTACCCCCATAACGCTCTACGATCATATGAGACCGGGACCTATGGTTTAAAGTGGATTCCGGACCACTACAAATATCAATGGCAAGGCCGGGTCTCGAACCCGAAGCATGGGGAACAGAGCGCCTAGCCACTCGGCCATCAGACCCTAAAAATATAACTGTGTGTATAAATTAATGTGTTTTTTTCGAACTGATATTCAATAGTTAAATTGAAATAAATTCTATTAACCTTAAATTGGTGTCCCTTACCTTAGTTAGAAAATGATTTGTTGAGAGTATTAAAAAGTATTCAGTAGCCAAGATGCAACACAAAAAAAGGCATGCTTAACTAAAGATATTAATAACTAATATTATTGCTTTTTATATTCATTTTATCTTATTATTAACAGTTCCTTCAGAACTCTCTGTAATACTGAGAAATCTGGTTCTTGAGTGTTGTTTTTCAGTATGTAGTAGGAAGCACGTGTGTGTGTAAGTCAGTGTGTAGGAAGAAGCATTGTTATAAAAATATTGGGCCGGAAACAAAGTCGTTTTTCACCATTTAAGTACATTGTAAAAACCAGACGTACTTTCTTGCCAACCCAATACTAACAAGTAATAGAAAAAAAAATTTTTTAAAGTCAATTCCCACTTTTTTTTCACTATATTGCAGGAAGTTCTTTATAAACAATTTTCATTCATTTTTTTAAGTTTATCTGGCGCCATCTATTGGTAGATATATGCAACTTAAATCTAAAAAAACTAAAATTAATTAATTCAATTCAATGAATGAATTAATATTTGAAAAACTGTATTAACATCCAGTGTCACCCACTACAAGTTTAAAAAAAATGTATTTGAACTTGAGTGGATGAATAGAAAGTATTTTATGAACGATTGAAAATTTGAACAAGATATATATAGGGAGAGTGTGAGCTAATAGAAGGAATTGAAAAATAGACTTAATATTTAAGTTCAAATATAACAAATTTCAGGTTACAACTAACATTATGTTTACTTATTTCAACAAGTAAACCAGCTAACTAACGTGATATACTTTCAAATTGTTAATACGTTATTTGCTAGTTTGTGATTAAAATAATGTTTGGTTTAATAATAATCGAAATAGTTGATTCTAAGTATTTGCAGAATGAACCATTATAAAAGTGGAATTTATCTTAAGAAATACATTGAATAAAAATGTTCCAGTACTTTATGTTCAAGTTTCTCAATAATATAAACAATTTAAAAAATAAATATGTTAAAATAATGTGGTAATAGTAATTAAATAGCAATAATAACAGTAGTAGAACAGTAACAGTAGTAATAGTAACAGAAAACATGCATTTTATTCAAAATTTACTCATATTTTAAGTTTTATTTCGATTGCATACGTCAATTATACTTGAAAAAAAATCGTGAATACTGTAATATGTATGAAAATAATCATATTTAAAACACAAAAGTTTTCGAATAATATGCAATGGAATTGAGGTCTTACAAGATCTCATTGTTATAGACAAAACAACTTGCAACACTTCTGTAATGAATTTATAGTAAATATCGCAATAGAATACCATTTCAGCATCATTTCAGAGATAATTGCATAGGTAACTTAAAATAAAGCCATTAAATTGTAATAAAACCATTAAACCATTTGATATAAAAAAAGTAAGAGGCTTCAAATGATTACAAATTTTTATCAACCTCTATCTAAGACATTCATTATTTATATAATTTCCAATTCATTATTTTTAATGAACTTCCTCCTTTTTTGCAATTACTGTAAATAAAACATGATATGTTTTTCAATAGAGTTCACAACATTAATCTCCCTTTTTATAATAAAAATATTTCGTTAAATCATTCATTAAAAAGAGGAAGTTGATTATGTCACTTATATACTTTTTTTATATTGTAATATTTTAAAAAAATTACGGAAAGCAGATTAAATTCGTAATGCTCATATTTATGATGTTTATATTACTTTATATTTACAATTTATTTAATGGTTATATGCACACATAGCAAAGTGTTTGTGTGTTCTAACAAACATTCAAAAGGGCGTAGCTTCTATATTCGTCAACGTCCCGTGCTACTGATGCTAAAACGTCTCGACCTATATTACACCTATAACGGCTTCAAGAAGAGGGTCACTTTCAGGTTCATGGGAACACTTTAAATTATTATTTACAAGCACTATATACAAATAATGATTTCTGGATTATTATACAAAGATATGAAAAAAAATTGAATTAAAATTTGATCACTAGTGCACGATTAAATCACAAGTACAGATCCCTCCAAGGTCGTGTATTTTTCTGAGTTCTCGAGTCTAAACAGAATCTAATCTGCAGCAGACCTTAATTATCACACAGGATAAACGAAACTACAAGGGGCTCACTTTTGAAAAGCAGGAGGAAACTCCGACCTATTCAGTCACTTTAGAGAAAAAAGAAAAACACGTCTGGTTGACTTGTCACAGAACTGTCTCTCTTCTTCACCAAAAATCTCCTTTTAAGACAATCCGTCGAAAGAAAGGGTCAGCCTTTCTTTCTCACTTCTCATTGGAGTAGACATTTCTCTGCTCGTGGTCTACACCAATCATGAATTCCAATGTAAATTAACCACTTAAATTTTAATTGCATAAACTTAACAAAGATGTTAACAAAAACTAAAAAAAAATGCCTTTTTTTTTTTACCACAAATGACATTATAACCAAGACCAACATGAGCAGATACCCACTGCTCCTGTTGGTATCAAAATAGGAAAAGTAAAATATCTGCTCCCAAGAAAGTACTTAAGAAATACAGAAGATAAAATTGCGATATTTTTCAGTCGTTATTTCTCATTAAATTAAAATTTTTTAAAATAAGTGCTTGCCAAATCTTGACGTAATATTTTCAATTTCCTTCGTATTAAAGTTGAAATTTGTTATGACTTACATGATGTTATGCAACAATATTTAATTAATCATACTAAAGACGCTTTATATTATCAAAGAAATTAAAATTTCATTGGCAAGATTTATTTGCCTTAGTAGAAATTCATCAATGTAAAAAATTGCTGGTTGTTGTACACAAAGGAAAAAGCTTACTTAGATGAGAACAAGCAACCATACCTAATTTATTACTAAAATTATATGTGTGGGGGAAATGCATTAAAAAGATATTAGTTCAGGAACTTAGCCAAATCTAATTACAGAATTATGCTTGAAATAGTATTTCAGTCATGTTAATCATGATGAATGAAGTTAATTCCTGATTTAAGTGTCATGGAGTGTCAATGCGTTAATTATATGTTATTCATGTTCTTTTCATTTCTTACAGCATGAATAATTGCACAGTTTGAGAGGTACTGTGGCAAAGAATAGGCATTACCTTCATATTTTCTTTACATTTTTAACTTGCATTTTCTTTCTCTAGGGTTAAATGATAACTTGATAAGTTTCATAACTAAAATCTCTGAGTGAATTGATTGAAACTTTTTAAAATATAGTCAAATACATTCTGTGTCATATTTTCTTTGATGCAGTTTGTTTATTAAGTTGAAATATCGAAATAAAAAAATTGCTTAGTGAAAAAATTTGGCGATAAGCGTTGGCGAAAAAGCATTTCAAGGATTAAGATTTTGGCTGGATAGTGATAATATTTGGCATTAAAGCGATAAACTTTGGCTTAAAAGCACCTTCAGGAATAAACGAAGTAATAACTGTTTGACTATTAATGTTGGCATAATAGCGATGTATGGTGATGAATTTTGGCGAAATAGCGTTTTACAATGACACCGAACTACAGCAGCAATTTCGTTTGTTTATTTGGCAATTTGGCATCCTAGTGATGGATTTTGGAGTAATATCATTTTACCGCGAAAACTACAGGATTCGTCATTATCTTACTTGGCGACTTGGCATCCTAGCGAAGAATTTTGGCGTATTATCATTTTACCGAGAAAACTACAGGTTTCTTCATTATCTTAATTGGCAACTTGGCATCCTGACGATGTATTTGGCACAGAGGATACATGTTCTAGATTTTTACCGAAACTTTTTCGAATATACTCAAAAGCATTCTCTGTCATATTTTTTTGTTGCAATTTGTTTATTGAGTTAAAATATCAAATGATGCCAAATTATAGTAGTTATCATATTGAAAACAAGTGATAAGTAACTTCTAATTTTGAAATTCTATTTTGAAAATATAAGGCATTAATTCGAAAGTTATCAAAAAAATTTGTTGATGGCACGATCCTGCATATTCAGTACAGTAAATAAATACCATCATTTTGAACATTGAACATTACATTTATACTTATATATCTGTTACAGGTGATTAAACTCTATATTGCAGTTGATCCCATAAAAAAAGATGCTATTTTTGTGTATGCTTCCATTTCGCATATTTTGAAGACAGAAAATAAGCCTACTGATTTTCGTTTATGCCTAATCTGTGAAGCCTTGTTTGAATAATATTTTTGGCGAATTTCATTGAATTACAATGATTGGAAACTTTACAATAAAATTTTTTGGAAAATATGATATTGCAGGCATACAAAATTTTGCAGATTCGTGCCATTTAAAAATTATGTTGCAAAAGAAAAAAAAATTAAAATTTTTTTTAAAATAAACTAAATTTATCAAAAAAAGATGCAAATGTTGCTTGAAAAAATAACGCAAGTATACAATTTCTTACATTTTTGCATGCAATCTACAGCTTTTAATTTTCTATATTACAATTTTCATTTTAGGAATATACATTAATTGCTTAAATGTTACATGTTCTAAGCAATTACTGCCGAAAGATAAATATTATGTTATTCATCTGTAGCATATAATACCATCCTTTGCAAAGCACAAGATAATGTGTGTGAATATGAATAAGCACTTGTTACAAAGCGATTTATTCATTGAAATTATAAAAACTATTGTGGAATCACCTTTGCTTTGTATCGTTATGTTTATAGTAATGCTATCTATTGTGTTTGCTTACGAATTCATTTCAATAATGTCATCATACAAAACGACCTTGGTCATGCAAGTGGCTAGCCAATTAAAAAAGTCAATGGAGCTCTATTACAAATATAATTTTTTTCAATAAATGAACAAAGCTGTAAATTTTTTATGCAGTTTTTATAACCGGTATTTTGTTTTAAAATAAATAGTGGTTTAACGGGTCAATAGAAAATAGATCTGTTTACCGTGATTTACTTGACATATAAAGTTTGTCTCTCTAAAGCTATTTAATTTCGGAAATTATTAAAATAAAAAACATTTTAAATTACGAATCCTGTTTTGCTATGAAAATCATTATATACAACAATTCACGTTTATTATTAATAAAAAAACACATATAAGTGATAACAGATTTAATGGAATTTTTTTCGGTGTGAGTATTTATACATTGGTGGGGTTTGGATCTCCACTCGTCCATGGATGATGAATTAAGGACATTAATTTCTGGGAAGTCTTTTAGGAGGAAGTGTGTCGTATTTAAGTGCCATATGGGAGAGTTTTCATGGGCGAGTACGAGAGAAACAGCGGATTTGAACTTGAAATCGAGTCAAAATAAGAATATTATTAAAATATTCCTACAAAGATTTTTCTTTTGTGCCTTATAAAATGGGTAGTGTTTGACTTAAAAATTTGAAGAATGTTGATTAAATTTGTATTCATATGAAAATTTTTAAATAGAAAAACGCATTTTTAAGTTAATAAAAATTGTGATGGAAAATATTTGCAGTCATTTAATGTTTGTTTTTGTGGTTTTCAATTTTCTTTTTGCAATCATTTTGTTTCTGTTTCAATTTATTTTAAACGAAATACAAAAATAATTTCATAAAAATTTTTTTTCGTCCTGTATAATTGCAAGCTGAATATTGTTCAATCATTTTACTTTTACTTTACATAAATTTATTGATTTGAATATGTAATTCATAATCAGTTTTGAATGCATTTGTTTTTATTTAAAATCTCGGAAATTTTGTTTTTTAAAATTTTATTTATTACATTTTAAATGAATAAATAAAGTACCGTTTAAAAATAAATATTAAAAAATATTTTTCATTAAATTTGGTATTAAAAAATTATTTATCAAAAAATTATTATTCAAATTATTAATTAAAATTAAAATTTATTAAAATTCATTATTTATTATTAATTAAAATTAAAATTTATTAAAATTCATTATTTATTATTAATTAAAATTCAAATTATTTATCAAATTATTAATAATCACTAATATGCATAAACGTTCTTTGAAGTATCTATCTATTAAATAAAGATATTTTTATTTTTAATTTCCTATATATTGAATTTCATGTAGATTTCTTAAAACATATTAAATAAGGAATTAATAAGTAAATCAAGGTATCAAAAAATTTAGCGATTGCAAAAACATTTCTATATGAAATTGAATAATAATTTAATTTTTTTGGAAATGATCATTTAATTATTTCGTTCATATTGATATTTATTCTGTGGTACTTAATAAACCTTAAATGCTAATAAGAATAAAATAATAGAAATATTACTATTTGCATTAGTAAATTGCGACTAATTCTTATGAAACGTATAATACGTATACCATGATAGCATTTACTACATTACAAAATTCTTGAAATAAAACGTTTCTATATCCTTGTTTTAAAATAGCTTTTATTCCTCAAACTCCCTTTGAATGAAACAGCTAAGAAAGTAAAAGCAAAAACTTTACAGGAAAACAGTTTTACGATTTGAATTTGAAAGAGAAAGAAAAACTTCAATTACAAATCAAGTTAATGATTAAACAAATTTATATCAATATTTTTATTGAATAAAACTTTAATCATATTCATTCGAAATTCATAAAACTGTACATGTTTCTTAATTGATATCCTTGTAAGCACTTCGTTTAAACCTGTTTTCCTTAGCACGAGTTTCAAATGTAAATGAAGAACCGCAGGAAAAATTATTAATTAAAAACTAATAAATATCACGATTGAAAGCTAATAGGATGCAAATTTTATTGACTGCAATAAATTATTTAACAAAAAACAGTAATGTTAGTAAATATATTTAGTTAAAACTGATTAAATATACTTAAAAAAATTTTTAAATAGTTTTTTTTTACAAATTTATGAATAAGAATTAATTATTTTTGTCGCATAATTTTAGGAATACGTATATAAATACGAATAAATACAATCAATCAATTATATTTTTTTATGAATCTTATAAATAATATAATTATTATATTTGTAAGATTCATAAAAAAATACATTAACTGATTGCATTTATTTCTGCTTTTTTAAAGTTTATAAACGTATTCCTAAAAACATATTCCTATACTTATTCTATTGCGGTTAAAATATAATATTTTAACCTTCTTTTCGAAAACTAATTAAATTTTTAATATTTGATTGAATTAATACATGTGTCCCTTGAAATAAACGCAATTACGTTAGCTAATTTTTTTAATAAAGTAGCAAAATAATTACATTCAGATTTTTTTTAATAAAGTAGCAAAATAATTACATTCAAATTTTTTTTAATTATAAGTGCATTTTAATTAATTTTTAATATTAATGCTAGTCAAGCACAAAATTAATTTAATTTTAAATGCAATGATTTTTCATATTAAATATATTTTTGTTCAATCATACTTTTTTTTTATTTACTTTTCCAACCATATGAACAGAGAGCATATTGTTTTAAAAATAAAGTATCAAAATAATTACATTAATTTTTTTTTTTTTATTATAATTGCATATTAATTCATTTTAATAGTAATATTAGGCAAGTACAAAACTAATTTAATTTTAAATGCAATGCTTTTTCACGTTAAATAAAGAATATATATATTTTGCTCTACCATACGTTCTCTTTTTTTATTTACTTTTCCAACCATATGAATAGAGAGCATATTGTTTTAAAAATTAAAAAGAAAGTAAAATAAACAAAACAACTTACATCGTATACTCTATTCTTGATATTTTTCGAAATTCACCTTATACTAATTTTTTAATAAAATAGCAAAATAATTACATTTAAATTTTTTATTATAAGTGCATTTTAATTCATTTTTAATATTAATGTTAGTCAAGCACAAAATTAATTTAATTTTAAATGCAATGCTTTTTCACATTAAATATATTTTTGTTCAATCATACTTTATCTTTTTTATTTACTTTTCCTACCATATGAATAGAGAACATATTGTTTTAAAAATTAAAAAGAAAGTTAAAGTAAATAAAAAACAACTTACATCGTATACTCTATTCTTGATATTTTTAGAAATTCACCTTATACTAATTTTTTAATAAAATAGCAAAATAATTACATTTAAATTTTTTTATTATAAGTGCTTTTTAATTCATTTTTAATATTAATGTTAGTCAAGCACAAAATTAATTTAATTTTAAATGCAATGCTTTTTCACATTAAATATATTTTTGTTCAATCATACTTTATCTTTTTTATTTACTTTTCCTACCATATGAATAGAGAACATATTGTTTTAAAAATTAAAAAGAAAGTTAAAGTAAATAAAAAACAACTTACATCGTATACTCTATTCTTGATATTTTATTCCAGATTAGTCTGCAAATTGGCGAAAATCGCCACCTGTTCGTCAATGGTTCTTCCAGTTGACAAAGCGCCTGTTGAGAAATTATTCGGTGCTGGGTATTGGGGAAAGATAGGATTGGCGAGATCGCCAAATGGTCGCCAAGTTGCCTCGCCAATCCGATATCGGGTTGTTTGCTTTGCTTAATCGAAACTCGTTGCGTTTTTCTTCCTTGAGTTTGTTTGGAAGAAAACATTCTATTTTACTTACTTGTCATTAGCAGATGGAGTTTTATTTAAACGATTTACTCGAAACATGTTTCACATCGGCGAAGGAAATTCCAAGCACTTCGATAGAGAATGTAATAATTTTGGATTTAGTTGTATAGGAAAGAAATAAATTCATTTTAGAAGGTTATAAAAATAAATAAATATTGATGTTTATTTTATTTTACAATTGAAATATTGTGTTTTAAATGGAATCCCATGAACTACTAGATGAAATTCAAAACATAATTTGATTTATTTTTCCATCAATAATTTTTACTTTGCAGTGAAAAACATTTTGCGAATTTCCAATTAATGATTAATTAATTCTAATTAATTACCATGATTAAAAATTCATAATAGTTTAATAGTTTCTTACTAGTTTCAGCGTGTTTTTTATGTCTGTTGTAAGTAATTTAATTGTCTCTTATGGCTTTCAGAAAGCAAGTTCCATCGGACGATTTCAAATCATACAATGATTACAAATTTCCAATTGTTTAATTTTAATCATGATTAAAAATTCTTAATAATTTAATAGTGTCTTACTAGTTTCAATGTATTTTTTTTTCATATTCGTTGTAAGAAATTTAATTGTCCTTAATGGTTCTCAGAAAGCAAATTCCTTCTGACGATTTCAAATTATATAATGATTTCTGTTGGTTTTATAAGACAGAATATACTATATAAATTATGCATAAACACATTATTTTTATTTCGAATAAAAAGTTATAATATAAAAGTTTATCTATATTGATAATAAGTTATTCGTTGGTATTTTAATGTGGTTGTTATGTTATACGAAATACGTTTTAAAAACTTCTTTCATAATTTAAAATGTTGCTAATGTTTTTTTGATATGCTTGTTGTGCCAATTATACAACCTCTTTTCTGCTATGACCCATTATTTTTCTGTAAACTTAATTTTTGACTTTTAAAATGCTAATATATAGTTCGGTAAAATGAAAGGCGTTTACGAAAAAATAAAAAATGTATTAAAAATTCAATTTTTGTTTCGACATTATGATGATAAAAGTTGAGGAAGGAATTGTCATTCTTTATAATAATCCACATCTCTTGTCTGTAAAATATATGATTGGGATCTGTAGAATATATAATAGTATGATTTCTGAAAAATAAGAGAATTTTTTTGCATAGCTATTGAAAAGAAGACTCATATTTTGAGATTGCTTTTATAAATTTGTTCATGAAACTCAATTTTATGGACAATAGTAATAGTAATATTTTTAAAAGTTTTTCTTAATTTTTATTTCTATATGTGTTAATTTGTATACAAGAACATCTTTGTAAAGCATGGGATTCTTCATACCATAGAAACCCTAAAGAATTTTTTTTCCTTCGTGATCACTTCCTCAAATCTTCTAAAAATCTAGATATCTAAAATCTGTATTTACGCAAGTTGTTTGTAACCTTGATATTTACTTAAAAAATTTCCGATCTATGCGTGTGTGGGATAAAGATTCTTTTTGCTAGAAAATGGTATATCTTGCGAATATTTTTTTTTTATTTCCAATGGCAGATTATGAACAATTAGAGAACAACGAAAAATTAAAAAACACAGAGAAAACAACAAAACATGCTGCAACAGAGTTCATTAATCTAACATATCTCTAGCCTCCCAATATCGCTCGGCGAGAAAAGTCTTGCTCAGAGCAGGACAGTGCAGTAGATGCGGGGAGTCCATAGCCTCTCCAGAGCAGCACAGAGTGCATATCGGGGAAGGAAAAATTTTGAGTCTGTAAAGATGTTTACGCAGGCAGTCATGTTCAGTGGCTAGTCGGAAATGAGCGACTGCTCTACGCCTTGGAACATTACATAGATTTGGGATGTCATTCTTCCAGGACTTTTGGGAAACACGGTTATAGAGGTCTTATTGAGAGCGGACTTTAATTGATCTTTTGATGAGATTTTTGATAGAGTGGAAGGGTATAGGACGAGATATATCTTGTGAATATTAAGTGGATAATTTTGAGTTCAATATGTAAAAAAAAAAGCAAAAGAATTTCCAAATTATGAAAGTATTTTTTTCATGGTTGGTCTGCGATATTAATAATAAATGTTGCTGTTCCTAGGAATTCTGTATTATTAGGTTTTCTATCCCCTTTTACTTTAAAAAAAATATATTAGGAATAAAAAAAAATAGGGATTTTCAAATTTGGAAAATGATTACAATTCTTCAGATCTAGTAAAATAAAACAAATATTTAAATATTAGAAAAAATATTTCACTTAATGTTTTTTATTTGCCAGCTTTATTGCACACTAAAAATTCAGACCCTTTATCACTACCGAGCTAACCTAGAGGCAGGATACCTCTCTACATATTGTATATATTAATATTATTTTTATTCTTAAATCTTTCAGCAATATTATTCTGTTAAGAGCAATATATACTTCTGGCAATATTTTCTTTCTAGATAGAATTTTACACAGCATACAGTGGTCATAATAACGTACAGGATACGGTACAACATACCTTGCATCTTACTTACGATTGGCCCATGTTAAAACGATGTAAATAATCTTTCTTTTGATAAACGATGTGATGATATTATAATTGTATTTAACTACATTATAATTATCAAGTACATGTATTTTCTTTCAGTAGTTTGTAATTACAGCATCATCCAAGTATGAACCAAGAACTGATAAGCCCGTTAACGCCGAAAATTTGGCCATTAAATTTGAATTTCAATCCAATAGTCCAACTGTCAAGTTAAGATCTGCGTTAAATCGCCTTATTTTAGCAAGCAGAAAAATGCCTTTGTAACATCTTTCTATAACGCAAAATTTTAAATATCCATATTCTGTCCAAGTACAGGTTAGCTATGAATTTCTTTTTATCAAAAATTATAATAACTCCGGACTTGTAATGCAGTTATACCCTTGCCAAAAACATCATTAATGGATGGCAAGCACGGCAAAGTCAACTGTTTTCCGTAAAGTCAACTATCTATGGAAAAAATGCTTTAGGTTTATTTTATGCTTATTAAAATTAAGTAAATATTTAAAATTTAAATAAACCTAAATATTGTTGTACTTTAAAGTTAAAATGAAACAAAAAACGAGTAATATAAGAAAAAAAATTTTAAAGTCAATTCCTACTTTTTTTTCACTCTATATTTTCACTCTATTGTCCTTTATAATTAATTTTCATTCATTTTTTTAAAATTTATCTGGCGCCATCTATTGGTAGATATATGCAACTTAAATCTAAAAGAATAAAAATAATTAATTAAATTTAATGAATAAATTAATATTTGAAAAAAAATATATTAACATCCAGTGTCATCCACTACAAGTTCAAAAAAATGCATTCGAACTTGAATGGATGAATAAAAAGTGTTTTATGAACGATTGAAAGTTTGAAGAAGATATATATAGGGAGAGTGTGAGCTAATAGTAGGAATTTAATGATGATAAACAAAAAAGAATTTAATATTGTTTAGAAAAGTAGGTACAGGATGCAGTTAATTTTTAAAAAAGCTTTTTTTTTTTAAAATAATAATTTGATTTTTTTTTTTTTTTTGGTTTGGGACAATGATTCATATAACTCTTTAATAATTTCTTGGTAAGGATTATAGGGTTGCCTCTCATAGAATGCCTCCTTCATTTGATTCAATCTCCATTGCAAAGTCTGGTAATGGAGAAAAAAAAAAGAAAATGATAGAAACTTGCTCTAAAACAATTGCATAATAATGATATAGGACAATGATTGAATATCTGATTTTAAATAAGAATATGAGTATGCTTCTATTAGCTGAGTGCAAGGCAAAATCTGAGCAATCCCCGCGATTTGTTCATTAAGAATAGTGGCATCTTTGGCGCATTTGCAATTGCTGTGAAGTAGGGCCGCAATAACAGAAAAGTACTAGAATGATGTCAAATTTTATTTTAAAGATTGCCGTCAACTGATCCGATTATCGTATAATTGTGCCCATTAGTAATTGGGCCATATTAGTGCCCATTACCAAAGATCCAGTCGAAATCGAACCCAGAAAGAAAGATAAAAGCAGAAATTACTTTTTGATGGGAAATCGCCTCTTTGGCGACAAAAAATTAGCACAATCTTTAGTCCTCTAAAATGCGAAAAATATCTAGTATAATTATTTTTACTTTATTATTGAGAAATGTGTGTGTGTAAAATGTTTGCTCTATAAATATTTTAACACTTGATTGCAGAGTTTTGATCATAGCGAAAAACATCATTAGCCAATAAAATAAATTATATAAAAATGTAAAAAGTTATTATGGTTTTATTCGATAGACAACCTTTTTTTCATAATATATTCTTTTTAAGGAAATCACATGAAATCTTCATGCTCTATAAAATGTTACATGAGTTGAACAGAAAATATTATTGAAACTTTAAACATTTTCTGTTACATACATATAACATTTTATTTCCTGTAGTGAATAAAAAGAAAAGATGCACATTAAATTTTGTATTGAAAGCTGAAAAGAAAAATAATTATTATTTAGGGCTCATTTTGGGAACTTTTCCAAGAATTTATTTATATATAAAAATTTTTTTGAAAAAAAGGATTACCATATTACTATCTTAATACATAATTCTATATCAAACTTTTAAATACTTAAAAGTTGAATATAAATATAGTTAAAAATTAAATGTATGCCATAATGGAAATGATTTAGTTATCTTCAAATAATGTATTCTATCCAATGAATTTAATACTATGCATTCATTCTTTTAGCATTTGGGAAAATTCAGTTCAATTTTTATCTTCTTGGAGATGAAATATATCCTTGAGAAAAAGTTAGAATTTTAATTTTTTATGGAGTAAGATTTTGATACAATGGAAGGTTTCTTCATATATACATTGCATGAAAATCAATAAATTCAAAAATTTTCAAAATAATCCTTAAATACTATTTTCCATTTTTCTATATAGAAGTCACAAAGTTCAGGAAATATTGTTACCAAATCTTTTTTAAACATTTAAAATTCTAAAACTATCTTTATCATCGTGTTATTTACTGCATGTAATATATTCGGGAAAACCGATTAGTATTTTCCAAGTATTCCCGATGACTAAGATGTTGTGATTTTCTTAATAATACCTACTATTAAATTCAATGATTTATGTAAGAAATACTATTGATTTTTTAAGAAATTTTCATTTGTTATACTAGATATTAACACATTAAATCTGTAAGCTAGAAAGTAAGTACACAAGATGGGAAATAGTAAACAGAAGATGACTGACGTTTCGTTCAAATTAAGATGGTATATGTGTGTGCGAATTAAATACGGTGGTTGGGGTACCTGAAATCAAATACTATCGTCCTAGTATCCCTTGGAGTTCAGAGAAAGCGTAGATTTCTCCACTGTAGGTGTAAGTGGATCATATAAGATCATAATAACTCTATAATTGATTAAAATTAAAGATAAAAAGTATGTTATCAATATAGAAAAATGTTATGCAATTTATAGCATTGCCGTGTCTCAACGGTAAAATGCGCAACAAGCAGGGATCAGGTTTTAATTTGGATAATGATTTCAGGAATGAGAAGATTCAAGGCTGATTGCGACATCATATGAAAGTTTCTAGTATTGTCACTCAGGCTGCCTTGGGACAGTATTCCAAGTTATCTCCCATTGAACTCCTCGCATATGAGTAACTGGTGCCTCTCTAAAAGAGCCTTCTGAGGATAATTTGATTCCTCCATTCTCCTTTTGTCCGTTGTATGTTATATACATAAATAGTCCACAGATGTAAAAACACACACACACACACACACACACATATATATATATATATATATATATAACAGGTACTCGTATTCATTTTTTCAGCAAATGGAAGTGAAACATCAATAAATAAATAAAAAATTTGTATTCCCTACCAATTCACTCTTTCAGATTATTTCTGCAATTATTCTTCATTAAATAAGGCAACAATAAATCTCCAAAAAATTTTTATTATTATTATACAAATGCTAAAGCCTTTTATAATCGTGCATTCACCTGTAAGCTACATTGCCTAAATTTGCTAGCAAAAGAACTCAATAATTCCTCTACTTGCAAATTCATTAAAACATCTCTTAATATGATCAGTAAAAAATTCAGTAAAATTTTACCAAATCAGTAACCACTCTAACAAATTTCCTTATAAAACAATTTATCCAAAATTTCATGAAACTCCAATATCTTATTAGTTTATCACCTGTGGTATCTCTCTATATATGGAAAAACCATGCGAGTTATTTTTCAATCTTCTATCATTTCTAATACCATTCTGACAGATTCATACACGTGGATTATTAACAATAACAAATCTGTTTAAAAATTTTTAAACTACTCTTCAAACACTATCACTTCGATAGATACTATGATTTTAAGGATTTATTTACCAGCATTCCTCTTAAAAGCCTAAATAATACTTTAAACCTTTAGACTCACTTTACCACACTTATCCTAATATTCTTAAAGTAAACTTCGAGTTCTGGACAGAACTCTATAATCTCTGCAATTACCGCTACAATAATGAGAATATTTGCATTTGAATTCAAGGTATTCCACAAGGAACTAAATATTCATTCATACTGGCTAATCTTTACTTACACTACTTCGAAAAAAATTATTGTTTAAATCACAAATAGGTTTTTAGGTATGGAATGATCTAATTGTTTTCGTGACATTTATTATTGAATAAACTATCTAATTTTCAAAAATTATCTCATGACATTTATGCAATAGAGAATTACTTTAAAAAAGACTTATACAAGTAAACTGCAAGTTGATTTCCTTGATATCAACATTAACATTCAAAACTCACCACAAGTTAATATATTTGACAAAAGAAAATAAATTCACTTCACTGTCAATGGACACACACAATGGAAATTTTTAAAATACTTTTAAATTATAATTCTTTAATTATATTTTTTAATTTATATTTTTCTATTCTTTTAAAAAATGGTATTCCATATAATTTTTTTTTTGCCAATATTTCTTTAATCTGTTATTTCCAAACCCCTTTTTGTTAATATTTTTTTTCTATAGTTTGAAGCTGTCATAAATTCTTTACATTGTATGAGCTATTTTCTTTCAAGAAATTGTAAATTACTTCACCAATTTTTAGAAGGTAATTTCACTTTTCCATGCTACTAACAAATGGGGATCCCACAGCGATCATAAATTTTAATAACTCGCCGATAAATTCACAATGGATAATAATCCTATGTAATTAGATGAATTTTGGATAATCTTGTTGAACCAAGCACTTGTTTAATGGCCATTTTATTACTAACACTCGTGAGGACGTACCAATTGATTCACTTTTTGCTTTATAAAAAGGCATGCACTACTATCTCGTTCTTCTATAGTATACATTACCGGGTCTAAACGGAAGGTTGTTAGTATACTCCATGTTATTACAATACGCCTATTTGGATCTAGTCACCTAGAGAGCAGAAATAACATGGTCTATATTATTTTGAGGGGACGTATTCCTTGATAAAGTTATCCTCAGGAAGTTATAATATATAAAGCTATCCTCAGGATGTCCTTTAGGTTCACTAATTTATCTCGGTTTTACGGATTTCCTGGTCGACATCAATTCACATACTTTCTTTGTATATTTTTTTTTATCTTCCATTGCACTTTTGCCTTTCAACATTTTGTTCTTTATTATTATTAAACGATTTTCAAATTTGTTGAAAGTAAGTAATTTAGTTTTGATAATGAAAAAAACGTATCCAACTATCATTTCATAGACAAATTGTGATCAATTCATCACTATCACAGTATCGCTACAACTTCGAGGTAGATCAAAATCAGACTAAGGAGACTAAGGTAATCAAATGTTTAAGTGTGAGTTCTTCTGTGGTTCATAGAATTTGGCAAAAAATTTAAACCAAAAAATTCAGACAGAAGGACAGAGAAGTGTTTCTTTATGTACAAGAAGGACAAAAGAGTGTGTTTAATTAGACACACAAAGCCTGAAATTCCATCCCAAACTAAGTCTTGCTTCGCTAGTGCCACCATAAACTATCTCAATATTTGATATACGCAGATGGCTTCATAAAGGTGTTTTTTAATAATTTGGCTTCGTAAAGGTGTGACCATTCCCTTGCGTATCTCTCATCATAATTTAAAAAAAAAAAAAATTTCTACATTTTTAATGATATCAAATTTAAAAAGATAATTGATTAAGCTGTGCGTGTATATAATACTTATAGGCACGTTTATACTACCGTGTCCAAAAAGAAAGAACAAATTTTCAATTTAAAATTCTCGGAGCTTATGGAATTTAATTTTTTTTCTTTTTTAGGTTGCTGGCACTGTTCTTGACATCTGTGTTAAATTTCCCGTCAAAATATTCATTAGTGTTTGAGTTACGCTTGGCTTTGTGAGACGCTAAAGACGATTTTTGAAATGTCTGAATTAATTGAGCAAAGAACTAGCATTAAATTTTGTGGAAACGTATAGAATGTTGCAGAAGGCATTTGGTGAGCATTCCTACATGCAATTCCTATATGCCACCGTGCGATTTCTGGTTCTATTCACTTCGTGCCGTAAACTCAAAAGACCACTCTGGGGACACCCTTTTGAGTCGATTGAATGTATTCAAAGTGAATTGCCGCTCGCTTTGAAGGTCATCCCTGCCGATGACTTTTTAACATGCATTGAGGATTGGAAATTAAGTTGGCATAAGTGCATTGTGTCCTTAGGGGATTACTTTGAAGGCGATGAAATAAATTTGGAAGAATAAATAGTTTTTGAAAAAAAAAATAATTGGCCTTACTTTTTGGACACAGTAGTATCTAAAACTATTAATGAATGTATATATTTTAATACTAGGAAGAATTAAATTCATCATAAATGTACATAATAAATTAACAACTTTTAATAAATTTATATCTATATCTATCTATCTCTCTCTCTCTCTCTCTCTCTCTCTATATATATATATATATATATGTGTGTTTGTGTGTTTATACATATTTAAGATTTCCAAAAAGGAAAAGAAAAAGTGACATGGAAATGACGTATGAGAGAAAAGGATTTTAGAACAAGAAAATATTTAAAATGACTGTAATTATTAAAATGTAAATAATATTTTTTAAATATTTGTAATATTTAAAATGTAAATAACTTAAATCTATGTATAGGGTGGTTATAATTAAATTTCCTCTATAAACCGCATCCGAAGATGGGTGAATTGTTTGAATTAATGGGATTGTATTGAACGTAACTACATTTGATACGCTCAAGGAATTTCGAATAAAAAAAAGAATTATTATAAAAATGTTCACTAAATGGGGCTTTTCATTGAAAAGATCGATAGCTATTGGATTTGATGAGATCCTCGCCTGGCTTAAGAATGACCCTTGTTCTTTTCTAAGAGCTGGGAAAATAAGAGAAGTAAAAAGTGAAACTAATAATAGCACACATTTTTAAAATAATTTTTAAGGGATTTTTTGTTGGTAATATCATGTAATCTATGAATTTTGTTAATCTTTAATGTAGAAATATAATTTATAACAATAGAAAATAGAGTAGTAATAGTTTTAAGTTGGAAAATGCCATTATAAAAATTACTGATAGTGTTTTTTAACGAGAAGGTTAGTAGAAGAACAAGAAATGTTATTTTCAATGGACTTTTCCTGAAGTTTGTTAGCCGTGACTTCAGCTTTAAAGTTATTAGCAATAAATAATAGGCGGAGAATTTTGATCAATTATAATAGTTCTGATAATAGTAGTTTTACGTTTAAGGGTTATAGCTGTCCTCCAGATGGAGCCATCAGCATAATTCCGAGTAATTGTAATAATTTGTTGTAAATGAATAATATTTAAAATTCTCAGGGAAGAAAAAGAATAATTCATATAAGGATCTTAAAAAAAACCCCCAGAAATGTTATACATATGGTATATACAGCTGTAAGAACAGAATTATGAAGCAAATTGTATTAAAAATATATATTACAAATGTATAATTCTTTTGTACGAGAAAAATTTAAAAAATTAATCTTAAATCGAATCAATTAAAGAATAATTAAAGAATCTTAAATATTAAATCTTTTAAAAATTAATTAATCTAAATTAATTCGAAATATTCTGCGAATATTTGAAGATTTATTGAAAAGTATGCACTTGTTTGATTGTCATACAAAGATGAATAACAATTTGCAAGTAGCGGAGAGCAAAACATATACGTGAAATACATTTTTATTGCATGCATATAATCAAGGAAGTTAAATTTTCTTTTGATCGACGATTGAAATTCAATCTTCCATTTTTATTAGATCTTAAATATCTTCCCTTTCAGGAACTAGATAATTGCAATTCTTGTACATCATCCAGTTTTCAGTGTCGAGATACATTAGTGCAGAGGTATCAAAAATGCCGTAATGAACAATGTGTGTAAAAACTCATTTCAAATAACCTTGGTAAATCAGCGATTTCTGACAAGGCGCATGCGTAATGGCATCATACGACTGATAGCAAAAAAGTGAAAGCGCATAGTTTCCGTTATGCAAAAACTCTCTAATGATATTGTCATTTTCCCTTAGGGAAAACAGCGTATATTTAAATAGATGCATGTTTAGAGAGCGTTAGATGATGTTTTCATTTTCCGTGCCGTTTGACCTTAGATCAGGGGTGGCCAACCCAAATGATCTTACGAGCCACTTTGGAAATGCATCATAACTCCTCGGGCCGTATATAACATTATATATCCCCATATTAACACTATAGACATATAGATTTGGACACACTATAGACATTTTTTGGAGCAAAAAATTGAAACATAATGAGTTATTATTATTACATATAAACATAGATAATGCATTAATAATGATACTAAACGCACATTGTAAAGGAATACATAACACTAAAAATGAAATAAAAAATATATAACACTAAAAATGAAATATAAAAAATATATAATACTAAAAATAAAATATAAAAAAAAATATATATTGATATAAATGAAATAAAAAAAATGAAATCATTAAACAATATTTATTTTACTAGTGCGATATTTGCTTCTCCACTCTTTCACTTAGCTTTTGCAAATCAATCTCAATTTGGGTATTTGCACATCATAATTGGTGTCGCAAGTTAGCTTCCATTATGTTTAAGCGTGTTTTGTGTTTGGTCAATTTCATTTTCGGGGAAAAAAATGATTCGAGGGCGTAAGTTGAACCAAAAGCGCTAACAATTTTTTGTACCAGATTTCTCAAATTGGAAAATTTCTCTCTCTATATATGCCATATATATATATATATATCTGTCATATATTATGTCTTATATGATCAATATCTTGCAATATATAAATATATATTATTTTAGATAGAGGTTAATTTTTCTCATAATTTCGATAGTTAATTTCTTAATATATGGATGTAGAAATAATGTAATTTTTAATTACATTGGTTTTACTACTTTGAAATTATAAAATAAATATGCTTTGTAAAAGTGTAATAAATGTCACTGGCTGGAAAAATTTTCAAGGCGGGCCGCGGGTTGGCCACGTCTGTCTTAGACCATTCATTACCACAACATGTAATTCATTCAGTACTGTATAATTCTTTCCCCTCCCTGTTACAGTACTGATTCATATTTTCCCATAACACTTACCTATGAGAGGGAGAATACATGATGATTCGCAACTTTCTAGTCTCCTCCTAGACTTCAAGTAAATAAATTTTCAGCTTTCTGATTTATCGGCTACACAGTAAACAGCTCTGACCCTGAAAGCGACATATTAAATCGTATTTATACCAAATGCATGGTATTTATTTGGATGAGAAAGAAGAAAACACTTTAATATTCTGTATTTTCATAAGAAAGAAGTAGCAAAATATTTACTTAAAGTCTCCCACCAAAGAGTTTTCATAAAATTTAATATTTTGTTAATTAAAAATTGAAAGCTATTTTTCTCTCACTCAACTTCTAGTGAACTTCTTAAAGTGCAATGCATATCAATAATATACTCGATATTTCATGATGCTTTCAAAAAGTTAACGCAAACTTTAATCTAATAATTAATAGTTATTTTTTTTCTTTCAGTAATAAATATTTTTTCAAATCTATATTCTTTTTCATTATGTCAGTGATAATATAGAGATATAAATTAATTTATTATTTAAAATAAATAATATTTCATATAAGATCACAAAAATTAACATTCTTCAATTTAACATGATTTTCACGCCCATATTGGGAAAAAAAAAAAAAAAAACCTGGAAAAATTTCCTACTAAGTAAAATAACCAAATAATTAAAATCTATTAATGGATGATAAATATTTAAATGCGAAATGAAAAATAATATTACATGGTTAATCATATGACAAATTATATTTTAATAAAAACTAGCAAACATTTAATAAAAATCAGCAATTAAAATTTGTTTTATTTTGTTTGATTTGATGAGGTATGTAAAATAATACGTACAACAGAAAAACAATTTTTATGGTAGTTTTCTTTAATTTGAGAAGATGTTTTCGTGATTTATGATTTTTTGCATAAAAAAGAATAAGACTTGCAAAAAAAAAAAAAATAATAATAATAATGCAGTAAATAAGATCACAATGAACACAGTTTTTAAACATAATCAACAATTAAAATTTTAATAAATAATTTAGAGCTGCATTGAAAATCTTATATATGTTTGTATATGGTGAGTATTTATGTTATGGAGAGTATTTATGTTCTTTGCTTTGTTATTGCTTTTATTTGTCTTTGCTTTGTTACTGCTTTTATTTGTCTTTGCTTTGTTACTGCTTTTATTTATCTTTGCTTTATTCAATTCCTTCTATTAGCTCACACTCTACCTATATATATCTTGTACAAATTTTCAATCGTTCATAAAATACTTTTTATTCATCCACTCAAGTTCAAATACATTTTTTTGAACTTGTAGTGGATGACACTGGATGTTAATACAGTTTTTTCAAATATCAATTCATTAATTAAATTTAATTAATTCATTTTAGTTTTTTTTAGATTTAAGTTGCATATATCTACCAATAGATGGCGCCAGATAAACTTAAAAAATGAATAAAAATTATTTATAAAGGACTTTCTGCGATATAGTGAAAAAAATGTTGGAACTGGAATTTTTTTATATTACTCGTTATTGCTTTAGTTCTATACATTATTTTAAACCACCTGACTAAAAGCTAAAAATTTTCACCAGTTTCATTTAATAAATATTTTTAGAAAAATGTGTCACTCACCTTCTAACATCTGTTTCATAAAGATTACAGCTTAGAAACTTCAGGAGAAGTATTAAGACTTAATAGAAGTTTTAGACATTTTTAAAAACCAAGAAAAATTTGAAAATCTTTGAACTGTGGAATATTAGAATCTCCACGACACGTGAGTGTCACTTTAGAAACATTAATAAAAATACGGTTAATAAAAGTTTATGACAAGTAAGTAACAACTCGTGTAAATTAACAAACTTTGTCCATCACATATTTTCTGGGGATTTTTATTGTGCTATGTTTAACAACATTTAATAATTTCACATCACATCAGAAATATTGTTTCCTCTCATCTCTATTTGTTATTTCAAGATTATAAATTTTAACTCTTCAATTCATTCATTCAATTTCATTTTGTTTGCTACGTTTATTTCTATTGCTTAAACTATTTATGGTTGTTTTATACATATAATGTTTTTGGATATTTATTCTAAAACAAAATTATTAAGCTCAATATTAAATAATTTAAACTTTTTACTTAATACTACTGCTTGTCTCTTTTTTTTTATATATTGAAGTTTTTGGAAACAACTTTTCTAAAACGCTTATTATTGTTTATTATTAAATAAAATGAAACTTTTATTAAAGTTCATGCTTGTCTTTCTATATATTTCACGTTTTCTGGATTATAAAACAGAAAAATTTCTCATTTTAATATTAAATCTTCGAGTTACTTGATTCAATGTTTCTACTTGTCTTTTATGAAAAATAATTGTAATTATAATTCACAGTTTTCCATAAAAATTAGCACAGCAAAATGAAGTCAGAACCTGTGAAAATTTTACAAGTCAGTTATGTCGATATAAAACAAGTAATATAAAAAAAAGTCAATTCCAACTTCTTTTTCACTATATTGCTGAAAGTCCTTTATAAATAATTTTCATTCATTTTTGGAAGTTTATCTGGCGCCATCTATTGGTAGATATATGCAACTTAAATCCCAAAAAAACTAAAATTAAATTAATTAAATTTAATTAATAAATTAATATTTGAAAAAACGGTATTAACATCCAGTGTCATCCACTACAAGTTAAAAAAAAGTGTATTTGAACTTGAGTGGGAGAATGAAAAGTATTTTATTAACGATTGAAAATTTGAACAAGATATATATAGGGAGAGAGTGAGCTAATAGAAGGAATAGAAAAAAGAGATCGCTATGTGAAAGTGAAAGGAGCACTCATTGCAGAAAAACTCACAAAGAAACACTTGGTCAAGCATTGAGCAATACTGCTCATTCAAAATCTCATACCACAATTACCATAAGTTTGGCAAAATTCTTACGCTGCTCTACTTGTTGTCCCAGATCTTCCTATAAATTTTAAATCAGTGAGAAATTTGAGAAGAGAGTGGGCCAACGAAGTGTGCCTATATTGAGAAAGCTTTCCTTACCATATGTGGCCAAGCATTATCCTTTTGAATCCTTGCCATGCAAGATAATAAATCTGGCCGGAGTATGCCATTAAAGTACAGCTGTGTTGTCATGGAGGTGTGGCTCATTTTTATAAGGTTTTAAGAAGTGGAAATTAGGATCCTCAAGGCATCACATAATGCGAGAGCGTGATGTACCATTCCAACAATAGAAAGTTTTAGAAGCTTTCATCATGGATACACGAGTACGGTTATTCGCAAACTCGAATATGGTTATTATCAGAACCCAAAATGAATCCCGATACGTAATTGACCATTAATTGTCTTTGTTTCAACGAATTTAATGCTACTAAGTGACGGCCCACTCTACAGTTGGTGGACAGTTGGGGATGTCAGGGGAAGCACACGCAATGGGCACCGCGCTAGTAAATGATTGTCATTCACGTGATATGCAATTTTATGGAAGTACTCGTACAGATAGTGCCACTTATATGCAGATGTCGAGGAATGATGCAGTCAACTGTGTACTGTAATATATGCAATGTTATATCTTAATTTCATGAATTTTTTGAAAAACTTTATTTGAAATGGTTTTGTTTTCATTTTAATAACAACAATTACTAAAGTCTGAATTCTTGCCATTTCAAGGTTGACTCTTTTTGTCATTTTGTTGACTCCAATAGTTTGTAATTGCAATTAGTTTTATTTGATAATTGCCGGTTTCTTATTTCATGTTTTTGTCTTTGTTTGCCATTTATTTCTATAAGCCTTAGTCTATACTTATAAAAGGATTAACTGGTGTTTTAAAATTCATGAAAGCGATTTAAAATACCAGAGATTTTTTCAACAAGGGAAAAAAATGATGAAAAAAATAAAAAAAATATTGGTGTTTTTTAATTTTTGTATAATTTCATTGAGATTGGGCAAGGGGATTGAGATTCATTGAGATTGCGTCAAATATTAATGATGAATGGGCAAAGTTATAAAATTATTGTGATGTATGCAGTGAAGTAATATGATGACGGGTGACGTAACTATATCATCTGAGGCCTGAGTCAAATTTTTCGAATGGGAGCCCCCTTCAATGCAAAGTATCATCATGGTATTTTTTTAAATTAAGTACTACCTAGAAAACGTATTATTTTTGATTGATACTATGAACTTTTAAATTTTGAGAGTATCGAATTAAAATTACCGGTTTTTTTAATAAAAATTTTATTTATTAAAATTTTTTTTTTTTTTTTTTGGATTTCTGCTCTGTAAAAGTGTCAAAGACAGCATCAAAATTCAAGTTTCGAGCCATAGAAAGTTCGATGGATAGAACAGCCAAATTTGCGTAATATGTCTTGTCCCATTGAATTTCTTAAATAGTTTTTCTATCAATTTTAATTTCGAGATTGATCGCTCAGCACTAGCCGTAGTCGGAACGGAATTGTTACAAGTAACAGGAATGCAGTGCACACTTGAGGAAAACTTGAAGACATAAAACGATGAATTCTGATTAATAAATCATCCAGTTCCATTATGGAAGAAGACTTTTTAATATATAAAAGTGACGCAAAAATGGAGAATTTCCTTGGTAAATGAGACGATATATAATTTTTATATATATCAAAAATTTCTGCAACCTTTTCAAATAATTCTGTGTCCTTTAAATTTTGCAAAGCGTTGGGTTGTAAAACATTGAAATTGGAAACATTTTCATTCATTCCATGGAATCGTAATGTTAGTTTTATTTGATAATTGACAGTTTTCCATGTTTTTGTCTGTCATTTATGCCTAGAATCCTTGTTGTTGTTGTATCCCTCATGGAAGGAGGGAGGAGGGGTGCAGCTTCTGTTCTGATGGAGCACCCGTAGGTAGAAGTCTGACTTCTGCACCGTGACATTCTTACAGTCAGAGGAGACCGGGACCTACGGCTTAAAGTGGATTCCGAACCACTACAAACATCCATGGCACCGCCGGGATTCGAACAAAAAACCTGTGGCACCGAGCGCCACAGCGCTAGACACTGGGCCATTCAGGCCCTTCTAGAATCCTTAGATTATATTTATAACATAATTAGGTTCGAAAACATCAATGCCAAAATCCTGACTGTGGCATGGATGTTTGTTAGTGGTTCGGAATCCACTTTAAACTGTAGGTCCCTGTCTGTTTAGCCCTCATGTGCACAAGACGACCGTAGATCTACAATCTAAACCAAATCAAATTATAAAATGATTAATTAGTGCTTTAAAATACATAAAAGCGATTTAAAATACCAAAACATTTTCTTTCAACAAGAAATAAATGATGGAAAAATTTAAAAATTATTGGCGTTTTTTAACTTTTGTGTGATTTTACTAAGATTGGACAAAATGCGTTACATATTAATGATGAATGGATAAATTTATAAAATTATTGTGATGAAGTAACAAGAATTATGTAGTGAAGTAACAAGATGACCCATATCTTCACTAGTGAAAAACGAATTATTCCAAACAATTTTTTTTCTTTCGAATTTATTTAAAAAAAATGTAACCAAATAAGAGTAACGGATGGATGAGCATGTGTAACTGAAGCAATAGATGTCATAACCGAGTAATGATGTACAAAAAAAAAAAACCTTTGATGTTGGGAGTCTGAATGAGAACTTTTTGCTTGTGTCTTGTGATCAGTTTTTTTAAAAGACTATTTGACCTCTGTAATTTTCATCACATGCGAACAGTAGTTATCATTTGATGTTTACAAAAAATGTGCAAGTGACGAAAAGCAAAAATTAAAGTTATTAATTCAAACATTAGTTAATCTTGTTTGGACCCCATAAAAATGTTTCTTTCAAATAAATGTGTTATAATTTGCCATGTGATTTTAATTATATGAGTTATCAATGAGAAGCACATGATGGCACAGTTACAATAAATTAATATTGTAGTATCAACCAGATTGTAACTGCGTGTGATAGGGTTGATATAGTACTTGAGGTACAGGTTGGAGAACTTACAGTTTTATTTAAACACGAACAAACATCAAATACATACAATTAGAGACATACATTCTTTAATACATTTAAAGACAGATACTTATAGACCCGTTATACGATAAATGCAGCTCTTCCATAATTTTAATCACTGTAGTGTTGTGAGTTAGAGCAACTGGATTGCAACTAGGTGTAGTTGGGTTGAGACTTGAGATACAGGTTTGAGAACACACGGCTTTATTTACACATGCATAAACACCACACATAAACAATAAGACATATGATTAAAGACATATGTTTATAGAATTGCGCCAGGATTCTACTTCAAAGCCTAAAACCCGGTATCTACGGGCAGGATGCTCGAAATATACTTCCTCCCCGGATGTGAATCTGTACGTCAACTAATTCGCCAGTATAAGCTAAATATATTTCTCTTGGGATGAGAGACTATATACTAAAAGTTTCTCAGTGAGAGCGCAGTTTGTTCTGCACTTCCTCTCGAGTGAAAGTCTCGGAATCCGACTAACCGTCTCTCCTGAACGCCACAGGGTGCTGCTCTGTTGCTAATGTGTAGGAGGAAGCACAGCTACAATATCAAATTAAATGCACTGTGCCTATTTATTGAAAAGGGGCTCTAATAGAGAAAGTTTCTATCTTCGAAATTCTTTATTTCAATTGAAAATGTTTTGCACGTAACATGTACCAATGGAATGAATTCTTGAACTTGGGGTTTTAAGTGAAATTCAAGAAATAAACTTTTGATTGTTTTCTTTATATTTTAGAAAAAAAGTTGATTGCTCCGTTCGTATTGCAAAAATAATTCCACATTTACTTAAAGTCTACAGAAAACCTCCCCGTAGATAACTTTGGATTTGGAGATTCCCCGTTATATGACCCTGTGGCATCATATCTCTACCGAGATTGAGCGTAATTTGCAGACTCCGAGAGGCATTTTACAGGGGATTGGTGATTTGATTTCTCATTTTGGCATCGACTTCTCAGCTCAACAGTTTTTATTGCTTCGTAACCCCATCGAAGCCAAGAACTTTTCTATCCGGCTTCTTTCTCGGCTAGAGTCAAAGTATATAAAAAGACTAGGACAATGATAAAGTTCTAAAATCAGGGACATACCCAAACTATAGATACTCTCTAACCATCTGATTTAACGGACAGTTCTAGATCAAGTGATTATGCTAACATTGGATCCAGTGTTCATTGTGAGTTGTTCTCATTTTACTCCCATGCTGGTGTTCACATGTCAGCTTTCGATGGTGAAATCTCTGCTATCCATTTGACTCTTATTCAACTACAGAGCCGATTAGAGCGTTTATTTAAAGTGGCGATTCTATCAGATTCGAGAGCAGCTCTTCAGGCTATAGATTTCCTATGTTCCTCACATTCTAAAGATATTGATGATTGTGTTAACCTTCTGGCACGGCTGTCGGATCAAAATAAAACAGTCGTCCTGCATTGGATCCCTGCCCACTGCGGAATAGGGGGGAAAAAAGGGGGCCTCTGTTTTACAGCTAAAGAGCCAGGAGTTAGCCTATCACTCCGATAAGGCGATAGTTAAAAAAGACCCTTAGGTGCTCCTTCTTTGAGGTAGTTGCAGCTAGAAACAGTCACTAGCCCTGGTAAGATCATATTCATGATATTTCTGAACGGCCTAGAGAAAATTCGATCGCTTTGCTACGGCTTTTCTATGGTCACGATTATCACCGCAAGCACCTTCACAGAATCAAACTGACCCGTGACCCTTTCTGTCTCCTATATGATACCCAGGGTACATCTCATCTTGTTTCCTATTGTGCCTGCCTCCTGTTTCTTTATGGAAGCGTTATAGGATTGCCAAACTTAAGTTGATGGATGAACTGATGTAATGTGCTTCTATCTCGTTCTTTACATTTTTTATGATATCTTTATCCTGTAAACTTGCCATTGGAAATAAAAAAAATATACTTACAGATGTATATAATAGTAAATGCATATAATTTCTTTTATAATATTGATGTTCCATTCAAAATTATTAGAAATTATGTAAATTGCTTAATTTTAAATATTTTTTATAGTATAATTTGTTGAAACTCGTTTGTTTCGTAATAAAATGCCAGGTATATATTGTACAGCAAAATGTTAAAATATGATTAAGCTGACAAAACATTGGAGACAACGGCCTAGATTCTGGAATATTATCTGATTACATCTACTAATTGTTAATTTTTTTTATGAAATGTGTTAAAAAGTGTTAAATAAAATGTGTCAAAAAGTAGAAACAAAAAAAAAAAAACCTAAATAGTTCAATTTGATATAATATGTACATGTATGTAAATTAATACAAAAGTAGGATAATTTCCTGATTATCAATGGGTACTTAAATTAAAATCCATTTTAATCTTTTGCGTAGTGAGGAGTCTTCTGAGAGAGAAGACACCCATTTCATCAGGCTAATAAATATTACAGATAATCCTACTAAAGCAGCACCAGCAATAGTAAAATAATGGGGATTATCATGGAACAGAAAGATTTGCCATATGAATGCTAGAACCATAGTAACAGCATCTCTCATGGTCAAAACTGGTCCAGCAAACTCGCATTGAAGAGCAATGCTCAAAAACGCAGGGGCACCATAACTAAAAAATCCCAGAAAAATAATGTATAAACCTTGCATATAGCATTGATGCCATTTTAAATTTCCAATAGTGACAGACAATATTAAAGATTCTATGACAGCAACCCAACCTAAATTGAACATCATGATAGCATAATGAGCACTTTTACATTTTCTAATAACTATAATCTCGCATGTTCTGAACAAAAGCGTCGCAATAGCTGCAAGTAGACCATAAATATTTTCTGTTGTATATCCAGGAGAATTTCCCATTAAAAAGAATGGCAGTTTAGTTGTGATGGAGATCCCTAGAACAGTAATAACAGCAATAACTGATTGAAATATGCCACAAGGTTCTTTGAGAAATATCCAAGCTGTTATTGTTACAGAGACGGCAAGGTGGCGAGTATAGTAGCTGCATCACCAAGAGGTAAGTAATGATAGGCCACGTAGCTCAGGTAGTTACCGGTGGTGCCTAAAATACTTCGTATCAGAAGAAGTAAACGTAAATCTTTAGGTCCTAAAATATTCTCACCACATTTGATGGCATCTGGCATAGATATAGCAAATACGGCAATAAATCTGTAAAACGACAATTGACCTGGATCCAAGTTCTTCATCTCCTTGACGAAAACAGTGGTTAGGGAATAGGATGTGGCAGATAGCATAGCGAAAATCAGTCCCTTGAACACTGATAATTTTCTTAACTTTGAACTATTACTTTCCGTAGATTTAAGATTCTTGGGCTGGATTTGATAGGATTTCTTTTTAAAAGGCATTTTTTTCTGAAAAGACAGAGAACAGAGTTTAAGATCTGGGTTAAAGTAAGATACAAAAAAATTCTATTATTTTATTTAGCTTGTTAAAAATTAATGATTTTTCTCTACTATTTGTTGATTCCAGTTGCTCGTGATATTTTATTCCCTTCGTCAGCTATAAGTTTGGACGTATCTTAAAAAAACATTTTATCAACGGAAACAATGTTTTGAAGAATTTATCTTCTTATATTATTTTTTATAACCACCATGTTTAAGAGAAAATAAGAATTATTTATTAGTTTGTAAGAAAAAATAAACAAATAAATTTTTGTGTTAGGCGTTTAAGGAATAATAATATACAAATTGGAACAAACTACACTGGTTTTTAATATTCAGAAAATTTGTGATAGTGAAATTTTTATTCGTTGGAGTTTTATGAAAATTGGTAAAATTATAAACGAAAAAAGTTTTACAAAATAGGCACAAAATATGGACAATAAGCGTATTTTTAGTCTTGAAAATACACAAAAAAATAACATAAAAAAAAAAAAAAAACAGTACTAATGTTCAGAATGTTGCCAGTAACCTATAACAGCTAGACAAGTATGACGACGATGTTCCATGCTCAAAAAAAATTGTGTTTATAAACTCAGTTGGCAGCAAAGCAATTGCTATGTCAAAACAGGTTGAATAGTCCGAAGGTTTCATGTACTGCGTTGGTTTCATATTGTTTACAACAATACGTCTTTCTAGAGCGTCTCATCCTCAGGAAACATCTTCTTTAGATGGAACAGATATCACATAAAAGAGGCGAACCAACGATCTTTCCCTTCATTCCTTTGTCTTCTATATATTTTCATGTTTATCATCGACAGACATTATTACATTAAGTTTTCATTATTATCTTATCACACATTATTTTCATATTAGTTTGTTGTGAGCTCATTACATGTTTTTTTTAATTCTGGTCTTTTTTTTTCTTCATGTAGTTCAAAATTTTGGCGATTTTTATTATTATTATTTGTTATTGATTTACTCATCTGATTTATTTTGATTGATTAGCAATATCAGTGTTCTAACTCACGTATTGAACAATCTTATTCGATTGTGGCCTCAATTTTGCACAATGTATCTTTTGGTCCTGGCTTCTGGTAGACGGGTGGCGCATCTCAGTTTGGGCTAATATATGCGCACAATATTCTCCTCTCCAAGGTAACTTTCACAAACTCAGCACTGTGTAATCTAGCATTATCAACCTATAGGACCAAGGATTCACTAATCGCACTTGTATAAGGATGTTACAATTGCATCAAGAATGACGTGTTTGTATAATTGAGAAGTACAGATGTATAATGGTCAGTGCGGCCATCTAAAATATATCTATTAATATACATACACGATTCACTAAATCTGTCTCTCTGATGTCTTGCAATTGTAATTATGATAAGGGTGAGGGGTTACTTGCCTCTTTCCTACCAGACCAACAATCTTTTTGAGTAATTTTGTAAACAGAATTTAGCCTCGTAAGTAAGTACAGATTTCCATTGATTTGCACTTCAAATTCACAAGTGTCCAAACTTAATTTATCTTATCTTTCGATGGCGTAGTGTGATTGAGTTTAGTGCCAAAATGTTTTGAATACAACCCAACTCCAAGAAGCCTTCTACGCACAGTTGATTTATATACTAGTCTTCTAGTGTCTGCTATTTTCAGAAAATATTTGCGGTGGACTGGTGTAACTTTACTTCCTTTCAGTTAATTTCAAATAGTAGACATTTGAGGAACTTGTAGTTCTATGACTTCCTCTGCTATATCTTATAGAAGTTGATTCACTTTTGATTTTTTGATTCGCTGATGATTTTATCCATCTTGCTACATAGGATTGACTCTAGTCTGCTTCTGTTCTTCCAATGCCTCTCAATTCTTCATATAAATGATGTGGAATATTCAAACCCAAATATGGTCATCTTTAAATTTCACCATGCAGTTTTTTTTGAGAAGTTCACGCAGTTTTTTTTCTACAGAAATTGCATAGTTTTTTTTTTTTTAAAGCCGATGCAGTTTATATTGTTAGGTTCTGGGGAAGAGTTACCGAATGCAGAAAAACAGAATTATGGAAAATCCCAATTTTTTTCTGAAAAGGTGCCATCTTGTGAATATTTTATTAGTGTAATAATAAGTTATTATGCCACTTCAAAAAATTGAAATAAATTATTTACAATTAAAAGTTTATACGTTTTCTTTACCTGAATTTAAAAACAGCAAAATTCATTGAGTTTATTAACATTAAGTACAAAATACAATCAATTCTACATACATAAAAATTTAAAAAAATTTTAAAAAGTTCTCTTACATTTTAATTAGAAATCTTGTAAAAGAAATCAGATTAAACTTTAATAAGTGTATAATCAGAAATTTTATATCATTATGCTTTTACTATTTCATTAATTATTTACTAACAGCATTTCTTTTATTTTGAAATTAAAACATTAGAAGTATAGTAAAATCGATATTTTTTTCTAGCAATTTTTTTACTTTTATTTATTATTATCTAATGCTGAAAACCAAAGAGTAAATAATATACTTTTGATTTAATGCATAATCAAAAATAAAATAATTTTTGTATTTATAATTTATTTTACAGTTAATATCCATTTTCATTGTATAGAAAGGAATAAAAATTTAAAAGGAACTTTTAAAACATATGAAAGATTTTTAAAAGCTGTAACCTGGGATAAAAATGAAAAAAAAAAAAAAAAATAAAAAAAAAAAAAAAAAAAAAAAAAAAAAAAAAAACCTATATTAAAATAAATTTCTAATTTACAATATTAATAATATAGTAATATTTAGTAATATATTAGTAATATATTATAATTAATATAATTCAGTAATATATTTAGTAATATTTAGTAATTTTTAGTAATATTAATAATATAGTAATATATATAATAATTAGTAATTATTTTTATATTTTGCTATTTATTTCTTATTTCTTATGCTTTTTGCTTATTTAATATTCTTACTTATGCTATGTAAAAAGAAAATTTTTTTTAAAATTGACTAAATTTAAATAACTTCAGAAAGTTTAACTCGAAATAATCCTATAAAATGAAATTGAACTTACTCGAAATAAGAAAACATAGAGAACAGATCGATGCAAACCAAGATGAGATTTTGCGACAAATGGAACAGACACGTTAGAGACAGAAATATTTCAGTTTTTTCCAAAAAATAAATCTTCAAAGTAGTACGGCTGCGCGACGGTTTTTCTGCGTCAACTCTCTGTATAAATTTAGTGACTACTTCGCAATTCTTAATCTTGACAAGGACACTTTATCGACACTTTTATTTTTAAATTTTTTTCTGTTAACTAAAGAAAAGGGAAACTCCATTTTCGTTCAATCTTTCAATTTTGCCATGATTAAACTTTTCAAAATTTAGTTTACTCGTCTCAATAACCTTATCAATAGTTCTTTGTTAAATTCAGTAATTACATCGATATTAAGAAGTTGATTTTCCGATTTATTGCAGATCTTAAGACTTTCTAGAACAAGGGTTTTGAGACTTTTTTTGTTCTAAAAATGTAGTCTTAAAAAAAGGCACTATTTAAGAAAATAGCCTACCTGCATTTTTAAAGAAGGATTATTATACTTGTTCCATCACAATTATCATACTGTTATGCAATATATTTTTAAAAAATAAAGCAAATTTTTTTGCATATGACATATATGGAAGTAACAATTCTATAAAATACACATCAATGCACCCAGGGCCGGATTTAGATGAAAAGAGGCCCTAGGCTATTCCACTTATGAGGCCCTTTCACCTTCCATTTTTAAGTTTGTAAATTACATGAGAGATAATAAAATACATCATTATATATCAATATGTTAGGGCCTGAATGCCGTGTGGCTAGCGCTCTGGCGCTCGGTACCACAGGTTCGAGTCCCGGCGGTGCCATGGATGTTTGTAGTGGTTCGGAATCCACTTTAAACCGTAGGTCCCGGTGTATTATGATCGTAGAGCTTTGCGGGGGCATTGTTGCTCCGAGTCCGTGGCTTATCTTCAAGTTACACGAGCCCCCTGGGTAATGCAAAGTGAGTAATGTCTGTGCAGCGCTTGCCTTAAGGCATCCAAGACCAAGCTGTCTAAGTGTTTGCCAGCTGCATTAGAAAAAAAAAATATCAATATGTTAAATGAAACAATGTTGTACTTGGTACTAATCTTTATAAAAAATGTGGCACGGATAATAAATAAATAAAAAAAAAGTCGAGAGCACTTATTTGGACATTTATTCTAAGCACCATATATATTACTTGTAACAATAACTAATCAAACATAACATACAACATTTACAAAGAAACAAAACAAGCTTAACAGATCTTAACCAATAAATTTTTATGTTTGTTAATTGAGAATTTCTCCTTATTTTCGATTCAGTGTTTTAGTGTTTACTGTTTTTAGAATAGCGTAATTCTAATTTTGCTAACAATTTGAATGTAGGCCCCACTTGATCTTGACGGCCTAAGCTGAAGCCTAGTTAGCCTATAGGAAAATCCGGCCCTGAAAGCATCATATAAATATAGTAAAGGTAACGACGCTTTACAAATACATTTAGCTCCATTCTCGTTCAGACTTTCAATTTTGCCATGATTGAAAATGATTAAGCTTTGCAAACTTTATTTTATTCAGGTCTCAATAACCTTATCGATAGTTCTTTGTTAAATTCAGTAATTACATTTATATTGAAAAGTAGATTTTCCGATTTATTGCAGATCTTAAGACTTTCTAGAACAAGTGTTTTGAGACTTTTTTTGTTCTAAAATCTTTTTTTTTCAGGTAAAATGAAGACTAGGGATATCAATCACAGAATAAATCTAAGAAAATGGGTAGAAATAATATAGTTAAATTCAGTCAAACATTTACTACTGTGTCCAAAAAGTAAGACAAATTTTCAATTTAAATTTCCCGGGCATATGGTATTTTAATTTTTTCTTCTTCCTTTTTTAGGTTGTTGGCACCGACCTTCACATCTGCGTGAAATTTTACATCAAAATACCTTACTTGACGTAAAATGGTGGCCGGTGGTTGTGGAACGATATGGATTTCAGTTTTGGCGAATACCAGTCACGAAGAATCAGTATGGCTTTAGTGTTTACGGTACCAATCGAGATTTGACGCATTTTTGGAATTGACCGATCCTTTTGAAATTCCAACATCATCAGAAGGTCTCTAATTGTAAATCGACGTTTTTCAAGTTAATTTTTTGGATTTCGTTGATTGAGGTTTATTGTCGATCAGAGGGCTCTTCGTCTTCAGTACTTTCTCTGCCTTCTTTGAACTGTTTAAATCCCTTCTAAACATTTCTTTCCGATATAGGAATGCTCAGCGAATTTCTTTTAAACATTACCGCAAACAAAATTGAAAGCAAGTTCTTTGTTCAATTAATGCAGACATTTCAAAAATCGCCGGAATCAGTTTTAGCGTCTCACAAAGCCAAACGTAATTCAAACACTAATGAATATTTTGATGTCAAATTTCACACAGATGTCACAGGACAGTGTCAAAACCTAAAGGGAAAAAAAAAAAAAAAAAAAAAAAAAAAGATTTAATTACCATATGCCCGATTACCATATGCTTGGTCACCGGACTTTTTGTACACAGTAGTATATTAAAAAGAAATGACAAACTCAGAGTGCGATTTTTTTTCTAGATAATCAAATACTTCTCATACATCTCAATAGCACTATCGATATCAAGAGATTGATTTTCCATTTTATTATATAGTTTTCAAGTTAATTAAAAAAATGGTTCTAAAACTTTTTTGTTCCAAATCTTTCTTTTCCCAATAAAATAAAGGCAGGGACATCTATTTCTGGTATTTTTAAATGCGTAAAATCAAATTAATCCGATCAGTTACATTAAAAACAAATAAGAAACATGATAGCAATATAATACATGTACGTTTTTCCCTTTGCATATTCTTAATGCATTAATTATGGGATAGAAAATATTTTTTTTTTATTTTTATTGATTATCACAAATATAATTCAGCTGTGTACATAAAAGTGAATGTCTGTATGTAGGACATTCCAATCTAACTTAAAAACTGTAACACGCAGTATTCTAATTTTTTCCTCTGAAGATATTATTCTTTAACCCTGTGTCTACCCGAAAAATTACGGAACAATTCTACTCAGTTCTTTTTTAATTTAAAATAATCTTTTGCACAGCATTTTTCTCAGATGCTCTTTGATGTCATCTGGCGCCATCTAGTGGCTGAAGTTTGAAATTATCTTTAATTTAAAGCTAATTGTTAAAAAATTAAATAAATTAAAGTTAATTGTTTCAAAGATTCAATTTTTGAATATGCTGTTGTAGTTGTTAATATATTTTTTGCTTTTCTGTAAATATCATGTTATATAAGATTCACTTTCTAATTTTTTAAATTATAAATTTGTACTTCAATTAATTTTCAGTTTAATTTGTCTAAACTATAATTTTCAATCACAATCAGTGTTTTCCCACCATGATTGAGATTTCCTCTCGATTCTTTTACAATTTTCATCTTTTTAAATAAAATTTAACAAAATTAAAAATCTTTGAAATCTCAAAAAAATTCTCATCTATTATTTTTTCATCAGAGCTCGTTAAAAATAGATATTAATATGAAACACGAAAAATACATTGATTGATATTTTTATTATTATTTTATTGATTTATACATTTAAGATGATGGATACATTTATGAACAATTTAATTCAACGAATGAAAACTAAAAATGTTTAATTTTTTGATAGCCGGGCAACACCTGGCCTGCTTATCGTCATGTCGACAATCAGCTAATTTGAATAGAGAAAATAGTGGGAAAGTCATCACTCAGGGGTAAGTAGGAATTTTAATCTAATGGAATAATTTCTTGAAAATATAATTTTAGATAGCTGTTTTATAGCTATACTGGGTCAGTGAGGTACAGGTCTTTCTTTTAAATTGCGGGATTGTAGCTTTGTTCAAATTAGTGAATACGACAGTTTCATTTCGCTTTTTTGGCTGTCGATTAGTGTTTCCTATTTTATCGCCCTAATAATGATTTCAACGAAACGTAAAACTACACTGCATGAAGTATAGGTTTAGTTTGTCGCTCTACGGTCAGCTTGTGCACACTTTGGGCTAAACATACCGGGACCTACAGTTTAAAGTTGATTCCGAACCACTACAAACATCCATGGCACCGCTGGGACTCAAACCCGAGACCTGTGGTACCGAGCGCTAGCCACTCGGCCATTCAGGCCCTGCATGAAGTATCGGAAAAATAAAAATGCCGGGTAAACAGTTAGAGCTATTATATTGGGCTGCAAAAAAGGTTTTCACCACTAAAAAAAAGCATTAAAAATCTAAAGTACCTTCTTGTCAAACTCAATAATTTACTGCATACGTTCATATGATTAATATGAGATTTTATTAGAATTATAAGTAAATAAAAATAATTATTTTTTTTTTTCTTTTTTAATGAACTATGAGTAAGGGCTGATGAAATTACAGATTTAACTTAAAACACTCATTTAATTTTACTGAAAGTATTAATAAGAGCATATAGAAAGAAAGATAGATATAACAGCTTATTCTGACATTTGGGTATAACAGCTTATTTTACAACCTGATAAAAACGTCACACTTGACGTAATCTCAAAAATCATTAAATGAATGAATCGAAATTTTACTATCTAAAATATTGGAGGTCATGGACATGCCATCACCTACTTAGTAGATCTACCGATATGATCGAAACTACTGTGTCATTACTCTACTGCTTTCGGTCATGTAAATATTTACACCCTTATCTACCATCTTATAAATATAATTTTCAAACGCATTCAATGTTCACAAGAACGTATGAAGAATCTATGTTATAAGAACCATTTTTTTATTAAAGGCAGAAATATTAGGGAAAAGGTAATAAGGTAATAGTATATGTAATAAAAATAATATAGTATATGTATTTAATTATGTAATATTTATTATTACCATATATTAAATATACTAATAGTATATGTAATACATATGCGTTATTCATCTATTAACTTTTGGCAACTTATGCATTATTATTAATTTCTTCCTAATTTTTATTTATTAATGAATCAGAAATATATGCGCAAGTTAAATATGGTTAATTTATATGGTTATTTTTCTAAAGGGCAAATTTGCCATGGTATGTTTGGTGTTGATTTCAAATAAAAAAGAAATTCTTAAAATTTACTTCGGTAATATATATTGCTTTAAGATCTTAACCAACAATTGTGTTTTTTTCTCTTGCATATAACATATTCATAAAAGACCTTTCTTATTTCCAGGCAGACATATGACATACTCAATAGTTATACGAAACTTCATATGACTCTAAGTATTGTTGTGAAAGTGTCTGAAACATTTCCAGAGTTTCATTCAGTAACTTTCTGCAGTACATATGTGTTATCCATCTACTAACTTTTGGTAACTTATGCATTATTATTAATTTCTTCCTATTTTTTATTTATTAAGGAATTGAAAATGAATAAGCACTTTAAAATAAATAATTTATGGTTATTTTTCTAAAAGACAAATTTTCCCTTTAGCCCATTTGTTAATTTCAATTAAGAAAATAATTCTTAAAATTTACTGCGATAATAAACATTTATTTAAGAACTGCGAGCATCAATTGTGCTTTTTTTACTTTATTATGATTATTTATACAAGACGCTTTCTTACTTCCAGGAAGACGTAAAAAATTCAATAGTTAACTTCATATGATTCAAGGTATTTTGTGAAAGTGTCTGAAACATTTCAGAGTTTCATTCAAACTTTCTACAGTACATATGTATTATTCATCTACAAACTTTTGGTAACTTAATTATTATTAATTTCTTCCTATTTTTTTATTTATTAAGGAATTGAAAATGAATAAGCACTTTAAAATAAATAATTTATGGTTATTTTTCTAAAAGACAAATTTTCCCTTTAGCCCATTTGTTAATTTCAATTAAGAAAATAATTCTTAAAATTTACTGCGATAATAAACATTTATTTAAGAACTGCGAGCATCAATTGTGCTTTTTTTACTTTATTATGATTATTTATACAAGACGCTTTCTTACTTCCAGGAAGACGTAAAGCAAATTCAATAGTTAACTTCATATGATTCAAGGTATTGTTGTGAAAGTGTCTGAAACATTTCCAGAGTTTCATTCAGTAACTTTCTACAGTACATATGTATTATTCATCTACAAACTTTTGGTAACTTATGTATTATTATTAATTTCTTCCTAGTTTTTTATTTATTAAGGAATTGAAAATGAATAAGCAAGTTAAAATAAATAATTTATGTGGTTATTTTTCTGAAGGAGAAATTTGACTTAGCATGATTGGTGTTGATTTCAAATCAGAAAGAAGTTCTCGAAATTTACTTTGATAATAAACATTGCTTTAACAAATGCGAGCATCAACTGTATTTTTTTCTCTGGCCTATAACTTATTCATAAAAGACGCTTTCTTATTTCCTGGTAGACGCAAAACATACTCAACAGTAATAGGAAACTTCATATGATTCTAAGTATTGTTGTGAAAGTGTCTGAAACATTTCCAGAGTTTCATTCAGTAACTTTCTGCAGTACATATGTGTTATTCATCTACTAACTTTTGGTAACTATTATATATTATTATTAATTTCTTCCTAGTTTTTTTATTAATGAATTGGAAATTAATGAGCACATTAAAATAAATAATTTATGTGGTTATTTACCTTAGCATGATTGGTGTTGATTTCAAATAAGAAAGAAATTCTTAAAATTTACTTCGATAATAAACATTCTTTAAGAAATGCGAGCATCAACTGTAATTTTTTCTCTTGCCTATAACTTATTCATAAAATACGCTTTCTTACTTCCTGGCAGACGCAAAACATACTCAATAGTAATACGAAACTTCATATGTAAAGAAAGTGAACTGAAGATGCAGAAAGTGACTGAAAGATTTCTAGAGTTTCATTCAGTCATTTTCTGCAGTACATATGTATTAGTCATCTACTAACTTTTGGTAACTTACGCTTTATTATTAATTTCTTCCTAGTTTTAATTAATGAATTGGAAATGAATGAGCAAGTTAAAATAAATAATTTATACACGTGTTACACCGAATCTGCAAAATATCTTCAGCTGTAAGGACAAAATAGTGGCTTCGCTGCAGCGTGCAAAATGGGCTGAGATTCGAATCGTCTGGCAGCAGTGCTGCAGTCATTGCTTCCGGAAACGAAGAGACGATGGCGATTCTGGTATTATGTTTAAAGTGCATCTTTTGTCATCTATAATCAGGATGCCTGGGGAGATCTCCCAGGGTTAACTCCCACACAACACGAAAATGCGTCCTGGAGGACAACTATCAATAGAAGTCCAGTAATCCCATCACGTTCGCACTACCACTAGTGTCAAAACTCGTCCGTGGGCTGTTTCTGGTAAACATGAATCCCACCAATGCTTCACTCTAACTAGTAGGGGAATAGACAAACCAAAGAACGAGTGAGAGGTTTCAAGAAAAAATCAAAATGCCCGGTATTAGATCTTATTGAAAAGGCATTACAATTAAGTTTATTTGAAAACATAATCAGGTATACTCCACCAAATTTTTTTAAAACTAATATTTAGCTCAAACTTCTTTCCTTATGCACTTGGCTTCAGTGACAACAACTTTAGTAGAGAATTCGCCAATGATAATACAAATTGAGCTTTATCCACAATAGAAAAACTATGTTTAATTAAACTCACAAGATTAAAGCCAAATAGGGATCAATAGATTGTATTGTTTCTCTAAATATTTGCTTTATCACATTAATAATAGTGTATGAATTTTGTATAATAACATTATATTTTCTTTGTAAATTTACAAATTATTAAGAATATTTCTTTCATTCAGAGCATTTACAGTAAATATAACAGAAACTATTAATATAACAAAAACCATAAATATAGCAGAAGTAATTTTTCCCAAGCCTGTTGACGTTTTAAAAAATATTTTCAAAGCAATATGCATATTTAAAAATTAATTCTTAGTGCTTTAAAAGTAAAATTAATTTTGTAAAAAAAATTCATTATGTTGAGACATATTGAGTTCAAATATTTGGGGAACAATTCTTAGAAAAAAATTACAGATACCAAATTTTAATGTTTTAGTTTTAATATTAACATAGAAAAAAAATTAATGTTCAGCAGGCAAGAACAATTTTTTATTTGCAATTTTGATAATTAAAACTACAAGTCATACTTTCCGATCCCATTTTATTTTACAGATTTTTTTTTTCTTACAAATGCAAATAATATTAGAACTTTACAAAACTGTCGATAATATTTAGATCTCAAATTATCATTTTTTCCTTGACTTGATGATCATATAAAGAGTGATTATTATATAAAAACATTATTTTACATATTTTCTTGCACTTGTTTATGGCGAAAATATTAATAATGTTCTAACGTATACATATATAGAACTAGAACCATAAATTTAAAAAAGTTATATAGTTTTATCTTTTTTAAATATATAAAAAAGTTGTTTATTAACTTAACATCCATTTCAATCTTTTGCGTTGCGAAGAATTTTCTGATAAAGAAGACACCCACCTTCTCAGACTTATAAGTATTATGGATATTCCGACCAATATTGCACCAACTATAGTGAGGTAATCTGGATTATTATGGAACAAAAAAATTTGCCATAGAAAAGCTAGAACCATATTTCCTGCATTTCTCAGGGTTGAAACAGGTCCTGCAAATTCACAATGAAGGGCGATGGTTATGAAAAATACTGTAGTGTAGCTGAACAATCCAAGTAGTATAATGTATAAGATTTGTAAATCACAATGATGCCATTTTAAGTTACCAAATAACACAATCAGTATTACCGATTCAACGACAGCAACGCAGCTGAAATTGAACGTCATGACAGCATAATGAACACTTTTAGCCTTCCTAACTAAGACAGTCTGTCCAACTCTCAAGAAAAGAGTTCCAATGGCTCCAAAAAGGCCATAAATATTTTCGGTGGTATAGTTGGGAGAGTCACCCAGCAAGTAGGATGGTAATTTAGTTGTGATCAGGATTCCTATGATACTCAAAGCAATAGTAACTGATTGAAAAACACCACAAGGTTCTTTCAGAAATATGCAAGCTGTAACTGTCACAAATGCAGGAATGCTTGAGAGTATAACTGCTGCATCACCAAGAGGTAGATAACGATAGGATATGTAGCTGAGATACGTACTGGTACCACCAAATATGCCTCGCATTAAGAGTAAAAATCGTAAATTTCGGGGTCCCAAAGGATTTTCACCACACTTGATGGTCTCTGGCAGGGATATTGCTACCATAGCTATAAATCTGTATAATGTTAGCTGATCCGGATCTAAGGCCTTTACATGCTTGACAATAACGGAGGTGATGGAATAGGAGACGGCCGAGAGCATAGCAAAAATCAGTCCCTTGAACGCAGAGTATGTGCTTGCTTTGAAGTTATTTTTTGTAGATTGTAGATCCTCGGGTTGGACTTGAAATGATTTCTTTTTGAAATACATCATTCAGACGGGAAGAAGTCGCTATCTGAGATATAAATGGAAAGAATCAACATGAGTGTTAAATTATTATAAAACAGGTACAAAAAGGAAAACAATGATTACGAAATGTTTTATTATGGGATTAATATCGATAAAAATAAACCTCATTAAAATTCAGAATTTTTGTTTCTTTTTTATACCGTCTTATAAAAAATATTGTAGTTTAAAGACAAAAATATTTGAAAAATGTATTATAAATTCAAAGCCATTTATTTTCCTACTTTTGATTTTGTGTACATGCATTATTGTTATTAAGCAAATAAGAAGTCATTGACCATAAGGCCATTAGGCAATGAGCTCTCCAATACTTCCCAACAATACAGTCTCAGTCATTTATCGCGCAGCACATATCCTCATGAACAGCGGTCATGGTTCGTCAAGAATCACACAAAACACAATAAAGTGAGGTAGTCATACTAAGACGAAACAAATAAACTCTATGACAATCGTGTCCGGTTACAAGTCTAAATATGGCCACTGCAACAGCAAGAGGTGAATCCAACACACAGAGAAGTTCATGAAGCACACTCCAGGACTTATCTCCAGCAACTTGGGAAGTTTCGCGCGACTACGATTGCCTAAAAATTCTCTTTATCTCTAATTTAGTAGAATTCTGGGGGAAGTCTACAAGACCTTTGAAGAATACCAGTTGTCTTTTTTGCCAAAAAGTAAGCCAACTCGTTACCTCGAAGACCGCAATAGAAGGTACCCATTGGAAAGCAACTTTTCCCACATTCCCTGCAGTTCTGTCAGAAGAACTCCTATCCGTTTGGTTGCTTCATAGAGACTGGAGGGCAGAGATAGAATCTGAAAATATTACTGCTCTCTCAAGAAGAATCAGATTAACAACAAGTTGTTGGAGGGTTATATGGAAATCTTCAAATTTTTCATCGAAGTGAGTGGAAAATGATACAACACATATATTAAAGGAAAAAGATTCACTAAAAACACCAGGACCAGCGGCTTGAGAAAAATACAGAAGTACCTTTTAATGTAGATGTGATGCCACTCGTCAAAAGGAAAAATAGTGTTATGTATATTTGGCCATCTAAATAGTTAAAGAGATAATATAGTGAATGTAATTTTTCTGCAAGCGACTATTACGTTATTTAATTATTTTTAAACGAAAATGTGAAGTTTAATTTCAGCACTTACTTTTTTACTTCAACTTTTAGACTGATATTTAATATGCTTGGAAATTAGGTCAATTCAGTGTGTGGTTTGAAAATAAGACCTGTTTAATATAATCTTTTGCTTTTATAATTCGACTCAAAATGATTTATTTCATTACTTTTTTTCTATACATTATTACAAAGAAATAAAAGTAAAAAGATAAGAGAAAAAAAAAATTCAATTTACGTGGTATATCTTTAATTCAAGTATTATTTTAACATTTTTTCTAAATTTTTAATAGAGAGATTAAATATTTATTCTTATCAACGACTAAATATTTATTCTTGAATATTTTTAATTATTTAATAAAACTCACATTTTTGAATAATATTCTTTCTTAATTAAAACTATCAAATATGTAATATTATGATTGAAATAGGAAACAAAAAACTTTTAATTTAATACACACTTCAGTTTAAAAGTAATAATAAAATAATTTCAGTATATCAATTATTTCAAGTATCAAAGATAATAACAGAAAAAAAAAAAAAAAAAAAAAAAAAAAATTAAAATTAAAAATAGAATAATAATAAAAAACGCAGAATAGAATAATGAATATAGAATAATATAATATAGAATAATAATTTTTTTTTATTTTTATTTATTTATTTTTCTGTTATTATCTTTGATAATTGAAATAATTGATATACTAAAATTATTTTATTATTACTTTTAAACTGAAGTGTGTATTAAATTAAAAGTTTTTTGTTTTCTATTTCAATCGTAATATTACATATTTGATAGTTATAATTAAGAAAGAATATTATTCAGAAATGCGAGTTTTATTAAATAATTAAAAATATTCAAGAATAAATATTTAGTCGTTGATAAAATAAATATTTAATCTCTAAAATTAAAAATTTAGAAACAATGTTAAAATAATAATAAAAAACAAAGAGAACACATTTCAGTGAACAGTTTTTAGAATACATTCTTTAATATGTTTATAAATTTAAAACAACTTTAGAAATTTACTATAAAAGGAAGTTCAACTTACTTGTAATATAAGTTTTCAATACTGACGAAAATATGCAAAATTAACTGCTAGAATTAATATAGTAGATACAATTATTTTATATAACAAGTTGCATCTCTTTTAACGTTTATTGTTACTTTATTTGTAACGTTTCTTCACTTTTCTCTCACGATCACATTACTCTATCACATTTGCTATAACTTTATCCTTCAATGAAGTGTTACATAAAAAAAAAAGATCACTTTGTTTTTTGGGTGATCTCCGTATTGATAAGATATTAGTAATTTTATTTTAATACGTTTTTCATCTTGATTATTCCAGATTGGATGAAAAAAAAATTCTTTTTTTATTTCTTTTCAATGTGCACATCTTTGGCTTTACATTTACTTTTGATTTTGTAATCAAGCTACAATGAAATAATCCAAAGGCCATGTACACTATTTTTGTTTAATCCAAGAAGTTGTGATTACCATTTTTTTAATTCGTATTACTCGTTCTTAATTCACTTCATTTGAAGGAGAGGCTGAATTATGGGGAAAATTCTTGCTTTTCTTCTATGTTTACCATCCATACCACTAACCATTAGAGTTGTTGATTCTGTTTCTCAACGATATGTTAATTCAGCACCTATCTAATGATCCTGTCTGACACTTATATCAACAGGATCTAGGAATCATAGAAGTAGAATGATATAATAATGGGCATACAAATTAACAGGAAAAACACATACTTGACGCTTTAAATAGTCAGAAAAAGGGAATCGACGAAACAAAAGATTCAGACATAAAAGAAAAGGAAACAATTAGTTCCCATGCTGAGGACACAACAATCGAATACATTACTATCAGACAATCTATTTTTGAAATACTTGCTACATGCACTTCTCTTAGACATTTTCCAGGCTAAGGAAAACTATGAGCTGCCGCTTTTTGCCATTAAGTAAAGTTAAGATTGATACCATTTGAAGTGAATTTTTTTTACATTTATGTGTGTTCACTATTAAATTTTGTTCATTAAAATGATTTTTCCTTGGATTTTCTGTATTTTTGTATGTATTCATTTTGTAGAAAGGAAAGAGAAATCCATCCGAGTATTCAATCATCCTAGTTGACGAAGCTAACAATTAACTCAGATTATCGAAATTTTACAGAGTTTATTTTTAACCATTAATAATAAGATTTAATAATAATTAGTGGAAATCTACATATGGTTGGGACGAAGAAATTTGTATAAAAACATTTTTGAAATTTTCTAAAATAGGCAACAAACATAAATAACTGAAATATGTAAAGGTCTGAGTTGTGATAAAGAATTCGAGCATATTTCCTTACTTTTCTTTAGTGACGCCAGTGAATTTTCTTATTCAACAGCTATTTTTCTACAAGTTGGTAACGGAAGCACAGCTTACGTACAATTGCAACAAAGTAAAACTAGAATTGTTCTTTATGGTAAAAAAGAATCCATAATTGGAAGGTTGAAAGTTCTTGGTGGTGGTATTTCTGCTCACTTTTCTTCTAAAATCCTGAAAGAGTTTCAGGCAGACATTTATTTCTAAATTGAATACTAGCTTGACTTCAGAGAAAGAGCAAGAAGTGTATTTGTATAGATTCGTGCTTAAGAAAACAGGAACCTGAAAAACTTTTAAGCAGGTAGACATCGAGACCACATGTTATATCGTGTAAACTGGCTAAGTAGGGTTGTTTATTGTAGCATCTGTGCAATCGAAATGGTGGGAGAGTTCTAGTTAGTTGAATTTTCCACTCTTGAAAGATCAGTTAGCTACACAAATACACTTACAAATACAATACAGGTTCAAAGGGCGAAGAAATGATTACAGAGAAAAGTAGACTATCTTCTCCATGGTAAATATTCAAGAATATTCAGAATAAAACAGAAATCTCTAATGATAATTTTCCCACCTTTTGAATTTTCCATTTTCGCACATTTTTTAGAATGGTCATAAGGAATTCGAATGGTCTATGAGGAATTCGAAAAAGCTGAGGTTCTGGTTTTCAAGTCCATGCATTTAAAATGTTCTTTTCAAGAGGAGAAGTTCCCTACTAAAATTTTTAAAGCAAGCATTTTTAGGAATTTCTGAGAGTAAGAACTAATTTTGTGATGAAAAAGGCGTTTTTGATTCCCCATTCCTTTACCAACATGTGGTGTTTTATTGATGTTAATCCTTGTAGAACATGATAAAACAGGTTCGCAGGTTCTTCTATTTGTCGGACTGAAAATTTAATTTTACTTTCTAGAATTATATTAGAAAGAAATTTCAAATTCTTAAAAATAAAAAGTTGTAAAAGAAGTTAATTCTAAAAAAAATTCAAATATTACAAGTAATATGTGCTTACCATCTACTGGACGCTTTTTAAAATAAAAGATTTAAATTATTTATTTTAAGATCTAGCACTTGCATTTAAAATACTATTTTAAATTAAAATTTAGTTTGTTCATTCTTGTATCTTAACTCTCAAAAAAATTTCTCTTACAAATATCTTATAAAATTTTTTTTCAGCAATTTTTTATTTGCTTTTCTGATTGTTTATTATGTAAAAAAAAATTTATAATCTGAAAATATCTTTTTTTAACTTACTAATGATTTATCATAATTAAATAAAATGAAAATAAATGTCATGAAAACTTCAAAATACTGAGCTAAAGGGCAGGGGTCCGTGAAAATATAAACACAATGTATTATATATAAACACAAACATTTTTAATCTGTACAATACAGCAAATAAAAAATACATGGGGATAAATGATTAAGTAATATATATTTATTTATTTATATAACATCAAGCAATTACAAATTGAGCTAAGAACTTTAAAATTTGTCAAAATTAAATTTCATGGATAATAAAGTTTGTGAACGAAAATAATAAATTCTAACAATTAACAGAAAAAACAATGTGTTCTGAATTATACAGACATTGAATCAAATTTCACTAAAAGATTTTTTTCCGGAAAGAAATCTATTTTTATATTTTTAAGAAGTACATAAAGATTTGACATTTTTCAAAAATATTTTATTTTGATTTAATAATATTTTATTGTTTAATTTTTAATAGTTTTAAATTTCACTTCTTTAAAAAAGAATTACATATTCTAGAAATTTACTTTCATTTTAAAGGAACATTAACTAAACACAAGAATATTTTATTAAATACTTGTTCAAAATGATAGTTCAAAAGTGATATTTTTTTCTAAAAATATCTATTTATTTAAGCAAAGCCATTTATATACCTAAAATAATGCACATTTTGAAACTATACAACACAATTAGATATATTATTACAATTATACACTGAAGTGACAAAAGTCATGGGATAGCAATATGCAAATTTTCAGATGGCAGTAGCATCGCGTAGAACAGGTATAAATGCGCAGTGCTTTCGCAGAGCTTTCATTTCTGTTCAAGTTATTCATGTGAAGAGGTTTTGACGTGATGATGACCGCACGACGGGAATTAACAGACTTTGAACGCGGAATGTTAGTTGGAGCTAGACGCATGGGTCATGCCATTTCGGAAATCGTTAGGGAATTCAACATTCCCAGATCCACTGTGTCAAGAGTGTGCCGAGAGTATGAAATTTCAGGCATAACATCCCACCATGGACAGCGCAGTGGTCGACCGCCTGCACTTAACGACCGAGACCGGCGACGTCTGCAAAGAGTCGTAAATTCTAAAAGACAAGCAACACTGCGTCAAATAACCGCAGAAATCAATGTGGGACGTACACGGGACTTGTCTGTTAGAACTGTGCGGAGAAATTTGGCTTTCTTGGGCTATTCGAGCAGAAGACCGACTCGAGTGCCTTTACTGACAGAACGACATCGCTTGCAGCGACTCTCGTGGGCACGTGAGTATATCGGTTGGTCCCTAGATGAATGGAAAACCGTGGCCTGGTCCGATGAGTCACGATTTCAGTTGGTAAGAGCTGATGGTAGGGTTCGAGTGTGGCGTAGACCCCACGAAGCCATGGACCCAAACTGTCAGCAAGGCACTGTTCAAGCTGGTGATGGCTCCGTAATGGTGTGGGCTGTTTTTTCATGGTATGGACTTGGTCCTCTGGTGCGACTGGACCGAACATTGACTGGAAATGCTTATGTTCAGCTACTTGGAGATCACTTGCAGCCATTCATGGACTTCATGTACCCAAACAACGATGGGATTTTTATGGATGACAATGCACCATGTCACCGGGCCACAACTGTTCGTGATTGGTTTGAAGAACATTCTGGACAATTCCAACGAATGATCTGGCCACCTAGATCGCCCGACATGAATCCCATCGAGCATTTATGGGACATCATCGAGAGGTTTGTTCGTGCCCAAAATCCTGCACCATCAACGCTTTCACAATTATGGACGTCTATCGAGACAGCATGGCTCAATATTCCTGCAGAAGACTTCCAACGACTTGTTGAGTCCATGCCACGTCGAGTTGCTGCACTTCGCCGAGCGAAAGGAGGGCCGACACGATATTAAGAGGTATCCCATGACTTTTGTCACTTCAGTGTATATTAGACAATTATTACATACACAATTTAACATTAAATATATTATACAATTCAACACTCAAAAAACGGGGGCTACTTTCTGCTTATAATACAAGGTATAAAAACAAGAAATAACCTTAAATAAGTATTGATTAAATCTTGTATACTATAAAGTTTTCTATCTGGTAATATATAATATCTATTATATATAATTATCGTGTCACGATGTTTGTTCGGGATGAACTCCGAAACTAAACATCCGATTTTAACTTTTTTTTTCAGAATTTTTTTTTTTTTTTTTTTATTGCAAAATCGACGATTTTCATATTTAGTCATTTGGCGCAACTAAGATTTGCGATTTCTCATCCGATGGACGTAATTTTGAAAGTACATTCAAAATACAAGGTCAGGTGTACCATAAGATCGGGTCATACGAAGAGCCAAAATTTCTTCAAATTTATTGTATGGGAGTTCTGAAGAACGTGTGACAACTCGATGTCAGTATAATTTTATCGAACAAGCAGTACGAAGAGCTATTGTAGAATTGTTGGAAAATCTTTTAAAAAATCATAACCAACTTATTAAATTATTTAACGAATTTATTTATTTTGACGAAAGACAGATTAACAAGAAATATTGTTCATCGCTTAGTTCTTAGATAAATGAAAGTAATGATTATTAAAAATTAAATTTGGTAAAATAATTATAAAACAGTGTTAAAAATCAACATTATCTACCTCATTCATTAAATTAATAAAAATTCAACATTTTCTATTCGTTGAAGCTTAATTTGAACTTTTCGTCATTCTTTAACAATCACTTCCTTAACAATACCAATTATAGTATCTAATAATTGAACGAAATACAAGAAAGTCACAGCAACGCGTGGCCGAGTCTGCTAGTATCTAATAAATTAAATTATTTGAATATTAAATTGATAACTAATTTTGCATCGAAAATTTTTTTAAAATTCAAATGATAAAATTCAAATGACAATCGTATTAAATAAAATAGCTTCTTTACATATATTGACTACCATTTCATTTTTCCTTAAATATTTAAATAAGTATAAAATTGAATAAGTAAAATATGTATACAAAGTAAAATATGTATACTTCCTATATGATTTCACCACATTTTCTTGTTAGCACTTATAAAAATAAATAACAATTGAATTTTAGTTTCCTTTGAGATGTGCCATTATATCAACTGAAATTATAAGACATATAATATGGCAACAATTTCCTTAAAATTTTTCATTTCATCAACTATTGTCATCGCATTTCATCTAATCTTTTATCGTTTAATACATATATCTCTATTAAAATGGTGAAAAGTTAATATCAAAAAGTGCATATATTTTACTAGTATCTACTATTAGTCTTTCCTTGCTGTACAAACGCTTACATTCTTCTTCGGCTGGACATCCTAATTTCCTAAGAAATCTGTTGGCCTGCACGTTATTACTGATGGTCATCATTGCAAAACCTTTTCTCTCTGAAAAAGAGTCAAGTAGCAGCCTCAAAATTTCTTCAGCTATTGCAGGTTCGTCTGCGTACAGTGGTCCTATCCTTCAGCACCCAAGCAACTTTCTTTTATGGTGCCAAATCCTACACATGCGCCATCTTTGAAAGCTACAAGAGTTTTACTGTTTACTTCCTTGCAGCTGTATGAAAGTTGCAATGATCTCTTGAAGCCTATTAATGCCTGATCGTATGCTACCATGGCAGGTAAGAAATAGTCCTGAAATGGTTGGATGTACACTCCTGGAGGTACTATGTTGGACAACACAATCTGGGATACGTCAGTAGAAGTTTGATTTTTGATGCATACCCAATCTGGTTCTTCAACAGGAAAAACTGCTCTATCACGGTAGATTTTATACATGTCAAGAACGGCATTCGAACCACAGTTTGCTGTTCCACCGTGCTCCATACATGATTTAAATAGCTGAAATAAAATAAATTATTTCAGTTAATGTTGATATTTGTAATTAAAAATTGTAATAATATCATTATTTAATATATTTTATATTATGATTGGACTGATGTCAATATAAAAAAAGGAAAAAGAGACCACATCAATTTGTTGAAAAAAAACAAAAAAACAGAAAAACATAATATTTAATCTGTGCATTGAAAAACACTCCGTAGGGAACAATTTTTTTTTCTATCTATAAATGAAATGTTTAACTTATTTAATTTTAAATAAATCACATTTATAAAAAAAAATAAATGTATTTCTATATAATGAAAAAAGATCTTTGTATGTTTTCAAATTTAAGTCAACATCAAATTATGTATGGAAACTAAGATGAAGTTAAAAAGATCTTAAAAAGATAAAATACATTCTTTGACATCGAAAATGTAACACCATAAAAGAATGTGTTAAATGAGACGAAAATTGATTCGCAGACAGATAATGCACTTGCAAATAAATGGTATTAATAACAGAGAAATAATTTCATTATTCTTTGATGAGCGATGAAATATACTGGATGATCAGTAGGAAGTAGGGTGACCTCGCACCACGATGCAAACAGCAACCGGTGAGGTATCAGAAGTAATTAGCGTGGAGATGTATCCTGAAAGATGGGAGCTCATAAGCAGTCAACCATTCTCCATAATTTGTCTTCCAATTGAAGCTGGTGTAGAACAGACAGATCCAGTCACGTCGAAGATATGCTCAATCTGTGAGAGTCCAGGATACATGACAAGCCAAAGTAGCAATTGGACATGCTGCAAGGATTGTCGCTCATGAATTCTGTGTGGGGCCTCAGGTTGTGCAAGTTGGAAAATATCATTTTGCAGCCGCTGTATGAAAACACAACTGGCTTCAGCACTTCATTAATACATCGTCAGGACGTCAATTTACCAGCGGGGACCTGCTATTGGGTTCTGATGGACCCCAAACTATGCGACGTTGACGAACGCTATGACATTCAAAAATAATGTTCAGTTTGGCTTTACTTCAATCACCCCTCCGGACAAACAGAATCAGATAACCGGAAAAACAAAACCGAGACTCGTCACTGAACACCATATTGAATCTTTCAGTCGTTCAAGTTTCCCATTCCTGACACCATTACAATCTTTCACGCAGGTGGGTTGGCACCAGTGATAGTTTTAGCATAGGGTGGCTTGAGTACAAACCACTTTCAGTCATCGGAGTGAAACTGCTCTCCCAAATTATGCAGTTTCCAAAGTTTACGTCGATCCGTGTGTTCTGCTTCACGTCTAAATGGTAGATCATCTGCACAACATGTTCAGCTGCGTATTCCCTGAAATTTGCATATTTATACTATCTAATTTTTCATGGTGTTGCAGTATATTATAAAGATATTGTATATGTAAAAAATTAAAAATCCTTGATAAACTAAAGAAGAATGTTTTAAAACTATGCATTTTAAAGCCATTTTCGCTGTTTTGAACGTAACATTTGTCGTAGAATATTGAATAGTTATCTTTAAAAATAATTTAATTATAAATAACCAAAAACATGCATCGAATCATAAAAAAAAAAAAAAAAAAAAAAAAAAAATAAAAAAAAAAAAAACACCCACCACTAACCATGCATTTTCCCGAATTTATTACTCACATTTTGTCTAATCCTGCTCGCCGAAATTTTGGTTCGACATAATATATTCCACCAAAACAGATTCCATCGTCATCACCATTAAAAACTAAGCTGCAAGATCCAATTAGCCTGCCTGGAATATAAACGTTTATGTAAAATTTATTTTTTATTATTTTTTAAAGGTTTCTGGTCAAGTAGAGTAAAGTACATTATATTTTGTACATTTTGAAAAAAAGATCAAAAAGGACAAAATATATTGTACTTTACTTTAACTTTAAATATAATGTACAACAACAAAAAAATTATGACTTAAATATGACTTTTAATTATGACTTAAATGACTTTTATGTATTAAATGACTTTTTAGTCATGGACTACTAAAAATTTACCATTGATAAATTTTAAAGATCTTCTCAAAACAATTTAATGTTATATAGTTTCAACATTTATCTTTGTGAAATCTCCCTTATGCCAGGATTTATTTTTATTAGTTTTCAGAAATTAATTTATGAAAATTATAATATTACTTTAAAATTAACTCGAATTCCTCATTACTGTAGAAATTTAGAAAGATATATGCGAATATTGGTGTTACCCATCTTTCTGGTCAAGTAGTACCTAAAACAATTTCAGATTACATCTGAATTATAGCATTATCTTATTTTCAGATTACATCTGAAAATAAGATAATGCTATAATTCTAACAAATCTCTAAAACAATTTGCTGTTTTATTAATTAAGATATTTAATAAAAATTATAAAAAAAATTTTTTTTTTTTAGAAACTCTCAAATAAAATTCTTTATTTAGATATCGGAAGTGCTTTTGCTAAGCTTACATTGATGAATATCAAGAAAAGTCTGCAATATAAATATGTAAAATGGATACAAAACAGCAATATAGTAAAAAGTATGCAAAAATATTAAAAAAGTATGCAGTATAGAAATAGAAATATGTCAATATAATTTAGATATACTTTCAATATTTATCTAACTTTAAATATATTGTAAAATTTTTGCATTAATCGAATGCAGGATTAACTCTTTATCGTGAAATACGAAATTCTGCAGTAAATATGAAAATTACTTCAAAAAATATTAAGTTCTATTTTATTAATATTATCCAAAGAAAAAATATATTTTTTATTTTAAAATTAAGCAGGATCATACTAAATTTTTTTTAATAAATGTCATCAATTGAAAATTGAAAACTGCACATAAAAAATAATTAAAAAAAAAATATATTTTAAAACCATACACCATTCATTCAAAGACGTTTTCTAATTTTTTTAAATATAATGACTAACTAATTTAGATTAATATATATATTTCAGCTTTCAAATCTTCAAACAAGTAAAGACGGTCAAGTAATAAAGGTTTTAATAAATAATTACCTGTCTCTGTCTCAGCAATTTTAATACCATCTGGATCAAGTTTCATCCAAGATAACAAACTTGATGGCACGTCGTGGATTCCCACGTCTTGCCTCATTTTAACTAGAAATGGTAAGTCATCTTCGTTAGCTGGACAAACTGAGAAACGAATGTTTGGTAAAATCTTCGGCCTCAATGTTTGGATTTGATAAGTTTCTTCCTCTTCTTTTACTGTTTGAATTAAGGTTCCAGACATATTCCGCACTCGAAGTTTTGATTTTCTGTTTAAAATAATAAAATAATATTAGTAATAGCATTAGATATAGTCATAATAAGATATATGTATATCTTATTATAACTATATCTAAAGGTATTACTAATAATATCTATGATTTTAAACAGAAGATATTATATTATCATATACACAGTCCAGTCACATTAATGTGACAGCCACATACTTTCGACGTCAAAGTGAAATAACCAATCACAAAAGGCAGGTGGCAGCTGGCAACTGGCGTACCGATTACGGAGTACCAACAGGGGGAAATACTCCTTAAACCTCCTCATCTTAATTCATAGATATGCTTGGAATTTTAAATGGCTGCTTAATTATTGCTAGTAAAATTAAAGATAAATGTTTCTAAAAATTCAAATTAAGTAGGTACTCAAAAAAAGAAAAAAGAAAAATACTATTTATAAAAAAGTAAGATAAAAAATAAAAGAATTTAAAAGTTAAGTTTTAAATTCGGTACAAGTAGGGACCAGTTGTCGATGCCGTAAACAAATACAAAAACTTAAACAAATCAACCCTTTGCCTACGAGATCGCTGATTGGAAATTATGCATGAACGGTGAGAGCCAATAGGAGCATCTGAAAGGTAAAAGGTTAGAACATGATTCCCACAAAAAAAAGACCCATCACAGAACCGTGATTCTTTTTTTAATTTTTAAATTTTTATTTGGTTTTCAATTTTATACTTTTTGTTTGATTTTCGATTTTATAATTTTTATTTTTATTTTTATATTTTTTATGTCTAATCCTTTTATTTCCTAACAAAAAAAGGGGTAAAAAAGCGTACGAAAAATAAAATAAAAACCTAACTTAGTTACTAGTCGGAAAGTCATATGAATAAAGTTAAAGCACAACGTAGCAGTAAAAAGGGATAAAAAAGGAACAGAGTTCTGATATGAACCCTCAACCTCGCGGTCAAAGATCCGAATCGTTACCCCTGCGCCAGTTCGCAAAAATTAATGGAAACAATTAGTTTTTAAGCCAAAGTGAATCGTCAGATACGCATTGAGATAAATTCTCAATGAGCAAGGCTCACCCCATTACCTGAACTCGCTTGCGCTTGTTCAGAATAACAGCCATGGTGTTTCTTAAGTTTAGGAAAACACTCATAGGAGACGTCGTAGACTGCCCTTGGCCTCTTTTGTGAACTTTTCACCCCAGGGTGATATGTTGGCAGACGCTAATCTGTTGTAATATGTTGGCAGACGCTAATAATTAACTCATTGCTAATCTGAGGACATTTTTCAAGAAAATTCTTTGAAATTTTGATAATGTAATTAGGAATAGGTTCGACGTCTAGATCTCTATGGATGATCTTACGACGAACGAACCATGGTGCGTCAGCAATCATAGCCAGGTGTTTATTTTGGAAAACCTGGAGTCTCTTAATATTTGTGAGTGAGGTAGAGGCCCAGATAGGACTACCATAAACCAGGATAGGTCTAACTGATAGACTTGTAGAGCAGAAGCTTGTGTTTGATCGCAAGCCTACTCTTTCGAGAAATTAGGCAGTGGAGTTTAATACTCGCACCAGTTGCTTTAGCAACAGTGTTCTTGATATGGGAATTGAAAGATAATTTTGGGTCTAGAAACAACCCCAGGTATCTATATTCAGTTACCCAGGGGACGGGCTGGCCAAAAAGAGTGATACTCCCTAATGGAGAAAACGCGATCTTCCGAGTAAATAGCATACAGGCAGATTTAGTGGCGTTTACTTTAATTTTCCAGGTGGTTAACCATTTTTCTAAATTGTAAACAGAATATTGCAAGTCTTTAACATCAAGCTGAGGTGATTTGTTCTGTGTGGCTATCGCAGCACATTGCAGTGAATTGTATATAAAGGTTGTCCTAAGGCATCGGAAAGCATTTCAATCGTTGGCGTAATGCAGAAACGTAGCAATTTATCCTACGTCCAAAAGGGCATGATTATTGGGTTTCGGCCAAGGATGGAAGCATTTCGGAAACGGCTAATTTTGTGAACTGTTCTCGTGCCGCCTTGGTAAAAGCATACCGTGCATGGCAAAATCGCACTATCCAAAATCGGCGGCGTGGCACATGTGGTGCACCACGAGCTATATATGACAGAGGCGAATGAAGGCTACGGAGATGCGTTAGGGCGAATAGACGTGTAACTGTTGAGCAATTGACCTCCCAGATGAACCAAGAGGCCACCAAAACTGTATCCTCAACAACAGTTCAGACTGCTGCGCATGGGCCTCCGCAGCAACCGCTTGGTTAATGCACCTATGATGACAGCTGTTCATCAACGACGAAGGCTGGAATTTGCACGCCAGTACCGAAACTGGACTTTCACAGAGTGGTGACAGGTGGCTTTTACCGATGAATCACGTTTTATGCTCCATCGGACAAATGGACGTTGACATATACGACTCGAAACGTCTGAAAGCAAACACTCTGCAACAATTGCCTGAATGATCCAAACTGGAGGAGGGAGAATTATGGTTTGGGGAATGTTTTCCTAGCATTCACTGGGTGCACTCATCATTGTGGAAGTCACGATGGATCAGCACAAGTACGCCTGTCTTGCGGACCATGTCCACCCCTACATGCGAATTATTTGAATGATGGCATCATCATGGCAGATCAGAATCCTCAGAATGATGGCATCTATCAGCAGGACAATGCGAGGTGTCATACAGCTCGCAGTGTATGTGCGTGGTTCGAAGAGCACCAGGATGAGTTTACCGTACTCCCCTAGCCAGCAAACTCACCGGATTTAAACCCAATCGAGAATCTGTGGGACCTCCTCGATCGGGTTGTTCGCGCCATGGATCCTCAACCGCGTAATCTAGCGCAGCGGGCCACAGCACTGGAGTCAGCATGGCTCAGCATCCCAGTGAACACCTTCAGAAACCTAATTGACTCTCATTCCTGCACGTTTCGCAGCGGTCCGTTCTGCCAAAGGTGGTTATTCTGGCTTTTGACAGGTGGTGACATCCATGTGACTGGACTGTGTGTATATATATATATATAGATGGTATGAACTGTAACTTATATATATTGGAAATTTATTTTTTAACAAATCTGAAATTGCAATTGTAAATTATTCTTACTTTTAATTTCGATTTAGTCTTTAAGGGCATTTTTCACAAAATATACATAATAAAATATTACAGAAACTTTTAAGATAATTTAATAAAAAGATTTAAATTTGTTATATAGTGGAATAAAAAGCAAAAAGCTAACAAAAGAACTCCTATAATATTTTATAGACTGTAATACATTGTCAGCTTTTAAACTTCGTTTTTACCAATTATTATATAATTTATATTAATTATGATCACTAATCTTTAGCCAACGGAAATAATCATTTTAATCAATATGTTGCTTAGTAAAGAATGGCGCATAAACATGACGCTGCATATCTTAAGCAATGCTATACTTTTGGTTTTACTGACATATTTGTTATTCCGATTTATGTTAGATAGATTTTTAAATATTAATGTTGCATAGAGTTTTAAATGTCGGATAAATTTTTTAAGTATAATTATTTGGATTAATATATATTAAATTAATTGTGCGAATGAAGTGACTTGAATATAAAAGAATTTCCCCAAAAGGCGTTAGACACATTTTGCATTTTGTTAATCGTAAAAAGATTTCTAGGGATGACACATTGTTCAGTTTAATATTAAAATTCTATGCACAAAACGCATTTTCCAAAAGATAGTATACGTGAACAAAATTGACTACTATAAACAAACAATTGTGTAAAATGTTTCTAAATTTAATAACTGAAATATAATTGTTAAAATTTCGAAAATAAACCTTGCATTGTTACTGTGTTTTTGATTAAAAACTTAAAAAATTATATCAGAAATAGTTTTGCATTCGGTATTTAAACATAATTGGAGAAATTGCGTTTAAACGACGACTATTTGCTAGATTAATGGAGAACCTTGGTTGCTTAGCAACCTCTATCTCCTGCTTTGTGAGTGAAGGAAATTTCTTAAGCTTTAAGCCCATTGATTAGATAGAAAAAAGCAATATAGGTATATTATTAATTTATTAAAAAATTAATTATTCGAAATTTATATAAATTAATAAAAAAAAAAAAATAAAAAATAAAAAAAAAAAAAAAAAAAATAATAATAATAATAAAAAAATCTGCATATATAATTCTTTTTTTTAATATTATTATTATAATTTCAAGTAGGTATTAAAAACGATAAACAATAGAAACAAACAATAACGATTGGAGAGGAAATTGTAACTCAGTGGAGAAACTGCATGGTAATTCGGAAAGGAGGATATCGGAACATTAATGAATAATATTCAGAACAGCGCGAGGTCTTTTGCAATTTTTAAAATCAGAAATGTCGTAAACATAGTTGCTTAGATCATTCAAAACGGAATTATTAATATTTGGAATGGAATTATGAATTTTTTTGTGGTTTTATACACAAATTGTTTAAAATTTGGGAGGGAAAGCTTGCGTTTAAAAACCATAATTTTTCATTTTATATGGACAGACCAAAAGTGATTATTCATTCTCGGATGAGAGTCTCGAGGAACATTGGCCATATATCCTGAACGCCAAAGTTGGTCACTCTTGCCAGTGTGTAGAAGGAAATACAGTTATATTTTTTTAAATATTGTTTTGACAAGAAAGTAATTTCGGTTCTCATTTTTTAAGAATATGGTAAAAACTGGATATGCTTTCTTGCCTACCCAATACTAAGAATAGACATAATATTTAAGTTCAAAAACAACAGATTCCGACTAATATTATTTTTACTTATGTTAGCAAATAAAACAGCTAACTAATTTGATCAATTATGAAATTTTTAATACGTTATTTGCTTGTTTGTGATTAAAAAAAGTGTTCCATTTAATGCAGATTTTAAGCATTTGAAGAATGTATCATTATAATAGTGAAATTTTTCTTAAGAACTGCATGCTAAGAGAAAATGTTCAATAACAGTGTGCAAATTAATGTTCGGATTTTTTCAATAATTTAAACAATTTAAAATAAATATGTTAAAATAATGAGATAATAGTATTTGAATAAGTCAAGAAATTCTTTAATATTTGAAGCAATTTAAAAAAAAAAAAAAAACATACACTGCAATATTACTCGTATTTTGAGTTTTATTACTTTTGCATATACCAATTACACTTGAAAAAAATCGCCAGTAGTGTAATATGTATGAAAGTAATCTTATTTAAAACGGAAAAACTTTCACATAATATGGAATGAAGTTCAGGTTTTTCCAAGATTTCAATTTTATAAACAAAACAACTTATAACACTTCTGTAATGTATTTAGAATAAATATTGCATTAGAATATGACGTGAACATCTTTTTAGAGAAAATTGAATTAGTAATTTTCAATAAAACCCTTAAATTTTAATAAAATCTTTAAACTATTTTTTTTATAAAAAAATTAAAATGCATCAAATGATTACAAATTTTTATCATCCTCTATCTAAAACATTGATTATTTATATAATTTCCAATTCATTATTTTTAATGAATTCCCTACTTTTTTCCGCATACTGTAAATAAAACACAATGATATGATGTTTTTCACTAGAATTCACATCAGGAATTTTCCTTTTTATAATATAGATATTTCATTAAATAATTCATTAAAAAAAGAAAGTTGATTATCTCTCTTATATATATTCTGCAATATAATAATTCTAAAAAAAAATTACGGAAAGCAGATTAACTCTGTTATGCTTATATACACTGAAGTGACAAAAGTCATGGGATAGCAATATGCAAATTTTCAGATGGCAGTAGCATCGGCAGTAGAACAGGTATAAATGCGCAGTGCTTTCGCAGAGCTTTCATTTCTGTTCAAGTTATTCATGTGAAGAGGTTTTGACGTGATGATGACCGCACGACGGGAATTAACAGACTTTGAACGCGGAATGTTAGTTGGAGCTAGACGCATGGGTCATGCCATTTCGGAAATCGTTAGGGAATTCAACATTCCCAGATCCACTGTGTCAAGAGTGTGCCGAGAGTATGAAATTTCAGGCATAACATCCCACCATGGACAGCGCAGTGGTCGACCGCCTGCACTTAACGACCGAGACCGGCGACGTCTGCAAAGAGTCGTAAATTCTAAGACAAGCAACACTGCGTCAAATAACCGCAGAAATCAATGTGGGACGTACAAGGGACTTGTCTGTTAGAACTGTGCGAGAAATTTGGCTTTCGTGGGCTATTCCAGCAGAAGACCGACTCGAGTGCCTTTACTGACAGAACGACATCGCTTGCAGCGACTCTCGTGGGCACGTGAGCTTATCGGTTGGTCCCTAGATGAATGAAAAACCGTGGCCTGGTCCGATGAGTCACGATTTCAGTTGGTAAGAGCTGATGGTAGGGTTCGAGTGTGGCGCAGACCCCACGAAGCCATGGACCCAAACTGTCAGCAAGGCACTGTTCAAGTTGGTGGTGGCTCCGTAATGGTGTGGGCTGTTTTTTCATGGCATGGACTTAGTCCTCTGGTGCGACTGAACCGAACATTGACTGGAAATGCTTATGTTCAGCTACTTGGAGATCACTTACAGCCATTCATGGACTTCATGTACCCAAACAACGATGGGATTTTTATGGATGACAAAGCGCCATGTCACCGGGCCACAACTGTTCGCGATTTGTTTGAAGAACATTGTGGACAATTCCAACGAATGATCTGGCCACCTAGATCGCCCGACATGAATCCCATCGAGCATTTATGGGACATCATCGAGAGGTCTGTTCGTGCCCAAAATCCTGCACCATCAACGCTTTCACAATTATGGACGTCTATCGAGACAGCATGGCTCAATATTCCTGCAAAAGACTTCCAACGACTTGTTGAGTCCATGCCACGTCGAGTTGCTGCACTTCGCCGGGCGAAAGGAGGGCCGACACGATATTAAGAGGTATCCCATGACTTTTGTCACTTCAGTGTATATATTTGCCTTCGAGGGCGATACAACAATTATAGCTGTCATACATTTTTTCGATTCCATTTTTATAGTACGATTTGTCTTTAACCTCAAAATAGGCTTCAGTTTCGGCTATTACCTCTTCATCGGCGCGAAATTTCTGTCCAAGCCTTTTCTTCAATAGTATTTTTTTTCGCCAAAAAGCGATGCTTTATTAACACACGAAATTCTTTTTTATCCATTTTTTCGAACTAACAAAAGTTGCTTCACTAAAAATGCTATAATAGTGCAACAGCTGTCAAATTCATACGCGTGTCTTTTGAAGCTTAGGGCTAACTAAAAATTATATGTATTTAATACTAGTAATGCCATCTATGTGTCAGTCTATGATCTTTTTGGCCCACCTGTTATGTATAGGATTGAATTAATAGAATTATATTGATTGTAACTATTGGGTTGGCGCATAATTTTAAGGTGTTTCTTTGACGTGCTATATTTTTTAAAAATTTATGAATGAAAATATCCATTTACTGTTAGGTTATAAAAAGTGTCGATAATCGTCATAGCCAACGGCCATACCATGCTGAATATACCGGTTCTCGTTAGATCACCGAAGTTAAGCATCATTGGGCGTGGTCAGTACTTGGGTGGGTGACCACCTGGGAACTCCACGTGCCGTTGGCATTTACAAATTTGGGACCTGAATGGCCGAGTGTCTAGCGCTCTGGCGCTCGGTGCCACAGGTTTCGGGTTCGAATCCCAGCGGTGCCATGGATGTTTGTAGTGGTTCGGAATCCACTTTAAGCCGCAGGTCCCGGTCTCATATAACTCTATAAGAGCGTCACGGAGCCAACGTCAGACTTCTACCTACGGGTGCTCCATCACAACAGAAGCTGCTTCCTTCCCCTTCAATTATGAGTACGTATGGGCTCATGGGCTTGGCCAGCCAAGTGGGATAAGAAACGACAACAACAACATATTCGTCATGATATGCACCACTATGAGAAAGGAATGGAAAAGCAGCGTAGTCATTTCTCTATCTCAACGAACTTTTCAATGAGGGACAAATCAGTGAAAGTCGGTGGAGGAAATGGTGTGCCTGTTTCAAATCTGGCGACACTAGCTTGGAAGATAAGCCAGGAAGAGGTCGACCATCGGATTTCGACGACCAGGCACTTTTGGCAACCGTAGAAGGGGACGAAAGCTTCACAACTCGCATGCTGGCCGACAACTTCAATGTGGACCATTCAACCATCGTTCGTCGTCTCAAAAAGCTTGGAAATCTATGGAAATTGGCTGGCCCTACGAACTCAGCGTGTCCGAATTTTCACTGATTTGCATTAACGAAACGTTTCTGAAGGATCTTGTCACTGGGGATGAATCATGACTTCTCTTCAAAAATCACTAAAGAAAGAAAGTCTGCGTTTCGCCAGGAGTTACATCAAAAGGAATAAAGTGGCCCATGATGTAAGAAAGCAATGTGGTGTGTTTTGTTGGGACAGAAGCGGAATCATCCATTGGAAAATCATCTTAAGCGGGTTTTGTTATTGGTAGAACTTAATCCAAAAATGTGTATGAGTATGATTATCGAAACGCATTTTTATAATCTAAAAGTAGAAGGATATTTTCATTCATAAATTTATAAAATATTTAATTTTTTTTATTATAATATAGCTCGTCAAAGAAACGCCCAATTAATTAGGCACCAACCTAATACATTTGGTATATTGATAACACACGAGAAAACTACCACACAGCTTTCGAAAAAAAAAGAAGAATTAATTAAAAAATGTCCACTAAATGGTGCTTTTCATGGAAAGAAAAATTATAAAATTTCAATCTAATATAAAATAGTAAAATTGAAACTTTAAAATAAAACATTTGGCATTAATATTTTATTTTAAAATTTCTGCAGTTAATTTCTATTTCACAAATTACTTATTTTAAAGTAAGTAATTTGTGAAATAATATTTCAATGCAGCTTGTTAATCTTTAGTCTTTTAAATATTCTCAAACCATCATGCAATTTATTTTATTAATTTGTTTGGAAAGTTATTTTAACATTTTTTGCTAAGAATAATTTTCAAATAGTTCGTGTTTGTTATTTGATGTTCTTCTTCATTACCACAATAAGTAGACATTACGAACATTCTATAATATTAATGTGTGGCAGCTAAGAAAGTGTATAAATTGCTTTAAACAGTGATAAACAGCAATTAGGTCCTGCTAATCTTTATTGGTTACACGGGAATTTTATCTTGTTTAATTTAAAAAAAAAAAAAACGCCCGGTTCAATTTAACAACAATCTTTTGAAAAGAATTTCATAAAATGTTTAGAAAAAGTTTTGATTCATTAAATTTTCAATGAAAATAGTTTTTCGTCGCTACTTACAACTGTCATGCAACTACACATCTCCACTGATACTTTTTCAAGCAATTAATTTTAAAAATTTTATATTGGATTTTCTTCAAATTATTGGACTACTTAATTTACATTAAATGATGAATTAACTTTATACCAAGCTTTCTCGATTTCTGATGGATGCCTTATGACATATGCAAGTGCATACGTTTATTTTGTAAATTATGAAACATGCTTTTCTTCGAAGTAGTCTACAATTAACGAGGAAATCAATTGAATTAATTTTTATAATCAATTATTAAGTTTAACATTATCTTAACGGTGTCGTTGAAGTTAAGTTCATCTGTGGAAATTGCAACGGTAACTGGCGCCCTTATTTAAAAGATATTTACTTTTAATTGTTACATAAAATAATAATGATCAGAGGTGAGTTATAAAATAGCCAATTTCGCAAATTCAATGAAATCTCTAACTATTTACTCTCTTTAGTCATAATAAAGAGCTGTCATAACTACACTCATGTCCATAAATTAAGAATAATGAAGTTCAGGCAAAGAAACAGACAGAAGCAAAACAAATTTGACTTATTTGAAACTGCCGTTAAACAAAAGGTAAAGAGCAAAAAAGATGCTATATATGTTTGTCATAATTAATAAAAATTGCGATTTTTACTCCCTGGAGCAAATTTAAAAAGAACCTATTTACAAAAAACAGTATAACATGGTTAGTATGATGGTTAATATGGAGTATGTCTCCCCGACGATGCAATACAGGCCTTACAACGCACTTTGAACATGCAGGTCAGTTTTGGAACCAAGAATAATTCCTCCCCAAACGAGCCATCCTGCACCATCGTAACGGTGTCGTTCAATGGTGTTCTGTTGGTGGTAACGGGTACCTGGCGCTCTCCATATGAAAGTCCGGCGAGAATCAGACTGCAAACTAAACCTGAAAACATCACACAAGACCACTGTTGCGGTGTCCGCAATGCATGCTCTCTACTCCAGGTTAATCGCAGGCAACAGTGAGTTGCGGTAAGTGGAACACATCTGACAGGCCTACGAACATATAGACCAATGTGCCCTAAGCTTCTGTACACGGTCTGCCTTGAAACTGTCGTACCGGTAGTTGAACAGAGCTGACGAGACAGGTCTGATGCTGTGCTTCGTCTGTTTCTTTTGGCAGTAACTGCTAAATACCGGTCCTCATTCGGCGTTGCTACTCGGGGGTGACCTGTGCTGTAACATCTACTCACCTTACCATCATCTTGAAATCGTTGCCAAAGCCTGGAGATGACACTCTGGGCGATTCCAAGTTCCTCGGATACTTCCAGCTGGGTACGTCCACATTCCAGTCGTCCGATAATTCTACCACGTAAAAAAATCATCCAAATTCTTCCTTTGTGCCATAACTATGCGGTTATTGCACTGAAAGGCTTTTAAAGCGCTTGTGAACAATTTTACTTCTTTGCCACCATTCCTTATACACCCCTCTCTTACACTCTAGTCATTGTGACGTACTATCCGCGCCATCTGATGGTTTCCTGTAATTTGCATATTCTTCTTCAAGATGTGTGTGATAATTCTACAGGTGAAATTTTTATTTTAGAGTTCAATTTCTATGTGATTCTAAATTATCCTTAATTTATGGACATGAGTGTATATAATTAACTATTTGGTCTTACCGTAATGAAACTGTAACTATTTGGTCTTACTGACCGTATTGACCGGTAGTAGAATTCTTAGAAATAAGTTGAAAATTAGATGAAGATCAAATTTCATTTAAATATTAATGATAATGGTCTTACAAAGGAACAATTTTTCTTTTTTGACATTGTGGAAAAGAGAGAGAGAGCAGGCTAGTTTGCAAAAGGTTAAACTCATAAATAGTAAATGCTACGAATTACGTTTACAAAATCAAACGAAATATTGAAACCAAAATACAAAAGAAAAATATAGCCGAATGGCAGGCAAGATAATACAATTCATAAAAGGATTGTAAATGAAGTTCTTGACGAAGACCTCTGGAGAATTTATGGCAATTTCTTATTTCAAGTATTCTTAGATATTTTTCTTCAAAATACAAAAGTGTGAGATGATACAGTCAGAGCCGGATTTAGATGAAAAGAGGCCCTAGGCTATTCCACTTATGAGGCCCTTTCACCTCTCATTTTTAAGTTTGTAAATTACATGAGAGATACTAAAATACATCATTACTGTGATTGTATATCTATATGTTAAATGAAACATGTTGTGAGGGGTACTAATCTTTATAAAAAATGTGGCATGGTTAATAAATAAAAAAAAAAGTCGAGAAAACTCATTTGGACATTTATTATCAGCACCCTATATAGTACTTGTATCAATAACTAATCAAACACAACACACAACATTTACAAAGAAACAAAATTCAAACAATAAAAATGTTTGACTACGAAAATAAAATAAGCAATAAAATTAATTATTATTCTATCAAATTAAATTAAATATATTCAATACATGGAATATTAAAGCAAATTCAATTCAATTAAATTTATTTCATAATTTCTCCTTATTTTCGATTCAGTGTTATAGTGTTTACTGTTTTTAGAATAGTGTAATTCTAATTTTTCTAACAATTTGAACGTAGGCCCCTCTTGATCTAGAGGCCCTAGGCTGAAGCCTAATTAGCTTATAGGAAATTCCGGCTCTGGATACAGTAGCACATTACACTGCAGAATGTAGATTGTGGGATACCATCCAAAAATTAATTTTCGGCTATTCTGATCAAGTTCCAAGAGCAGGCTACAGAGCCCTTACACTAAAGCAATTAATTTTGAGTAAAAAAAACTAAGGATTGAAAAGTATGTCAGTAACCTATTACAGTTATTTACGTATATAAATAAATGCCAATAAAATGCACGGTTGTGAAAAGAGAAAAAATGCACCAAAACAATGCATGACTAAGAAGGAATAATAATAATAAAAAAAGAAAGAAAGAAATATTATGTATCATTTTCGCTTTGGAAAAAAATTGTAATCGTCTAATGCCGATGTACAGTTCACCCATGGGTATCTGCATTTTTGGTGTTTGCATTTTTTGTATTTGCATTATTGGTACATGAAATGGCAGTAGACTATGTCAAAAAGAGCGTTGGCATACCAAATTGTCGGATTTGAGCACACACGCGATTTTTTTCGTTTTCCCAGTGAGCCGGACTGCATTTGATCGTCTTCATGAGCTTGTATGCCTGATTTTTGTAAAAGAGTTGACGTAAACATTGTTGGGGTCGAACTTGTTGTGCGGTCAAAGAGGAATCGGTAGGAATTTTGTTTCGAAAACAAATTTGTATACTACTTAAAAGAAGTTTATGCAAATTTTTTTGAGGGCTGTACAAAGTTTTTTGAGGTGTAGCACCTCGACGATCATAACGTCTCAATTCAGATTTAACAATCTCTGAGTAGATGGGGGGTTTCTTTCCCGTAAAATGACGCATATCACCACAGTAGATTCTTGGGTAGGAGAGCTCTTCTGCAAGATCATCAAACAAAACTGACAAAGGCATTTGGTCTTCACCAGGTGATAATGCCAATCCAGCATCAATGTTGGTATTGAGTTTATTAATGACCGTCTCAGCTGGAGCGGAATTTACGAATGGGTCGTCATAATCATCGTCGTCTATATCAGACTCGTCGTCCTCTTCCGAAGAGATAGGATTCAGGTCAGCGAAAGCATTTGAACCTTCAGGAAACGATTCTGTTCGAAATTTTTCGAGCCCTTCCAAATCAATATATTAACGTTTTGTGATTGGTATAAAGGCTTGTTCATTAGATACAAAGCCGCATTGTAAACACGATTGGGATTAACGCATTGATACATAAAGTGCGATTTGAAAGAGAGACGTTTCTTCAATTTCACGTAGATAGTGGCTGAATCGTTTTCATTGCGAGGAAGACAGTCGACAGATTTGTGCAAGTCGTTAGGAACGTTCGCAACGGATCCCTCGATAACATATTGACGATCCCGATCAAGCTCTCGTATTTGCATGAAAGGCATACGAAGAGCAACGAGACGCTCTTCCAAGTCCTTGTGAATCGGTACGATTCATCGGAGTTCCTTGGTCGCGAAGCGACCAGACCTCCAAATAGCAAAAGGGTTGTTAAACAGTAGCAGTCGGTCACTGCCCATTGATAACGAAAAGCAATTTGCACAATATAGAGAAAAAGTAAAAAATACAAAAAGAAAACATATACAATAAAATACAAACACAATACTAAAAAGAGAAAAAACCGGAGAGAACCTTAAGCCGAAGCACAACATAGCACCCACGCAGGAGTATTAACAAGAACAAACAAAAATACGCGGAGCGCGAACCTAACCTGAAGTTACCAGGACCATAGAAAAATGCAAGAGAAGAAATGCAGTCTACTGATTGATGTTTACAACACATCGAGGTCTTTTACAGAACGAGTGCAGAACAGAAATATCATATTCTAATTGATTTAATGCTTGGATGACAGAGTTACTAGAGCTATTTAGTGAAGAATAAAAATTTGTTGCAATTTTAGCCACATATTCCCTAAAACTAGGCATGGAAAGTGCATATTTAATTTCGGCGTTTCTAAAATACCATGGGGCATCAACAATCATGCGAATAACCTTGTTTTCAAGTCGTTCTAAAATAATAAAATTGCTTTTGGCTGTAGAGCCCCAGACTGGACTCGCATATGCTATTATCGGACGAAGATAAGCTAAATAGATTAGTGTTTTTAGTTCAATTGTTAGTTTAGAATGTCTGCCCAAGACAGAGTAAAATTTACGTAAAACAGTATTAAATTTATCGCGCAAGTAGTTAATATGAGCCTTAAATGTTAGTCGTCTATCAAAAATTACACCTAAATACTTAGCTTCTTTAGACCAGGAAATGTTAGTATTAAAAATAGTTATGTTAGGAGGATTATAGACATTTTTCCTGGTAAATAGCACTGCTTCAGTTTTCGCGACATTGAGTTTAATTTTCCATTTTTCTAGCCATGATTCAAGTGTGTTGATGTAGTTTTGTAAGTTTTTCTGGATAATGTGTAAATACCTTCCCTGTGTAATAATTGCTGTATCATCAGCGTAGAGTGTCAATTTAATTCTGTGGTCTTGTGGAATGTCATTAGTGAAAATATTGTACAGGAAGGGCCCCAAGATCGATCCCTGAGGAACACCCGCGAGAATCTTGCAGTTTTTAGAATCAGTATTGTTAACAGAAACGATAAAACTTCGGTCAGAAAGATAGTTGTAGATAATTTTGACAATGTATGGAGAGTAATTATAGTTAATCATCTTATAAATTAGCCCCTTTATCCAAACCCGATCAAAGGCTTTCGCCACATCGAGGAAAATTACTGCAGTGTCCTGCTTCCATGAAAATCCTTCATTGATGGTTTCAGAGAGGTTGTACAGTTGATGCGTGGTGGAAAGATCCTGCATAAAGCCAAATTGTTGAGATATTAAAATGTTCAGAGCCTTAGATTCTTGATTAAGCAGATCAGCAATCACCCGTTCAATAATTTTACTAAAAGTGGAAAGTAAGGAAATCGGTCGATAGCTATTAGGTGAAGTAGGATCTTTACCCGGCTTTAAAATAGGAAGTATTCGAGCAGTTTTCCATGTTTTTGGAAAGTAATTAAGAGTTAAGATAGCATCTGTTATGTTGCAGATTTGGAGAATGCATTTGAAGGGAATATTTTTAAGCATCTTGTTAGTAATACGGTCAATACCAGGCGTCTTGCTAATTTTAAGGTTAGAAATAATGTTAATCACCGATGAGGCTTTAGTGGAAGGAAAGTTACTGTTAGTACTATTATGCTGAGTTAGAAAAGACGCGATGGTGCTTTCTACATCATTATCCACCTGAACATTGTTGGACGGGTTTTCTTGAAATTGATCCTGCAGCGAAGTGGCCAGAATTTCAGCTTTTCGGATGTCAGTAGTAACTTCTTCATTGTTATCCTGTAGTGAATGCATTTTAGTCCTTTTCTTGTGAAGGTTGCGGCAGAATTTCCAGATCGAACCATTCTCAACATTTGCCGTTTCAAGGCGCCGATCCCAACAATCATTCCGGTATTTTGCAATTGCCCTTTTAAGAATATTCTGGTGATGATTATAAACATTTTTGCTGCGAGGATCACGATAAATTTGCCATAGTTTACGCGCGTTGTTCCTATTAGTTATCAGAGTTTTAATAGAAGGGGGTAAGTAGGTTTGATTGTTAGTAGGAATAGGCTTAGAGGCAGCTTGATGCGCAGTAATGATTTTATGAGTTAAGTCTTTAATGGCTTCTTCAATATCAATCGGAGAATTTAATGGCGTAAAAGAGTAATTAAAGTTACGGTCAAGGATACTAGAAAATTTAGACCAGCAGGTAGTAACAAGCGGGTTAGTCAGAACATGCATAGCGCGGAGGTTAAAATCAATAATTACTGGGTTATGATCCGAAGAAAGTTCATCAAGCGAATTAATGGTATTAGAAAAATGAAAGTTATTAGTGACAACTAAATCTATAATAGAGGTAGTGTGAGTGCCAATTCTAGTAGGAGTGTTAGGAGCAATAATATCTAAATTATAGTTATTCGCATATCTTTGCAAAGCAGTGCCAGTACAATTTTGGTTAGTACAACCCCAAGCAGTATGATGTGCATTAAAGTCCCCCGCGAGTATAACACTATTATTCAAAGAAAATAAAACGTCTAAATCATGAGTAAGATTAGAGGAAGCAATTGCATTAGGAACATAAACAGAGTTAATAAAAAGAGAGGGAAGATTAGGAAAATTTAAAGAAATAATAGTGGCTTTTATCCCGATTAACTGTGGAGTAGCTATATGGCTGTGTGGCAGAGAGTCTTTGATGAAAATACCCGTGCCCCCAGAGAGTGGATCTTGAGGTCCATCGTTTCTATAAAAGGTGTACCCCATTAAGTAAGGTGTTTGTGAGTGCCTAAGGTGTGTTTCCTGAAGCAGTACTATATCTGGGTTATAATTATCAACAAAGTTAGTAAATTCAGTCATTTTGTACCAAATATTGCATGCATTCCAATAGCATATGCGAAGACCAGAAATCAACTGAGTCATTACGGGGCATTTTGGGTAGTTTGGGATGCAAGGCCATTGACAAAGACCTGCAACTTATCAGCTTTATTGTCTGTACTCCTTACTTGGTGGAGAATACCATCCAGATCATTAAGATCAGAGAAAATAGCAACGAACTCCTTCATAAGAAGCAGGGTTTTTTGAATAAATTGGGCTTGGCTAGCAATGCCCTGCAATTGGCTCAGTTGATTTGAGGTTATTTCATTATTAACAGTAACAGCGTTACCAGAGTTGCTTTGTGGTGGAGATAAATTTTTTGCTGCAGCTGCATACGAGAAATTCTGAGAAACCTGACGAGCAGGAGTATACTTAGGAAATGTTGCGTATTTAGTAGTATTAATTTTGATCTTTGGAAACTTCGAACAGCCTCGCCAGGCAGCCGTGTGGCCGGATTGACCACAATTAATACACTGTGGTGTCTCCAACTTATCATATAACTTGCATTCCTTATGGGAATGCTCTTCGCCGCATTTTAGACAACGGACTTTGAAGCCGCAGTTATTTGAGCTATGATGAAAGAAATTGCATTTAAAACACTGCAGCGTGATAGGTTTCTTATTATATCTCTCAACAGCTACAGCTAAATACATTAATCGATTCAGCTTAAAAATATCCTGATTCTTATTGGATCGAGACAAGGTGATTTGAAATATGGGTAGTGGCTGTTTGTCTTTGGTCCTGGTAAGTTGCGTAACCTTTTCGGCAATAAAGCCTTTGTCTGCCAGGGCAGATTTAATGTCATCCGGATTGGTATCCCGTTGAAGACCTTTAATAACAGCCTTTAAGGGCCTAAGGAATTTCGGTGTTATGACAAAGAATTCAATTCCACTTGTACTCAAAAATTTTGTAATAGCTCTGTGTTGATCTTCCGAATTGGGGAAGATCTTTAGCATCTCCCCAGCAAGCTTTATAAAAACATCACCTTGGAAATGATCATCTATTAATTTCAACATATCATTCAGGTTGCCTTTGGGTTTGACCATTATTGGCGGCATCTTGCGAACAACCGTAACAGTTTCCTCATCCACAGCTGCGTCAGTGCTAAGTGCTTGATATTGATTTTTAGTAACTAAATTCTCACTTGCAGACGACTTATTCAAAGTATAGTTTGCCTTAGCAATTTGTTTTTTACTTGGGGTGCGAAAGTCCCCTGATTCATTAACATTAGTACTAAGTTGACTAGCATTTCTCTTATTCTTAGGTTTTACATTAACATTTACTTTGCTAGAGTTGCTAGCATTGATAGGATTTACAGTTTTACTATTAGTACTTTTAACAGCATTCTTAACATTATTAACAGCATTCAAATTACTATTACTATTACTATTAACAGGTAATTTAGAACTATTGTGCAAATTGCAATTCTCAATAGGACAATGGAATCGACTCACCCACTCCTCCAGGAACTGTCGCTTCTGCAGCAGATTCTCAGTCATTTGGAGATAATCTTGCTGGAGATCAGATCTTTTCGCATTAGCAACTATGGAATCGATGACATCCATTTCCTTAAGGGCGGTAGTCAATTGTCGGCACATTCCCTCAGGGGAGACTTTTTCGGCCGTATTTTCAACATTGCTTGCACCTGCAGGTGGAGAGGGTACTTCCGAAAGGTCCTTAGAAGGACCATTCCCCTCAGTTGACACTTCCATTTCGCTCATTCCTTCATTCATTTTTTTAAGTTTACTTGGCGCCATCTATTGGTAGAAACATGCAACTTAAATCTAAAAAAAAAAAAACTAAAATTAATTAATTAAATTTAATTACTGAATTACTATTTAAAAAACTGCATTAACATCAAGTGTCATCCAATACAAGTTAAAAAAAATGTATTTGAACTTGAGTGGATGAATAAAAGAGTATTTTATGAACGATTGAAAATTTGAACAGGATATATATAGGGAGAGTGTGAGCTAATAGAAGGAATTGAAAAAAGATATACAGGCATTATTTGGTTCTGGGAAAGATCTACCGAATACAGAAAAACAAAATTATTGAAAAATCTAATTTTCCATGGAGAGGAAACTTCTTGTGAATATTTTAGTTCTGTAAACTCGAGAAGATAATTATATGAATTTTCAAAAGTGTTTTAAACCAAGATAAAAATGTAGCACGAAAAAAATGTTGAATACTAAAAAAATAAATTTAGATTGATATATTTAAAAAAACATACTGTTTGTTAACCTAAATGCAAAGTTAAAAAATATATTATTTATACAATATATCATCTTAAAAATATATTACTAGATTGATTTCTGAAATTTAAGTCTTTTATTAAAATATTCTGAAATTAAAAAAAAAAAAATTTTTTTTAAGTCTTTCTTAATTTTTTACTATTGCCTTTTACAAAAAAATTAAACAACAATAAAACTCAATAATTATGGAATAGTATTTATGCATAAGGATACATGCACATTATCACGACTAAATACATCAATAATTGAAAAAAGAATTTAATCAATTAGAATTGGGCCATTTATTATTATCACTTATTTGTGCATAATTTGAATCACAGGTCTATTAATTTGATAGATCATTTGCTTATCAATAATTTAATATTTTAATTTTAAAGTAACAATAAATGTTAGTTATATTATTATGCATGTAAACTTTTAAACTTTTAATCGTATCAATCACATTACATATCCTTAATACAGTTTATTAGTGCAAGAGAAATGAATTTTTAATTTTATTGATAATCACAAATAGAATTTTATGTGTATATAAAAGTGAATGCTTATATGTAGAGTATTCTAACCTAGCTTAAAAACTATAACACTTAGTATTCTAATTTTTTTCTTTGAAATTATTCTTTAACCTTGCGATTATACAAAAATTTACGAAACAATTCTAATTTCTTTTTTAATTCAATAAAAACTATCTTCTGCCTTGTGTTTTTATCTGATGCTTTAAGTTGTCATCTGGCGCCATCTGGTGACTAGAGTTAGAAATTATCTTTAATTTAAAGCTAATTATTAAAAATTTAAATAAATTAAAGTTAATTGTTTCAACTATTCAATTTTTAAATATGCTATTGTAGTTTTTAACATATTTTTTGCTTCTTGTAATTATTCTATTATGTTGGATTTATTTTCTACTTTTTTGAAATTATGTACAGTTACTTAACATTAACTTTTCTGTACAATTTGACTAACTACAATTTTTAATAGCTATTAGTGTTTTGTATTCATGATTGAGATTTTCTTTGCACTTTACACTTTCTTAAATAAAATTTAGCAAATTTAAAATGTGTTGAAATCTCGATAAAATACTCATTTATTATATTTTTATGAATGTTCGTTTAAAATAGAAATTAATAAGAACTATGAAGAATATAGTGATTTATAAATTTAAATTGATGGATATATTCATGAACACTTTAATTCCATGAGTCAAAACTAAAAATTTTTAATTTTTTTGCAGTTGGGCATCTCAGGGCCAGTTTATCGGCAAGAGAAAGTAGTGGAAAGGTCATCCTTTGCTGACACTGTCCTTGACATCCGTGTGAAATTTGACTACAAAATATTCATTAGTGTATGAGTTGAGCTTGGATTTGTGAGACGCTAAAACTGATTCAGGCGATTTATGAAATGTCTGAGAGCAAAGAACTTGCAGTAAATTTTGTTTGCAGAAACATATAGAATGTTGCAGAAGGCATTCGGTGAGCATTCCTATATCGAAAAGAAATGTTTTAGAAGTGGTATATACAGTTCAAAGAAGACAAAGAACGCGTTGAAGACGAAGAGTCCTCTGGTCGACCGTCAACCTCAACCGACGAAGCTCAAGTCCAAAAAATTAAAGATTTAGTGCTTGCAAATCGTCGATTTACAATTAGAAACCCTGATGATGATGTTGGAATTTCAAAAGTCGATTGGTACCGAAAACACTGAATGCGCCATCTCACACGGCAGAAATGAAACTCATATCGTTCCACAACCACCGTATTCACACCGTGCGACTTCTGGCTATTTCCTAAACCCAAAAGACCGCTCCGGTTACACCGATTTGAGTCGATTGAAGAGATTCAACGTGAATCGCCGCGCGCTTGGGAGGCCATCCCTGTTGATGACTTTTTAGCAAGTATTGAGGTTTGGAAAAAAAGTTGGCATAAGTGCATTGTGTCCGGAGGGGATTACTTTGAAGGTGATGAAATAAATTTGGAAGAATAAATAAAAAGTTTTTGAAAAAAAAATAATTGGTCTTACTTTTTGGGCACAGTAGTACTGGACGAGTGAGGTAGAGATCTTTCTTTTAAATTAATGGATTATATCTGTGTTTAAATTAGTGAATGTGACAATTTTCTTTTCTCTTTTTCGGCTATCTATTAGTGTTTCCTACTTTATCGCTCAAACAATGTTTTCCACTTAAACGTAAGTCTAGTTATTGTACACTGCATTCATTCTTCTGTTTGACAAAATATATTAAAAACAAAAATGCCCCAATAACGTTGTAACTACTTCCTGAATTAAGAACTAATTCAAACTACTGCACATTCACAAATCCAATCATGCTGATAAATTTGCAGCTATGAAATTATCAAAGACCATGTAACACTTTTCTTTGTGCTTCTTTAATATTAAAAGTAATTTCTACTTCCATGAATTAATTCGGACTATTGTACAATAACAAGTCTAACCACTGCTACTAAATTTAAAATTAAGAAATTAACAAAGGGCATATAACTCTTCCTTTCATTATTCACTATGATCAAGTGAAAGTAACTTTTTTGTACATGATAATTGAAATTTATAGCAGATTTAATTTATTTTCATTTCATATAATTTGGAATTCTGATAACATGACACTAAGTCTACAAATAATGAAGTTTTTCTTTTATTTAAATTAAATTTACATTTTAAATTTTATTATTAATTATCTCAATGATTAAAATGGTATTGCTTGTTCAATGATTAAAAAAAAACTGCGCACGTAAGAAAAATTACATAGCACAGTATTTTTGCTTCTTAATTACAGTGAATATCTCAGAATAGACATAAGTTAAAAATTTATTTGATTATAAATTATCTTTAAATTAATTTATGTTATGTGCTGTCCCAGGCAATTTTTTCTTCAAATGTTGCATACTATAAAGGAAATTAATTTTGACATTCCTGATTAGTTTACTAATAATAGCTTTTCAAGGTTATCTAGCAATGTAAATAATGATTAGTTTAATTTTAGTTAATGTATTAATAATTAATTTATTAATAATAGCTTTTCAACTTTCTTAGCAATATAAATAATGATTTCGCCCTTCCTTAATCTAGCTCATATACATACTAAATACAAGAAATTAACTGAAATTTATCGATTTGTAATACGAATAAATTCTTTATAAAAAAGTTGGATGTGCTTTTACTATTAAAAATATTTCCTGATTTCCCCCAAAACTACCACAATCAGCAATCTTTAATCCACGAAAAATTCATTTTTCTTAAAACTGTAATTACACTGATAAATTTCGAAGAAAGTACATGACGTTTAAAGATTTAGACGTCATGAATCATTACTTTATTATACATCACGTCGTTTATTACAATCCTGAATCAGTATTTTATAAATAAACCTTTGGAACTTTATTTCTTTAAAAGAATTTTTTAGATATTTAGATACACTACTGGCCATTAAAATTGCTACACCAAGAAGGCGACATGCTACAGACATGAAATTTAAATACAGATAGAAGGTGCTGTGATATGCAAATGGTTAGCGTTTTAGAGTATTCAGACAAAGCAGGCGCCGGTAGCGACACCTACAACGTGTTTAACTGAGAAAATTTTTAAGCCGGTTTCTCATACACAAATTGCATTTGAACGTTGTTGACTAGCTAAAAGTTGTTGAGCGTACAAGCAAGTTTCTGACTTTGATAAAGGTCGAATTGTAGCGTACCGGGATTGATGAGCTGTGGCATCGTGTTGAAACTGCATAGGCATCTGTATCTGTACATGCCATCCAATCTCTGTTTGACTCAATGCACAGGCTTATAAGTTCTGTTATTACTGCCAGAGGTACTGATTCTGTTCTGTTCTGGGTACGTTCTTACGTACGTTATTCTGTTCTGTTCTGTTCTGAGTACTGATTTCTCAGGATCTATGCACTCAAATTTCTTCAAAATTTAGCCACTTGTTATTTACAGTATAATAATATATTTGTACAATAAATATCATTTTATTATCTGTATTTCTTCCTAATGTAGCAATTTTAATGGACAGTAGTGTATGTGTATCTCAGGAGTACAAAATTTGTAAATTTTTATGAATTTGCTTTTAATGTCCAGTTGTCGAGTGAGGATTCGATGATCCAGAAACGATATCATTTCTTATCTCAAATCGAATTTTGAATTACTCCAAATGGGAAGCAATAGTAAATGCTGTAACATGCTTCTCTTAAAAACTGGCAAGAACGCCCCCTATGGCGTTCAGGAGAAACCGTCAGTTGGACTTCAGACTCTCCCCCTAGAGGAAGTACAGTGTAACCATGCGCTGCCAATAAAAAACATTTAGTTGGTCTACAGCCCCTCACACGACAGGAAATATATTTAGCGCAATCCTACGCATTAGTTGTCCTACAGACACTCACCCGGTGAGAAAATTTATTTTGTGCAATACTGCACTTCTTTTCGCACTCTGCTCTTAACCGAGAGCACCAGTCCAGAAGTGGAGCCCTTCCACGGAGCTATATTTATCTGTCACTTATTATATAATTTTAAATGTGTTATGTATTGTATGTGTTTAATTGTAGGTGTATGGTGTTTGTATGTAAATAAAACTGTGAGTTCTCAAACTTGTGCCTCAAGGATCTCAACTTAACTACACCCCATTGCAACCTAGCTGCCCAATGTGGGACCCTCCCGAACCTGCATATTACAATCTGGCTGCTTAACGTAGTGCTCATATCCGTCTACAGTTTAGATAAGTGTAAGTTTCGAGTGAATTTGAGTGCAGTTTGCGTTTCCCGAAACATTTTGTTTCAAAGTACAAAAATTCATAGTTAGATTCTGCTATGTTGAAGACTCATAACTATAAAAGATGGAAGGACCTTTAACTATTCTCTATTGATTGTTCTGTTTCTACCACTTGCTATATCTTTTTTATATTTCATCATTCTTTTAGTGTAAAAAGCGTATCTCCTATATTTCGGAAGCAAAATTGGAGATCGGGACAATCCCTGGCCTGATTTCAAATTAACAAAATAGTAAAGAATTAATTTTCCATGATACTCTGCAGTCTTCTATATGTAAAGCTGAATATATTGATGATACGTCCTGTATCAAGAAGATCCAAATTAAAATGTTAGAAATCTAGAGATATCTAAGACTAAGACAGTGTTGTTTGCATCGAGATTTAAATTTATTCCAGGAAGATGTTCATGTGACTTAGTTGCGCAATCGTCTGTGCAGTTTCTGCCTTATTTAATCCAAGAAAAAAAACAAAAAAACATCGGTCAAGTTCAGTTTGATTGCCAATGGTGTAATAGTGACTATCAAAATAAGGCATGACCTTTTGCAATGGCAGCTATTCATAGATTCTTCGAAAAGCAGTATTGTTATTTATTGGAAACCAACTTTCATTCATTCCAGTTAGACAGTCTGTCTCTATGAATGATGCTTACAAAAATTTGAAAATTTGTTAAACAGCCCCCATACAAAAATTACAACTGCATATTTGTTGTAATTTGAAAGTGATAACGCTTCCTATGGGTCTCCAATTAGGATATACGACGCAAAACTGCTTTATATGTGAGGGGAAAATAGAGCGAAAACTTTGTACTCTGTTATATAACTATGGCTTATCTGAAAAGCATATGATATTGGAGTGAAGAATGTTGAAAATACCACCATTAGAAGAGATAAAAAACTCCTACCACCATCCTTGCCCATAAATCTTTGCCTAACGAAGAATTTTGTGAAAAATATGATCTAGAATGGATCAGACTTCAAATAGTTTAACATAACTTATACTGCTTTGAGACTTGTTTTCGAAGAATCTATAATTAGCTGTCATTGCAAAGGATCATGTCCTATTTTGATAGTCGCCATTATGCAATTGACAGTTCTTAAATAACAAATTTCCTGAAATCAGCTTAGCTACCCTGAAACAAGGAATTTTCATTAATCCACCGATTCATATTTCTTTAAGAATGCAAATTTTCATAGCATGTTCCATGAAAGAAGCTAGGAATTATTTTCCCACGCTTCAACGAATTTCTTCTTATATGGTGAAGTAAAAGGACCATAGGAAATTAGTGATTTACATGTTGCGTGCATAGGAGAAACTTAGCTTTATTATGTCTCTAAGAATTCATTTCCTGTAGTTTCATTTGAACTGCTTTCCAGAAAAACTGTGGCAATGTTAGCGATTAGCACAGTGATCGTTTTCTCCAGAGTAAATTAATACTATACCAGAGTAAATGGTCCACTAAAATGATAGCAGACTACTGTTCAATAATTTTTAATGATGAATCCACTGGATTCAATCCACTATTGGACAAAGGCAAAGGTAGTTATTATTGAAGGAGTACCTAGGGTATGAAGTTAACCTTATATCTCCTATTGCTTCATTAAGCGAATAAAAATTTCATAAAAGGTTGTTGCATAAAAGAGATTAAATGAGAAAATTTGGAAATTACAATGGAGTAAAATGGTTAGAGCCATAGCTCATGATTTTAAATAATAAATAAATTAAATAATGGAATAAAAGGAAGATTAAAGATAAACGTATTTAAAATATCCTTTGCTCTTTGTTGAGAATTATTGGTGGACTAGTGTACACTAGCCGTTCCCTAAAACTCAGATAGTAGAAAAAGGGTTAAGAAAAGAGGTAAATCAAAGAGTTGCTTACGGACTCATAGTCCCGACTTGAGAACGGTTTACTGCTCGAATGAGAAGAGGATTTCCAAAATAGAGCAAACAAGAACATGCATTTGCTAGCACATTGATTTGTATTGAAAACATTAATCTTAGAAATGGGAGATAATTTCATATTTTTATTGTCATATTCATGTTCCGCAACCAACATTTTTAATTAATAGTTGTTTTAATTTCAGAGAAAAAATTTCATCGAAATTTATTATGTAACCAATAGTTCCCTTACTTGAATATGCTGCCATCTATTATTCATAATATGAACTAATTTTGTTAAACTATTATCTTATTGGTAATAATTTTAAGAAGTATTCAACATTTAAAACAACACAATTTCGATGATATACTGATAAATTTAAAAATATATTTATGATCAAAATGAATTTTAAATGTATTGTTCTCATTTCCTTTATTTAATAAAAATTATAATTATTTGTGGGAAACAGAGCTTCGAAATTATTCAAAGCGAATGTCACATTCAAATTAAAAGTAATTTCAAATTTTAGTATAAATGCGACTATTTTTTGATAAAGTAAAAAATTTATTAAAATATATTTGAATTATTACAATAAATCTTATTAAGAAAAAGGAAATATTTAAATTAATTTTTCTTATCTGTTGCTCGATCATACGATCATAACTTAAATATATTGCTGTATTTTTATCGTCTCATACTTAAACATGTATAATTCAGTTTTTACTTCAAAACCCAAATTTTATTAGTTTTCATGTTCGGCTAATGATTAATTTAGAATGAAAATAAAATTTCTATAAAAATATATCTTTAAACCAAAAAAAGAATATGAACAAAAAAGATTAAATAAATTCTTTACATAGTTGGGAAAATAAATTTTTTAAAGGAAATTAGATTCTGAATAGATAAAATAGGATCCAGTTGATATATACGCAATAAAAAAAGATATATAAGCAGTACTTTTTATTTGGCAATCACAAAATGAAAATAAGGTAAAGGCAGATTAAATATTACAAAAAAATGAAGTTATTAATATAAATTATTCATTTTTATACGTTTTAATGAATCTTTACATGAATGTTACAAATCATAAACTTTTGCATGAACTCTGAATTAAATAATATGTACAAAGGCATTGGCAATCATTTATTAAGACATACATCAGGCATACCTTCTATATTGTCACTTATTATAAAAGAATTTAAAGCTGCATAATCCTTTCAATTGTTATATTGGCATCTAACATTAGCGGTTATTTAACACCGAGCGAGTGCCATTATGCTTAAATGTTTGTCTTGCTGCTATCATAAAATAAGCATAATTGCTGACTTTAATGACTTCAGAAAGCTACTATTATCTTCAGAACTGCCTGTTTGCCTCAAAATTGGGGAATCTTCTCAAGAGCTTCCTCGATCAAAATATTGAGAAGTTGAGATTATGCTGACTAAATATTTTTTCATACTTGACATGGATTTCTTCCTTTCTGTATAATCTAGCTATGTTTGGACTTACATTTTCAAATCCAAATTTATTCATCAATTTTACTGCAGGGCGATTGCAATCAATTGACATCAGCACGACATCTCTAATTTCTTCCAACTGGAAAGCTTTAAAGAGTTCACCAAGGATTTTTCAGCAATTTCTGATGAATCAGCATATAATGGGCCCACAATAACTCCACCCTTAATATTTTTCCTTATGTTACCATATCCACATACATCGTTATCTTCAGCATTGATAGCCACCATGGTAATGGAGTCCTTTTGCTGACAAAGAATGGGTATCAGGTTACCTCTGCTAAATCCACAGACATCGGCATCATAACAAATGACGTTATTTAAAGTATCATTGTTTTCCAGAGTTAGAACTTGAACATTTACTTCTGAGGGATCATCACTGAATTGTTTCAAGTCAATTTCTTTAGCTTTAGTTACTATAGAGCACCAGCTAGTTTGAACAGGAAAGCCAGATCGATCTCGATAGTTCTCAAGCTGGTTTGGAACTGGGTTGACTCCAGCGTTTCGTTCACCAACACGCTTCATGACAGCATCCCAAATCTTTCTGCCAATTCCTTGCCTTCGGTAAGTGGATTTTACGACATACAACCCAACAAAAGCTAAATCTTCATTCTGCAATACGCCAGCACAAGCCCCTATCACTGTTCCTGAAAGAAAGGAAGAATATTTAACAGTTAATTAAAACGAATAAATAACTTATTAAAAAACTTGAAAAATTATTGTATTCGTTAAACTTGTTCCATAAATTAAATGAAATATATATAATATGAATGGAAAGTATTTTACCATTTATTAAAAAAAAAATGTAGAATTTATCTTTCTCCTTTTTTTATTCAAAGAGCATTTTGTGCAATTAGTACATCACGAATAGTTCTTGATAGACAAGTAGAAGAGGTCATTGGTTTTTAGTAAAATCTTCAATAAAAACTGCTCTTTATTTAGAAAACTAACTATTGCATGGCTTTCAAAATTTAAAATAATCTAATTGTTTGTTAAAAAAATTCAACTGCATATAATGATATAAATAAAATATGTAAAGTTTTATAACAAAAACTGTCTTCGTTCCCTTTTTCACACTGACAAACCTTTAAAGAATGCTAAGTAAAATTACATATTCTATGTTGCGAAACATATTCACTGTTCCACAGACAGATTCATTTTCATAATACCCAGGCTATAACTCTTAAAAAATACTCAGCGAGGAAATTTTTACAACTTACTTAACTAATAAAGTAACAATGTTTTTAACAATTCTTCTATTTGAGCTTCCAGGTGAATTTATTGGCCTTTTGAATTTTTAACTCTTTTAATTTTTTCATGGAACAATTTCCCTTTACAATTTCATTAGTCTGTTCATCTCTTATTTTTATAATGTGGTTAAAATATTATGCAACAAATGTTATATTAATTTTAAATATTGAGTTTTTAATGAATGATTTATAATATGTTGTAAAATAAATGAAAATGTTGTCTTTATTTTGAGGTGTTATGTTATTAACAAAAAAAATATTGTTTTTGGTTTCCATTATAGAATTAAATAGGAATTTTCAACCTTTCAGTATTTCCGATTTTCATCTCTCTCCCATCTTTCATATAACAACAATAAAAATTAATTAATATTTTAATTAATTAAATAAGAATTTATTTTGATTTTACTACACAACGACTTTAATTACAAACCTTACAAATTATCAAGATTAAGTAAATTTATTGATATTTAGTAATAACCATCTACTGCATTGAAAAATCCAGAATCGATGGTTCTCTATTGCACAATGTCCACCATATTGAATATTCTCGTGGCTTCGCTAGAAGTTTCGATTTGTCTAGAACATTTTCGAACGTCTGAATGGCCGCTACTCAAACGTGTATAAATGTTGTATCTCGTTTAGTTCTGGTTAACCTCAGATAAATCGATCTTTTTATCACTATCAAGTCTATCGTGAATACATTGGGATAACCCTCTACCACAAATTGTTTTGGAATTCCCACATCAAAACTACAAATGATAAATGACAAAAAGTCTCCTTAAAAGGCTCAAAATGGGGAGAAACACAAGATATGTTCTGGCTACAGATTATAGAATCTGTGTCCGTCTTGTATTGGAATATGGCAGTGAGGTTATCTCTTTGGCAAGCAAGACCAGCCTGGCTAAATATGATGTAGTACAAAATAATGTCCTCAGATTAATTACTGGAAGTAGGTGCTAAATCAACTCTTATCACTGGCCAACTCCAGAACGGCATTGAACCACTTGAATAATGCAGAGATAAATATACCCTTAAATAATGGGAGAGATCAAGAGTAGTTGCAGACCACTGGAAAGGATACAGGCCGGCAACCCAACATCTGAAAATGCAAATGTAACCTTTGACGAATTGGTAGAGATATTGTATCTCTATCGAATAAATAAAATATCTCTACCAATTCTAGGGAACCCCTACAGTATTTTATGATAGTTATTTCGGTTGTTCCCAGCAAACGAATGGATCTTCTCAAGTTGAATTCGAACAAAGTTGAGGCCCTAACTTTGGAACTCAAATCTTGTATTCTAGATACCATCCTTACCTTATATCTGCAAAACAAGTGGCTTAACATTTTCAGCAGTGGCTCTTACTTGCTTGAAGTGAAAGGAACCGATGCCTGCAATCTCTTTCAGAACTTGCTGGGAAAAACACCAACAACTATGAGAAATATGTGCTGTCATGGAGGCTGCTTAACAATTACTGGTTCTTGATCTACCTCCGAAAGAGTTGTTTTCTTCATCTATTCCTAGGCGGCCATTTCAGCACTAAGCGGCAACAGCCCAACAGACTTGCACAGTCCAGTGCTGTGCAAAGCTGGTGGAATTGTTCACCAGTGGATGGGCTCTACATTTGCAATGAGTTCCTAGTTAAGTGTGAGTTCCTGGTAATGAGAGAGGGCCGATGACATGCCGAAGTGCGGGGCCGAATCCAACCAGCTGTAGTTTCCACTGCACTCAAAATCGTGTGTAACCATATCACTGCAGCCATCGACTTCACTAGGATAAGTCTCAAGGACATGAGCGGCAAAAATAGGTAGAAATGCCTTGCCGTAGGGGGCTGTATTCTTATGCACTTGGAACGTGCTAAGGCTGTCGCACGCTTACAACCGGCCATGACTACCTACACGCACACCTCCACAGCAATGGTTTTGCTTCAAATGGGATTTGCCCATTATGTCGGATCATTAATACGTACGGCGATCATTTGCGGAACGGCACTGAACGTATCGATGGGCCTGATGACATTTCTGCACGCTACTGTTGAGGCTTGGCATCATATGGCTGAACAGCTACAGACGGCTGCAGGATGAAAAAAAGTCTATTGTGAATGTGTATGTTGTAATTTGCGTGTTAATTGTAATTCACGGAATTAAATATTCAAGACACTAAATTTATACAGAATCATGGATTAATTTTTAAGTGGGTATTAAACAATAGTGAAGTATCAACAAGTGCACAGACGGTCTCAGGCTGTCTATTTCTAATATTAAACCTTCTTTTGAAAAACTATGCTCTGCAAGACAATTATTAAACTTGTTTTTAATTTAATATTAATAAGTTAATTATTAAAAAGTACTGACTGTTAAAAGTTAATCGTTAAAAGGTATATTGTTAAGTACAGATACAAACCTATTTAAAGTGTATTATATCAGTGTAAATGTTTATTTTATTTTTTATTATCTGAATATTTTGTTTTACCTTCCTTTTAGTAAATTTATTAGTTTTAATATTATTTTATTTCGATATGCTCTGGTCTTCATTTATTGTTATCCCAACCCATAAGCAGGAGAACCCATAGGTTGAGAATTGTTGAATTATCGAAATATTTGCATTTTTTAAATAAAAAATAAAAATAAATGCTATGAAAAATAATTCATTCTTTCTTTAATAACTCATTACTTCAAAATTATTGAAATGCTACTTAAAAATTAATTTGCTGCTTTTAAAGCAAATGTAGTCAGATTTTGTACTGATATGTTATAAGTAGGTAAAATTCAATTTTTTAAAATAATATAAAATAAAATATTTTGTATGAACTATAAATAGTTGAATAGAATTTATGAATTTAATTAATGTATTTAATTTGTTCTGACTTTAATGAATGTATTTAATCTATGAATGTATGAATGAATTTACATAAAGCATTTAATTTATAAATGTATGCATGAATTTACATAATGTATTTAATTTTTTTTAATTAAATGAATGCACTTAATTTGTTTTGGCTTTACAGATTTTAATATTTTCTGTAAACGTTTATTTTTTTATTTAAAAAATTCAAATACTTAGATTTAATTGTTAAGAATATGCAAGAATTTTAATATTCGATTTATTTCATTTTAAAGGAATGAGAACGGTGCTTATCGGGCCATCAAGATATATCTTGTTAAATAAGAAATTTAATAACATTATTCTATAGAAATTAAAACTAACAAGAGAAAAGTCTTAAACAAACTACTCATCATGAACTAAACAAACTATAACTTTAATCATTTCTTTCTCTATCTCTCTCTATCTATTAAGTTAAATGTTCCAATAAGTTATATACATATAACTTATTGGACTTTAAAAACTTATTGGAGCATTAAGATATAATAAGCAAAAACAACTTGTTAAATAAGAAATTTAAATAAGAAATTTAATAGCATTACTCTAAAAAATTAAAAATAACAAGAGAAAAGTCTTCAGCAAACTACTCATCAAGAAATAATATAACTTTAATAATTTCTTTAAACTTATCGAACCATCAAGATATAACAAGCAAAACACACATTGTTAAATAAGTTATATACTAAATAAGAAATTTAATAACATTGCCCTATAGAAATTAAAACCAACAAGAGAAAAGTCTTCAACAAACTACTCATCAAGAACTAAACAAACTATAACTTTAATCATTCCTTTCTCTATCTTTCTCTCTATCCTCAGTACATGCCCCGAAATAAATTGAGTACTTATAGTAAAGTAAAAAAAAAAAAAAAAAAAAAGAAAAAAAAAAAAGAAAAGCATAAAAAGAAAAAGAAGAGGAAGAAACCACAGGGCGAACACTTGATATGGAGAGAGAAGGGGCGATAAAAATAAGCGAAGATTAGAAGTTGGGGCTATGAGGTATTCAGAATGCAGCGAAGTATTTGATGAAAGCAGAGAGAGATAGAGAGGAGACAAAGAGGATGATGCTGGGAGGCAGTTGCCCCTAGCAACCACTCCAATTCTCATTACTTCTCAAAAGTGCTGGGGCTTTTGAAGCAGACCCCTTCCTCATGCAACCCGGGGTGTCTTGTATGACGGTGTAATTCAGCGTTAACGAGTACCAGCTGACTCTGAAGGCACGATTAATTTATCTGATAAACGTATTAAACGCTGGTTTTATGTGCAGGGGGAGCAGAAAGGGGTTGTTTCGGAATTTAATTCCGTGCATATTGCGTAACGTTAATTCAAATTGCATATTTGTAATAGTATGTCCATTAATCCACGATTCGTTATATGCACATAAAAAAATGGCGTCATATTTATAGAGAGTAGTAGTTTTCTGTTCTCTACATTTACATCTTAACCACTGCTGGATTTCAAGAAAATGAGGATGATTTAATTCACAACGCATGTAAATCTTGTAAATTCTATAAATATTTTTACATTTTGAATCTACGAATAATTTATTTGATAGTCATATTAAACATAATGTTAATTAAAATGGAATATTTGTAATAATATGTCATTTGTCCATTAATCCGCGATTCATTATCTATACATAAAAAAGGATCTAATATTTATAGAGAGGAATCCACGAATTTTGAATCCACGAATAATTTATCTGATAGTCATATTAAACATAATGTTAATTAAAATGGAATATTTGTAATAATATGTCATTTGTCCATTAATCCGCGATTCATTATCTATACATAAAAATGGATCTAATATTTATAGAGAGGAATCCACGAATTTTGAATCTACAATAATTTATCTGATAGTCATATTAAACATAATGTTAATTAAAATGGAATATTTGTAATAATATGTCATTTGTCCATTAATCCGCGATTCATTATCTATACATAAAAAAGGATCTAATATTTATAGAGAGGAATCCACGAATTTTGAATCCACGAATAATTTATCTGATAGTCATATTAAACATAATGTTAATTAAAATTGAATATTTGTAATAATATGTCATTTGTCCATTAATCCGCGATTCATTATCTATACATAAAAAAGGATCTAATATTTATAGAGAGGAATCCACTTTAATTTTGAATCCACGAATAATTTATCTGATAGTCATATTAAACATAATGTTAATTAAAATTGAATATTTGTAATAATATGTCATTTGTCCATTAATCCGCGATTCATTATCTATACATAAAAAAGGTTCTCATATTTATAGAGAGGAGTAATTTCCTGTTATCTACATTTACATCTCAATCACTTTTATATATAAATCTGTATCGTATGTGCTATATATCTTGTAAATTCTAAAAATATCTTTATATTTTGAATCCACGAATAATCTATCTGATAGTCATATTAAACATAATGCTAATTAAAATTGAATATTTGTAATAATATGTCATTTGCCCATCAATTCGCGAGTAATTTCCTGGTCCCTACATTTACATCTGAACCACTGCTGGATTTCAAGAAACTCTGGTGATGATTTAATTCACAACGCATGTAAATCTTGTAAATTCTATAAATATCTTTACATTTTGAATCCAGGAATAATTTATCTGGTAGCCGTATTAAACATCTTCTTATTGGCATTTTTTATTAAGTTCTAAGAAAGTAATTTGGACATAATCCAAGTGCATTGCGAAACGTTAATTAGTGACTTACATGAGTGCCAGCTTACTTTGAAGGCATGATTAATTTATCTGATACACGTATTAACATAAAAAAACCCCTCTGTTTTTATGTACGGCAGGAGTAGAAAATGGCTATTTTGGACTTTAATTCCGTGCATAATGTGAATTCAAATTGCATATTTATAACAATAAGTCATTTGTCCATAAATCCGCTATTCATTATCTGCTCACAAAAAATGACGTTATTTTAGAGAGGAATAATATCAAAAAATAGTAAAAATAACTGTTAAATAAAAATTATAGTGTAAATAATTGTAAATAACGAATTTATAATTCTATTATTATATATATGTATGTACATTATACACACACACACACACACACACACACACACACACACACACACACACACATATATATACACTCAAGAGCCAAAACATTATGACCACTCCTACATTTTGCAATGAACTCGCCTGGAGGACGTGAAAGGCACGTGATCAGGTGGAAGTGGTATTTAACTGCTGCTGGAGAGTAAGAAGAATCATTCTTTCCCTTACTTCTGTATGTGATGGGAAAGGCTGCGGATCTAAGCGACTTTGATAGAGGGCAGATTGTAATGGCTCAAAGGCTCGGAACAAGTATTTCCAAAACTGCACGACTCGTGGGTTGTTTCACGATCTACAGTTGTTAGTACTTATGCAAAGTGGATGAATGACGGTGAAACCAGCAGTAGACGACATGGTGTTGGACATTGCGGATCAGTTGCACCCTTACATGACCTCTGTTTTTCCAGCTGGAAATGGAATGTTCCAACAGGACAACGCCCCTTGCCACAAGGCTAAAATTGTGTTGGAGTGGTTCCAGGAACAAAATGCTGAATTCCAGTTAATGTCCTGGCCGCCTAACTCACCGGATCTCAATCTGATAGAACACATTTGGGATGTCCTGGGACGTCAGCTCAGAGTTCAAAGACCACTAATTCGCAATATCTCGGATTTACGTGACCGTTGCTTAAACATCTGGTACAATCTGTCTCCGCCCATCTACTAAGGACTTGTGGCATCCATGCCAAGACGGGTTGAAGCTGTGTTGCACACCAAAGGTGGGCCAACTCGTTATTGACAGGTGGTCATAATGTTTTGGCTCTTGAGTGTATAAGCAGTAGGTTTTAAGGTAGGAAAAAAAGCAGAGGTTTACTGCATAAGATTTAGATTGATTAAAATGGTTGTTGCCAAATATTGAATGTACTTAATTTTGGATTTGTCATGCGTGTAAGGGAAAAAGTAGTTCCAGTTGTATAATTAAAGTGCCAATTATCAGAAAAGAATATGACAGAATAATAATCCTGAATTTAAAACATATCTTTAAAATGAAAAAAAAAATTTTATTTACTTGAACAATTTTTAAAAGAAATAAGTTCAGATAATTTATTTAATATTTCTAAATTAAAAAAAAAACCACAAAATTAATTTCATCATTTTCTGAATAGAAACTACACATTAAAGAACATTTTAAGTTAGGTATTATCTTTTCTCTTTTTCAATAAGTAGAATAAAATTTCAATATTATTTTCATGGAAGTTTTTAGTTTACGAATGATGATTGTTAGGTGAAGTAATATGTCGTTAATGTCGAAATATTTATTTCCTTGTTTTATCCGGTTTCTACGAATAATTGTGATAATTCCCTAACACGTCTCCATTTACCTTAAGTGAGAGAAGTCACGAATAATGCATATGAAGGTCAAGGCTAAAGGAAACTGAACATTTTTTTGGAATTTATTGTTGTGTTTGATTGCTTAAACTATTCCGTAACCTTTTGTTTCAACTTCCGTCACCATCCATGTTTAAAACAGTTTATATCATCTATATTTTTTATCAGGCATCCGCCTTTAACATAGTATATATATATATATATAATATGCATAGATATATACATACTATATTGACTAAAACTGAAACTTTGATTAAACAGTTAAATAAATGTTGTATGTTACACCTATAAATGATTAGGACATTTCAAAGAATTTTATAAGAAATGTGTATCGATTGAAACAAATTGAAAATGTAAATGTAACAATTGTAACAAAATTAACAATGTTAAGTAAATGTAACGTACTGTACAATGTTTGTAAATGATTTGTAAATGATAGTAATATACATACGTTTATGCTCCAAAACGTATTGGTTAATCAAACATTAATGTACTATATAACACAATACAGTGACAAGATGATAAAGCGATGTGATGGTTTTTCATATGATTTAAAGTATAGCGAAAGGCTGTACGAGTTTTTGGCTTGGAAACTAGTCGGGATTTTCTAATTACTAACTTCTTGTTCGTTCTCTTTTGGCTGTGTTCATGTTATATATATATATATAATATGAAAAGTCTCTTTATTTTTGGTAATATTTAGCAAAGAATTAATTATATTATTTTTATTTCAACGTAGTAAAAAAGTTGAAAGGAAAATCATATAAATAATTATTTGCTTAATACAAAAAATGCAATGAACATTTTTTTTCCATTATACATTTGTCTACAGGAAAAAATCCAACTTTTTAAAATTATTTATTCCACTTTTCTATTGATCTCAATCATTTTACAGGAATAGGGTCAAATAAATTACAACCGTGCCTTAAGAAAACACTTTCTATCGCCAGAAATGACGATTCTGATTCGGTTATTTTTTTTGCTTACTCGTGTAGACGATTAGAATCATATTATGTCATTATGTATATACATAATACTCGTATGTTATGTATATAATACTTTACATTGCATTATTATACAAATAATGCAATATACTGGTTACAACTGGTTATGTTGTTATATTTAGTGAATATATTTAGTATTATTAGATTTAGTGTATATTAGATTTATAGTGAATTAGATTTAAAGTAAATCTAAGCAAAATTTTCTAATGCTCTAGTATAATACTAGCGCATTTTAAGAAAATATGTGAAAATAAATTGATTGAAAATATAGAAACAAATGTGGATATGAATTTCATAACCTTATCATAGTATACATATATATATATATATATATATAATACTCTTGAATGTTTATACGGATTGAATAGGCCAAATACATGAATAATATATAATGCATGAAACATATTTTTGATATACTATAATGCATAAAAAATATTTTCGCATTCATTAATATCCGGAAGACGATTTGTTCACATTTCTAAATATCGCCTCAACGTTATTATTAATAGTAAAATACATATTTGCCCATTGTATATCAGTGCTTCCATACAGGTTGAGATAAATTAGACTCATTCTCTTGAATGTTTATATAGATTTAATACAAGAAAAATATTTTTGCATTCGTTCATCTACGGAAGATGATTTCTTCACAATATCCCCTTAACGTAATTATTAATAGCAAAATACAGATTTGTCCGTTGTATATCCGTGCTTTCGTAGAGGTTGACTTTTTCTTTCTTTTTTTGCGTATAAAATGTTAAATTTTTAATGATAACTTTTTTAATAAATATCAATCTACATTATTAAAAATAAACTTTTTCAGAGATATCTGTACGCTGTTTTAAGCAGAAGATTGAAAACTTGACGTTGTTGATAAAGAGTTCTACTGTAATATGCGAGAGTTTCATGCCGTTTTTTCAGGAGATAATTCTATTTAAAGGCATGCTTTATGCTAAATGATTATTTGCGATCTTTATGGTTTGACTCCTAGGATGATTAAGCAATTAAGTATAGGAAACGGTCGTTTAAGTTTAAAATTAACTATTTTTTAAATATGTAATTTTTATTTAATTTCTCCGCATAGTAGTATTTGAATCCTTGATGTTTCTCTGTATAAGAAGTTTGATGTTTTCAGCTTTGATGTTCCTCTGCTTAATAGAAAGGTAATGTAAGCATATCTTAGTATTTTCTCTAAAAATATCGTTTTTCGAATTATTATTTCATACAGCCTTTTTATTCTCTGTTGATAAATTTAGATTTATTAAAAATTAAAGTTATTCTCAAAATAAAATATTACGATGAAAAATACAATAGAACATACTTAGGAAACAGTCAAGAAGTGACAGCAGTAACTTGCCATTAGACATTTACGTGTTATTTAAAAGTAGATAATTAAAATTTCTCCCTCAGACTGCCGGAGAAGAAACGCACGGAAATTTTTTTCTCGTTTCAAGATTAGTTTTCCAATATTTTTAAAAGTGGGTTTTTCGTAATTTCTCCAAAAATAATGACAATGACAATTTAATTCAACAATGATTTTCTTTATATAAATTCAAAAATCTTTATGATTAATTAAAAGGGATTTGTTGAATATTTTAGCCAACCTATGAAGTTAAAGAAGATTAAGTAAACATTAAAAAGGTCTTATAGATTAAGAATTTATATAATATTGTAATTTTGAATAAGTGTGCCAATAGTACATTATTGTAATTTTATATTGCGTTATTTATATTAAAACGATTAAAATTTATTAGTTTTTAAAATTTCTTTCTAAAAGCAAACATACAAACTTTTTATTACAAAATATTTATTAATGGAGGTTTCAAATATTTACAAAATATTTATTAATGTGGTTTCATATTTACTATCCATTACTCAATTTGTGCTTTTCTATACTGATTTAAATTAATTTATAAATTCCATTGAATTCGATTTATGCTTGTAGAATTAATCAATTAATATCGATTAATGCTTGTAGAATTAATCAATTAATATCGATTAATGCTTGTAGAATTAATCAATTAATATTGATTAATGCTTGTAAAATTAATCAATTAATCAATCTATATTATCATAGTTATCATGTGTTATCATATGGTGAATTTCCAAATATTGCATTTCATTATGGTTGCAGCAGCTGCTGCGATTTATTCCAATTATGGGTACTTACGTATTAACGCCACCGCAGCAGAAGTTGCGCTAATGCGCCAATAAAGAGCTGCCAATGCGCCAAAATGGAGACTGTTTTGATGTCTATGTTAAACTCTATATCGGCCCATTTTCCACCGAAATCCGATTGACTACTTGGTTGTTAAATAAAGTGTTTTAAATTTTGAAAGTGTTTTGATTTTAAATAAAGTGTTTTGAATTTTGAAAGTGTTTTGAATTTAAATAAAGTGTTTTATATATTTTATGATTTATCACAAAAATTTTAAGTGTAGATTGGCGCCACTTAAAAACCGCCAAATCTGTAGCTGCTGTGGCGTTAATACTTAAGTACCCAATTATGTTTCAAGCAGTTGTAATGTAGCCGATTATAATTAATTTTCATCGAATTATAAGTCAAATGTTACAAAAAATTTCAGTTATTTGAATATTTATTATGATATTCTTATCAGTTTAATTTTGGAGTTTCTCTTCAAATTTATAACATCTATATTATAAAAACAAATTTGTATAAAATTTACATAATATCAAATTAATAAAATATATATTATAAAAACATCCTACGTCTTTAATGTATAAGATTAAATAAAAACCCTTTGGGATATATGGAAAGAAATCCATACATTCTTATTTTCAAACCATTACTCCAATTTTTTAAAAGAAGTATTTTCACCAATACAAATTACGGTACTTATGTATTAACGCCACCTTAGCTACAGATTTGGCGGTTTTTAAGTGGCGTCAATCTAACAGCTACAGATTTGGCGGTTTTAAGTGGCGCCAATCTAACAGCTACAGATTTGGCGGTTTTTAAATGGCGCCAATCCAACAGCTACAGATTTGGAGGTTTTTAAGTGGCGCCAATCTAACAGCTACAAAGAAGTGTAAATTGGCGCCACTTAAAAACCGCCAAATCTGTACCTGCGGTTGGCGTTCAAAAGATAACCGCGTGCGCGTGCGAACAACAAGATTGCTCTTTATTGGCGCAACTGTAGCTAAGATGGCGTTAATACGTAAGTACCCAAATTACATTGACTTGCAGAAATAAGTTCTGTTCTTAATACAGTAATGATACAATATGGACTTACCATTATCAGTTACAGCAACATAGAATCCATCGGGATCGAAAGCGAACCACGTATCGAGGGAATACGTTCCTTCAGATAATCCAGTTTCTCGCCACAAATCTAAAACAGCCGGTATTTCTTCTTTTCTCATGAGACGAATACTATAGTTGGGTATTTCTGCAGCCATCAATACGTTTATGAAACTAAGAGGAACAGAGAAATACTTTCATTTTTTAACACTATAAATAATAATTTTCAGTATTACAATTTATTTAGAGATTTCAGTAAAAATATTCGAAAATATTCAAGCACGATATTGCAATACATAGATATTTTTTAAATACGTAATAAATTAAATAATCTATTTCGTTTTGAGTAATTTGATGCTGTTAGAGATAAAGAAAAAGCGCCCATGATCTTTGTAGATCATGCGTAGATCACTGAACTCAGGGTCGTGGCCTCGAATCATGACTAACTTCAGTGTCTACGTCAGAAATGGACATGCTAATGTTCAATAATGTAAGTGTAATGCAGCAATGACACGATGCACCGTGAATTATATTTAATCTGCTATGCATCCGTTGTTTTATTAGTAAATGACCTCAAGTCCAAATGTCTGTTGATGTTTTTTTTTTTTAATTAAATAAGTGATTTACATTGAATAGGCATTCTTTCTAACTATTGCTCTGAAACAAAATTTAAAACATAAACTTTAAATTATTCAATTTAAAAAAAGTTGAAAGGATTTGACCAGAGTCAAATAATTATGATTTTATAACGATTATTTTTAACTGTAATTAAATGAAGTTGCAGACATATTACAAGATAAAAGTTTCAATGTAAACGACTTTTGATACATGAGTTGAAAAATTTAAACGAAGTGTCTCAGCTTATAAATTCAACGAGTTATTGCATAGGTTCCCGTTTGTTGGCAGGTAAGATAAAATAACAACAACAACAACAATAATAATAATAATCATGATTGCCGCAACAGCCCCATGGTGGGAAAAGGCCGTCTGCCTTTTGGCAGATTTCGAAACATGAGATGTCTTCTTTTTACGGTGTAAAGTTGTCAGCCCTACGCCCAACGCTCTGCGGTAATGTTAGACTTGGGTCTACAGTTTAATGTGGATTCCGAACCACTACAAACCTCCATGGCACCTCCGGGACTCGAACCCGAAACCTGTGGCACCGAGCGCCAGACAATAATAATAAACACCGCAATAATAAAAAAGAAAAATATAAATAAATATAATACAAAAGAAACGAAAATTTACTCTGGTCTGTGCCGTTGTCTTAATGTGTGAAAAAATCTCTGTGAAAAGATTGGCAGGAGAACAGTTGAAGTGTAGTGGGTTATATAGGGAAACAAAAGAATGAATGAAGGGTGTAGACATTTATTGAAACAGAACAGTTTATTTGTCTATTCTTATGCATTTGAATTCTTTTTTTTTTTTGACAATTTTTTTTGTTCTATCACGTAACGTTCTTAAATGAGGACATCTTGAAACTTCAAAAATAAAAATATATATATTTTAAAAATTCCAAATGTATGAGAAAAAAGTCTGACGTCTGAAATTAGAAATAATTTACTAACTTCTTATTTTATGCATGTTAACGTATTAATTAATCGTAATTGACATTAATTTGTTGTTCGATTGATGACAATTGATTGACATTAATCGAACAACAACAAATTAATCGAATTTGGATCCGGAACTTTCTTTTCACTCCTTCAAAGGTTAATTAATCGCAAATTCGCAAAAAAAAAAAAAAAAAAAAAAAACTGTATATATCTATTTATATTTATACATCTATCTATCAATCTCTCTACTTATCCATATCTATCTATCTATATAAATATATATATTTGAAAAATTCATGCTAATAGTTTTATTTAAAATTTAAAATTATGCACTATGTAATGGAAACAATATTTTATATTTTTTAACATAACTGAAGTTTTTTTTATTAACAAGCTAGATAAATATAACCTATTTCCGTAGAATTTAGTGTAAAACATGAATAAACACCATTATAGATATTTAAAAAATTTAGATATAAAAAAACACCTCAATATAAAGAAACGCCTCAGCAAGCAAAAACACTTACTCAAATTTTAGCATAAACAATTTAATTTTTCCCACCATTTATTTAAAATAAAATTTTTCCAATTTTTCATATAAAAGATTTTTTTTTACGTTATTGAAATTTATACACAATGATAATTTTTTCTTGGAAATTAATTCTGAAATTCAGATTCACTTATAATTTTAAACAAACATTATAATTAAAAAAAAAACGCATGAAAAATTTAAAGTGTAGAATTTTATTTTTCTCAACGTTTATCTCAAACACAGTTAAACATGAATAAGTCTATAGCGGAGAGTTTTTTATATTATTGATCTTCAAAAACAATCATACTAACTTTTATTTTTAAATTGATTAATTTAGAAATTCGAATTTATGCAAAAATAATCAGTGCAATGTGTCATGAAAAATATCACTGCAAAAATAAAATTTTAACATAATCAATTTAATTTTTTACGCCATTTATTTAAAATAAAGTTTTCCAATTTTTCATAAACAAATTTATAACAGAAATTTTTACGATACTGAAATGTGTAAACAATAATAATTTAAAAAAAAATTAATTCTGAAATTCAAATTCACTAATAATTTTAAACAAACACTGTGATTAAAAAAAACCCATGGAAAATTTAAAGCATACAATTTTACTTTTCACAACACTTATTATAAACTTTTTTTTAAAATTAATTAGTTTCGAAATTCGAATTTATGCACAATTATAAACAAACAGTTGCAATGTGACATAAAAAACAGCACTACAAAAATAATAATTTTAACATAAACAATTTAATTTTTCACACCATTTATTTTAAATAAAGTTTTTCAATTTTTCATAAACAAATTTATAACTCAAAATTTTTACATGATTGAAATTAATAAACAATAATAAAATTTTAAAAAAAAAAAAAATTAATTTTGAAATTAAATTTCACTAATAATTTTAAACAAACACTGTAATTAAAAAAATCATGAAAAATTTAAAATATGCAGTTTTATTTTCACAACGCTTATCTCAAACACAGTTAAATAAGTCCATAGGGGACAATTTTTATATTACTGATTTTTAGAAACAATCATACAAAATTTTTAAAAAAAAAATTTATTAATTCAGAAATTCGAATTTATGCATAATTATAAACAAACAGTGCAATGTGGATTTTATGTGTCTAAAAACATCATTAGAAGAAGATAATAATTTTAACATAAACAATTTAATTTTTCACACCAATTATTTAAAATAAAGTTTTTCAATTTTCCTTAAACAAACTTATAATAGAAAATTTTTACATGATTGAAATTAATAAACAATAATAAAATTTTAAAATTTTTTTTCTGAAATTCAGATTCAATCATAATTTTAAAAACACTTTTAAAAAAAGCTCTTGAAATATTTAAAGCAAACAATTTGATTTTTCACAGCATTTATCGCAAACACCGTTAAACATTTATGTTTACCATATGTTGAAATTTATAAACAATAATATCTTTATACAAAATTAATTTGAAAGTTAAATTCACGCATAATTTTAAACAAACACTATAATTAAAAAACTTATGAAAATTTTAAAGCATACAGTTTTATTTTTCACAACGGTTATTTCAAACGTAGTTAAACACAAATAAGTCCAAAGCGAAAATTTTTTTATATTACTGATTTTGAGAAAGAATCATACATCTCTTTGTTTTAAATTAATTAATTTAGAAAAAGGTAATTTACGCACAGTTATAAGCAAACAGTGCAATATGTTATACAAAAATGTCACGACAAAAATAATTACCTTCCCAGTTGTCAGCCAAAGGCGCGCTGCTCAACTGATGATCTCTCTGCCAACGGATCTCAACAAGTGGCAGAACAAACGAATCTTTGCGCCGCGTGGACCCCGATGGAAAATGAGAAAGCGGATGAGGACGTAGTTATCCACTGACCTTGGTATTTATTGATCGTCACAAACGGAACGCTCTCATTCAATTGGAACTCAGCAGGCCTCATTTTCGAATTTTATTGTGTTCTTTTCGCAATTATTGAAGCCCCCAGTATTGAATTAAATTGCTTTTACTCGCGTTTAAAAATCTCTTCGCGCATGTAATTTGGTAAAAAATATTATTGATTAGTAGCTCTATTTATTAAGATCTGCTTCCTTTAATCATCAGAAGCAGAAATAAATTCTGTTTTTGTTAACTGAATAATGTGCCGACTTTTCTCGTTATTTTAGTGTTAATTTTATATAAAGTCGCAAGAGCTTGCTAATGGCTAATTGGTTAAGTGTTCTGGCCGTTGGTATCACAGGCTTAAGGTTCGAATATTGGCGGTGATATGGATATTTATTAGTCGTTCGGAATCCACGTTAAACTGCAGGTTCCGGTTTAATTAGCTCTAAGTGTGCATAAAATGACCATACAGGGACAAACCAAACCAACCGTAAGAGCTTGGAGCCTCTTAGTGGACAATGCTTTGCATTTCCAAACACAGTTCGAAACGCATCTCAAACTGAAAATTCCCATGTCTCTGCATTAATGGGCAGGATAAATCAATCGGCTAGAACAGCGGTGGTCAACCTAAATGATCATGCGGGAAACTATGGAAATGCCCCATAACTCCGCGGTTGCATATAAAATTATATATCCCCGTATTAGATTTAGACCCACTATGAACATTTTTTGGAGTGAAAAATCGGAACATAATGAGTTATTATTATTATGTTTACTATTATTCTTACATGTAAACATAGATAATATAATAACAATGATACTAAACGCACATTATAAATAAATATATAACACTAAAAATGAAATATAAAAAAAATATATAAATGTAAATGAAATCATTAAAAATAGTGCGATATTTATTTCTCCACTCTTTCACTTAGCTGTTGCAAAACGATGCTCGACCTTCATGAGTTCGCAGAATATAATTTAATTACTCTGCGCACTCATAACTGTAAATTCATAAATAAAACAGGCAATATATGTCATATATTCGCAAGAATAATATTTTAAAATCAAAGTAAATTTTTTCTCATAATTTCGACAGTTAATTTTTGAATATATGGATGCTCACATAATAAATTTTTTTTTATACATTAGTTTTCACTGCTTTGGCTATTATAAAATAAATATATTTTGTAAAAGTGTGATAAATATCATGGGCCGGAAAACTATTCAAGGCGGGACGCGGGCTATCCACCCTTGGGATAGAACATTATGGATTTCTAAGGCAGATGAATGGAGCTGTGAATCTGTCAGATATTGGACCTACTTGTGTTCAACAGAAAGTCTTGCTTGCTTGTTAACTCTAAATCAGTTGTTTTAATGGTGAATGACTTCCTTTGAGTTCTTGAGATTGAAAATGACATCTGAAATTCCTTAATAATATTTTCCATTTTTAGGTATTCTTTTTTCCCCCCTAAAACTAATCGAAAGACTAACATTATCTCTTTGGTGAATTTGGCAAGTTGTATGATAGCGATGATAGATTTAACACAGATTTTAGAAAAAAAAACTTGTACGATGCAATTATCATAAACTAGAGATCTAAAATAGTAAGAAAAAAGTAATTCTCAGATGAAGAAATAATTTCTGTTTTTGCTAATTGAATAAATGGGATAACTCTGCTCGTTATTTTATCTTATTTTATTTTTATCTGCTTTATTTTAGCTTGGAACGTCTTAGTGGATAGTGCTTTGTATTTCCAATCATATAATTCGAAGCGAATTCCAAACTTAAAATTCACGTATCTCTACATTAAAAGGCTGGATAAATCCATCAGCTAGAACCTGATGCTTTTCTTAAAGGAGGTGAATGGAACTGTGAATAAATCAGATGTTGCGCCTACGAGTGTTTAACTTCAGCAAAAAATCTGCTGTTTTAGTGGCGAATGATTTTGTTTGAGTGCTTAAGACTGAAAATAACATTTTAAATTCCTTAAAAATATCCTCCATTTTTAGGTATTCAATATAAAAGCTTTTTTTTTTGGAAAATTATCAAAAGACTAATATCAACACTTTGGCGTATTTGGCAAATTATATGATAAAGGTGATAGATTTGGTATAGGTTTCAGAAAAAATTTCTACGACGCAATTATTACACACTAGTACTTTAAAATAGTAAGTAAAATGTAATAATTTAATATGGTATGAATATTTTACGACATAATGCGATTCTAATCGTCTACACGAGTAAGCAAATAAAATAACCGAATCAGAATCGTCATTTCTGGCGATAGAAAGTGTTTTCTTAAGGCATGGTTGTAATTTATTTGACCCTATTCCTGTAAAATGATTAAGATCAATAGAAAAGTGGAATAAATAATTTAAGAAAGTTGAATTTTTTCCTATAGACAAATGTGTAATGGGAAAAAATGTTCATTGTATTTTTGGTATTTAGCAAATAATTATTTATATTACTTTCATTTCAACTTTTTTACTACGTTGAAATAAAAATAATATAATTAATTCTTTGCTAAATATCACCAAAAATAAAGAACCTTTTCATACTATATATATACACTGAAGTGACAAAAGTCATGGGATACCTCTTAATATCGTGTCGGCCTCCTTTCGCCCGGTGAAGTGCAGCAACTCGACGTGGCATGGACTCAACAAGTCGTTGGAAGTCTTCTGCTGGAATATTGAGCTTCTGCAGGAATATATGCACACGTGCCCACGAGAGTCGCTGCAAGCGATGTCAGTAAAGGCACTCGAGTCGGTCTTCTGCTGGAATAGCCCAAGAAAGCCAAATTTCTCCGCACAGTTCTAACAGACAAGTCCCTTGTACGTCCCACATTGATTTCTGCGGTTATTTGACGCAGTGTTGCTTGTCTGTTAGAATTTACGACTCTTTGCAGACGTCGCCGGTCTCGGTCGTTAAGTGCAGGCGGTCGACCACTGCGCTGTCCATGGTGGGATGTTATGCCTGAAATTTCATACTCTCGGCACACTCTTGACACAGTTGGTATGGGAATGTTGAATTCCCTAACGATTTCCGAAATGGCATGACCCATGCGTCTAGCTCCAACTAACATTCCGCGTTCAAAGTCTGTTAATTCCCGTCGTGCGGTCATCATCACGTCAAAACCTCTTCACATGAATAACTTGAACAGAAATGAAAGCTCTGCGAAAGCACTGCGCATTTATACCTGTTCTACGCGATGCTACTGCCATCTGAAAATTTGCATTATTGCTATCCCATGACTTTTGTCACTTCAGTGTATATATATATATATATATATAACATGAACACAGTCAAAAGAGAACGAACAAAAAGTTAGTAATTAGAAAATTCCGACTAGTTTTGAAGCCAAAAACTAGTACAGCCTTTCGCTATACTTTAAATCATATGAAAAACCATCATATCGCTTTATCATCTTGTCACTGCATTGTGTTATATAGTACATTAATGTTTGATTACAAAATATGTTTTGGAGCTTAAACGTCTATGTATTACTATCATTTACAAATCAAAAAATCTTTTACAAACATTGTATATTACATTACATTTACTTAACATTGTTAATTTTGTTACAATTGTTACTTTTATATTTACAATTTGTTTCAATAGAAACACATTTCTTATACACTTCTTTGAAAAGTCATAATAATTTATAGACGTAACATACAACATTTATTAAACTATTTAATTAAATGTTTCAGTTTTATATATATATATATCTTATGCAGTTAATATAGTATGTACATATCTATGCATATATTATATGTACATATATATATATATATATACTATGTTAAAGGCGGATGCCTGATAAAAAACATAGATGATATAAATTGTTTTAAACATGGATGGTGACGGAAGTTGAAACAAAAGAATACGGAGCAATTTAAGCAGTCAAACACCACAATAAATTCCAAAAAAATGTTCAGTTTCCTTTAGCCTTGACCTTCATATGCATTATTCATGACTTCTCTCACTTAAGGTAAATGCAGACATGTTAGGGAATTATCACAATTATTCGTAGAAACCGGATAAAACAAGGAAATAAATATTTTAACATTAACGACATATTACTTCACCTAACAATTATCATTCGCAAACTAAAAACTCCCATGAAAATAATATTGAAATTTTATTCTACTTAAAAGAGAAAAGAGAAAGGTAATACCTAACTTAAAATGTTCTTTAATGTGTAGTGTCTATTCAGAAAATGATGAAATTAATTTTGTGGTTTTTTTTTTTAAATTTAGAAATATTAAATAAATTATCTGAACTTATTTCTTCTAAAAATTGTTCAAGTAAATAAATTTTTTAAAATTTTAAACAGATGTTTTAAATTCAGGATTATTATTCTATCATATTCTTTTCTGATAATTAGCAGTTTAATTATACAACTGGAACTATTTTTTCCCTTACATGCATGACAAATCCAAAATTAAGTGCATTCAATATTTGACAACAACCAATTTAATCAATCTAAATCTTATGCAGTAAACCTCTGCTTTTTTCATATCTTAAAACCTTCTGCTTATAAAGCATAATACTATTTATTACGAAAAAAAGTTATTTATTTTGAGTTTATTTTTTTTAAATTTCAACAAACAATTTTTTCAAACAATATCTATTGTTCATCTAGGATACGATGCTGATTATTTACTATTGATACGATGCTAACGACATCGTATACTCATGCATCGATGATACTATGCCAGAGATACTGAGTATGTACTTGATCTTTAACGATGCCGATGTAGAAGTTATTTTTACAACTAACGATGGCAGACATTAGAGAGTTTTTGCATACCGTAGGACGTCCGTTAGCTTTTTCTCCCTAGCGCGCATGCTCATAGGAAACTGAGCAAAAACTCTCTATTATTATAAATGATTCCTCCTTTCATAGCACTTCAAGTTAATTGTGATATGTATTTTCCCGTCAGCGTACTGTTATGGGGGAATTAGAGTTGGCCTCACAGAAGGGAGCTAGTTCTTTTGGCAATGTTTTTCACGTGCACGTTTGCAATGTTTTTCCTTACATATTCCTTTCTTTCTAATTCCCTTATATATTCTTTCCTCGCTCATTCCTAATTATATTCTAGAATCAGTATTCATCTTCATGATTTTAATTTTGAAAATAAACAATTACTTATTATAATTAAAAATCGTTTTGAGCATCTGTGGTCCATTGAATTTTTTTCAGGTAGCATTTCTTTGTATGATAGCATTTCTACTGGTGAACTAGTAAAAATTTAGTTCAAATTCGAGTTCTTGCTCTTTTATTAATTATTTCATCTTATTTGATCTCCTCTCTTGAATATATTTCATTAATATATAGTGTTTCACTATTAAAGCTGTCAGAAATAGCATCTTTCAATTTATAAGGGTAATAAAACTACTTGGTCATCTAATTTCTTCATCGATCACTTTTATTAGGGGTCCTGGACATGTTGGATTCGCAGCGAGTCAGTTGACAAATTCTATGGCTAAAAATACATTTTATGATTTTGCCACCGGAAGACATAATTATTTATAATAGAAAAGAATAGAAGAGACATGTCAAGACAAAAAACATTTAAAAGAGTTTTATCATTTAGGCACTATCAAACATAAACACCGTTTGCATTCGCCGAATAGAAAAGCGGATGTTATACTAATATTAAAAAAAAGTCAAACTGTATGAATTTTTTCTTAATTACCTCTAATATGTTCATATTATGACGAGCTGCAAAGGGAGGAGCACAAAAAGTACATAATATGCATTATGTTTTAAAGTACATAATATGCAGATCCCAGAAATAAATTACAGAATAGTGTTTGGTTACGGCATGTTAGCTTTCTCCTGGCCTTTTTCAATTCCTTCTATTAGCCCACACTCTCCCTATATATATCTTGTTCAAATTTTCAATCGTTCATAAAATACTTTTTATTCATCGACTCAAGTTCAAATACTTTTTTTTGAACTTGTAGTGGAGGACACTTGATGTTGATACAGTTTTTTCAAATATTAATTAATTCATTAAATTTAATTAATTAATTTTAGTTTTTTTAGATTTAAGTTGCATATATCTAACAATATATGGCGCCAGATAAACTTAAAAAAAATGAATGAAAATTATTTATAAAGGGCTTTCTGAAATATAAGTGAAAAAAAAGTATGAATTGACTTTAAAAACATTTTTCTTATATTACTTGTTTTTATCTAACTGACTAGCTACAGCATAAAACTCAAACAAAATACTCTATAATGTATGAATTCTGTCTGCCATATTTCCTTTTACTTTGCATGTTCCCTTTTGTCTAATCTTGACCTAGAAAAGTTCCTTTCTTTTTTTTTTCTTTTATCATTCTAATGATCAATTAAAGTTAATTATTAATCTGGATTTTTCACAACAGACGACCAGAATCCTAATCTTTTGCCTTTGTTCTTTTTCTCATTCTTATTTTAGCCATTACACAACAATCAAAAACAAAAATTTATGGAGTTCATTAGTTTTAGTGTACATTAAGTTTTCCTTGGAAGTGGTTCAAGGGCAAGAGGTGATTATGTCACTTACAGTGGAGAAGAATAAAATTTATGCAGAATGAATGTATTCGTTGTCATAATATTGTGTCGCAATTACCTGGAACAAAAGTACGAATGAAATATGTAATAAGCCCTGTGAAGAGTTGAGAGTTATTCATCGATGATAGCATGATAAGATTACTTATAGAGTTCACAAATATATTTATCGAGAAATGCACACCACACTTTTTATGTGAAATAAATGAAAAAAAAAAAAAAAAAAAATCTCCAGAATACGTGCGTTATTAGTAATATTATATACTATACATGCTATTCTATTTTCTATTTAAAATTCTTATGGAATTTCAATTTTTTTTCCTTCTTTAGGTTGTTGACACTGTCCTTGACATCTGTGTGAAATTTGACATCAAAATATTCATTAGTGTTTGAGTTACGCTTGGCTTTGTGAGATACTAACACTGATTTCGGCAAACTTTTGAAATATCTTAATTAATTGCGCAAAGAACTTGCATTAAATTTTGTTTACGGAAATGTATAGAATGTTGCAGAAGGCATTCGGGGAGCATTACTATATCGGAAAGAAATGTTTAGAAGTGGTATAAACAGTCCGAAGAAGGCAGAGCATGCGTTGAAGACGAAGAGCCCTCTGGTCGACCCCCAACCTCAACCGACGAAGCTCACGTCCAAAAAATTAAAGATTTGGTGCTTGCAAACCGCCGATTTAGAATTAGAGACCTTGCTGATGATGTTGGATTTTCAAAAGGATCGGTGAATTCTATTTTGGGTCTCAAACGCGTCAAATGTCGATTGGTACCGAAAACACTGAATGCGCCAGCTTCCAATGCATTTTCGCCCAAAATGAAACCCATATCGTTCCACAATCACCGTATTCACACCATGCGACTTCTGGCTATTCCCTAAACTCAATAGACCACTCTGGGGACACCGTTTTGAGTCGATTGAAGAGATTCAACGTGAATTGCAGCGTGCTTTGAAGGCCATCCCTGCCGATGACTTTATAGCGTGCTTTGAGGATTGAAAAAAAAGTTGAAATAAGTGAGTTGTGTCTGAAGGAGATTACTTTGAAGGCGTTTAAAATAAATTTAGAAGAATAAATAAAGAGTTTTTTAAAAAAAAAAAAGTTTTACATTTGGGCGCAGTAGTAATCATACCCTTTTACAATACAGAGTTGCTCCTAATCACAATACTACAATCTGGCGTCCAAAGTGGCGCCAGCTCGAACTTATACAACATAAAATAGCCGAGTGACTAGCGCTCTAGCGCTTAATGCCATAGGCTTCGAGTTCGAGTCCCGACGCTGTCATGCTTGTAGTGTCGCGGAATCGACCTTAAATAGTAGGTCTCGGTCTAATATGACTATAGAACGTTGGGCTGACAACACTACTGCATAAAAAGAAAAAAACCTCCAGTCTCGGAATCTGCCAGTGGTGTGCTAATTTCAAAGATGTACTGTGGGGCAATAATTGTTGTAAGTCGTAATTTTAAGATCAGTAAACTGAAGTGATAAGCGATGGGCCTGGTAATTTCAAGTTAAGGTGTAAATTCAAGATCTGGTAAAAAGTGTTGGTGATGGTGGTATGTTAATTTCATTTGTGAGTGGCGTGCTAATTTCAAAGGTGTGTTGTGTGGCAATAATTGTTTTATGTGGTAATTGATAAGTGATAAGTGATAATGAAGTGATAAGTGATAATGCCGAAAATTTCAAATCAAGTGGCAAATTCAAGGTCAACTGGTAAAAAGTGTTGGTGATGGTGGTATGTTAATTTTGCGGGTAAGTGGCGTGCTAATTTCAAAGGCGTACAGTGGGGCTATAATTGTTGTCAGTGATAACTTCAAGATCAGTGAACTAAAGTGATAAGTGATGGAGGTGGTAATCTCAAAAATAAAATCTAAATGGTAATTTCAAGATCAATATATCTACATTTAGAGGATATACTGATTAATTGATTTTTTCTATTGCATTTACATTAAAATGAATATTAAATTTTTTTGTTTATTTGAAACAAAAAATTTCAGTTAACTAAGCAAATTAATTACTAAGTAGGCTTATTTCATTAATTTTTGAAAATTCAGATTCAATGAAATGTATACATTTGTTTATTAAAAATTTAGGAAACAAATTGATAATGATTTTGAATTTTATAATACTTTTTAATACAAATGACGCAATTAAGTTTCATTAATATGCTCAACATCTCGTTCTCGAATCCATTTTTTAATACAACAATCAAAATTTAAACACTGAAAAACAAGAAAGGGAATAAATATATTTGCAACAATTAATCTTATTTAGTTGGGGAGAACTGCAATGTAACGAATTGTTGAAACAATATACATTGTTATAAATAACTATTGTTTGTTGTGAAACACTGGAATAACGTCAGAATGTATAATTACATTCAAAGAGTGAACGACGCTAATTTTTATCCACATTGTAAAAACAATCTTAACAATGTTATGAAAATAGTTTTTAAGGAAATAGTTAAAGGAGGGAAATAAAAGACTGTCACCATCTGGATATGATTATTGTTCGGATTTTTTTTATGCTGGTCATCCTCAAACCTGCTAAAACTTCGTCTTCGCTTTCTGATTCTCAAAACAATATCTCGATTTCAGCCACCATCCACCAAGCAATAGCTGGAAATATCATCATCATCTTCTGATTTTATTCATACTGGACTATTCATCATTCTATTCATCAAACCTATTCATCTTCTGCTTGTTCTTTTGTATTCTGAAAATCTTGTACAAACAATATTTCCATTTTGAAGAACAGCAAGTAATAACCAAAAAGAAATTCTGAACATCGAATTCTCCAATAATAAATCAATATTAATAGCAGATCCATCCATGCACATCCAAGTTGCCATAGTTGCAGAAATAAAGAATCCTACAATATACAGTTTAATAACTTTGATAATATGTGAACAATATTTCCATTTCGAAGAACAACGAACAATAACCAAAAAGAAATTCTGAACATCGAATTATACAACAATAAATCAATATCAATACCAGATTCATCAATAAATATCCACGTCACCACAGTTGCAGAAATTAAAGAACCCTACAAAAGACAATTTAATAGCTTTGAAAAACCGAAGAACAGTTACAAAAAATGTTAGCACTGTAGACAATAGTTCCAACTATAAAACAATAAATGTCAAGATCTAAGAAACAGTTCAACATCGCAATTCCCAATAACCCAATATCGTAAGTGAAACTTCATTAAAGAACAATCAAATTATAATAGTTATTAAGATCAGAAATCCACCAGAAGATGATTTATTAACTTTACCAGCAATAAAAAATAGTTAATTCAAAACTAATAGTAAATAGTGTTCATTAATACTCAAGAATTTCAAAATTTCCTTACAATAGATACCAACAGTTGCCATCAAGATTTAAAAATAATAGTTAGCAGTGGATAGCTCTTATTTCATATTTAATTATATTTATTATTATTTATTTTAATGTTTTTTTAATATATTATTTATTTTATTTTCTATTGATGTTTTGTCCTTTTTGTGTTCCGTCTCCGTCAAAAAAATATTAAAATCCAAAATTTGTCTCTTGTCTGTTCGAGTTTTGTCTTATTTGTGCTACGTCGCCGCCAAAAAAATATTAAAATCCAAAACTTGTCTCTTGTCCATTAACGTTTTGTCCTTTTTGTGTTCCGTCTCCGAAAAAAATATATTAAAATTGAAAATTTGTCTCTTGTCCATTAGCGTTTTGTTATTTTATTTTCTATTGATGTTTTGTCCTTTTTGTGTTCCGTCTCCGCCAAAAAAATATTAAAATCCAAAATTTGTCTCTTGTCTGTTCGAGTTTTATCTTATTTGTGCTACGTCTCCACCAAACAAATATCAAAATCCAAAATTTGTCTTTTGTCAACTTGTGTTTGTCTGAAATAAAAATTGAAGCTATTTTTGGTTTTTTTTTCTCAATCATATACTTTTGTAGTTCTTCATCTTGTAAATATTCATCTTCATCTTGTAAATATTCATCTTCATCTTGTAAATATTCATCTTCATCTTGTAAATGTTCATCTTCATCTCGTAAATAATTTGTTTTGTAAATAGTTGCTTTGTACATATTTGTGTGTGTCAATCATTTTTGTATTTATATTAAAAAAATTTGTTTATTTTATTTATCTTTTTATTTTATCATGTATATAGAATTTTTTGTTCATTTAGTAATATTTTAGTTTTCAGTTTTTACGTTCATATAACGTATATATCTTTTTTTTTTCAAGTTTTGGATTTTACGCTCATGTAACGTATAAGTTTAAATTTCAATTTTTAGTTTGTACGCTCATGCAACGTATATGTATTTCACACTTTTCTTATATGTAATAAATACATATTTGAATAAAACGTGTTTGTTTTATTCTTTATTTTACTCAGAAATTTCTCATTCATTACATCGATTACAAACGCATTTTAATTAGATTTGTTAAGTTTTATCTCTCTTATCAGTGATCTTATGAAATCAAATCAATTTAAATAATAAGTTCATAAAATATTAAATATGCTTACTTCTATACTTCTATTGGTAAATTATAAAAGTTCTTATCCAAATATACATTTTATGATAAACACATTTTTAAAGCAGTATTTAAAAAATACAGAGGCTGTTCACACATTTTTGTAACAATTTTGAACACATATATATAAAAAAACGGTAATTTTCTATTCTAACATGTTCAGTCTGTTAGCCCCTTTGTTCATATTACATCAAATCTAACCTTCAAACATAAACCGTTCAATAATTTTCAACCTACCTTGACATTCCAAATCCATGTAGAAACCCTTGCTGTAGCACCCTTCCTTCAATTTTAAGAAATGCTGAAAACTTTGTTTCCAAAATAATATTATTCAATACCAATGGCTAATCGAAAAATTTTGGTCAGCACACGAAGAAATAAAGCAACCGTAGTCGTATGTATTGGTAATGAGTGAAATCAATCGTTATTAAAATTAAAGGTGGTATGAATCCAGAATTCTGTACCCTTTGTGCCAAATGCATCGCCAGTATGCCAAGTCGCCAAATAAACAGTGTGATTGCTTCAGTTAAGTGTTCGCGGTAAAACGATATTAAGCCAAAATCCATCACTAGGATGCCAATTCGCCAAGTAAACAAAATGGCTGCCGAAGTTAGGTGACTTTGTAAAACGCTTTTTCGACGAAATTCATCGCCAAAAATCGCTATCACGCCAACATTTGTAGCCAAATAGCTATTATGTGCAAATTTATTCCTTAAATTGCTTTTACGCTAAATTTTATAGCTTTAACGCCATATATTATCACTATTCTGCCAAACTTTTATTCTTCAAATGCTTTTACGCCAAAATATATTGCTATTTCGCCAACTAACTACACTAATTTTTTTTCACTAATCTACATTTTTTTTTAAAATTGCTTTTATGCCAAAAACTATTGTTTTATCGCCACATTTTATCACCAAGAGAAATTTTATTTTTAAAATGCTTTTTCGCCGAATATTATCGCTTGAACTCCAAATTTTGGCACTATTATGCCCAGAAATTGACGGTGGTATAAATGCTTGTTAGTGGTTCAAAATTCACTTTAAACTGTAGGTCCCTGCCTAATTAGCCTAAAGTGTGCAAAAAAGGACTATAGAGTGACAAACCAAGCCAAACCAAACCAAATCTCTCTTTCGGTAGTTAATCGATCTTTTTTCAATTCCTTCTATTATCTCACACTTTTCCTATATATATATATCTTGTTCAAATTTTCAATCGTTCATAAAATACTTTTTATTCATCCACTCAAAGTTCCAATACCTTTTTTTTGAACGTGTAGTGGAGGACACTTGATGGCAATACAGTTTTTTCAGATATTAATTTCTTAATTAAATTTAATTAATTAATGTTAGTTTTTTTTAGATTTAATTTGCATGTATCCAGTAATAGATGTCGCCATATGTAAGATGAAAATTTCAACTTTATTTGTAAAGGACTTTCTGCAATATAGTGAAAAAAAGTAGGAGTTGACTTAAATTTTTTTTTTATTTAGATTACTTCTTATTATTCAATTCTTACTATTAGTTCACACTCTCCTTATACATATATTGTTCAAATTTTCAATCGTTGATCAAATACTTTTTATTCATCCACTCAAGTTCAAATACATTTTTTTAAACTTGTAGTGGTTGATGTTAATAGAATTTTTTCAAATATTAATTCATTAATTAAATGTAATTAATTTTTAATACTTTAAATAGAGTTTTAGCAGATTGTAAAGCAAATTGAAATCAACAGGTAATAGCACAATCGGTAAAATACAAGGATTTCTGTATTTTTCACGTGTAGATGAAGAATGCGAGTTCAATATTTGGGATAATCTATAATTTTTTGATAAATTTTAAAATTTTTTTGCTTTCAGTAGTCGTTTTATCCAAATAATTTTTGAGAGTGAGTTAGCAGTTGTTGTTTAATGGTCAGAATGAAGGATTTTTCTCAAAAAATAAAATTGAATAAATATTTTTCTCTGTTGACCTAAGTAGGAATTGACTTAAAATTTTTTTTTATATATTACTTATTTTTTTTGCAGTTTGAGAGCTTAATAAAGTGCATAAACTTACAGAAATATCTCAAATCCTTCTTATCTAATTTGAAATCCTATACTATAACCTTTCTTCTCATACGTCTGAGTTATTCGTTTTCATGTGAAATGTAAAGGAATTGTTTGCTTATAAATATTTCAAATTAACCAGAATACGCATTTTATTAAGAGGAATAAGCTCATGCTGCCCTCTATTTTTGATTACATGAACTAATGTTTATGATGTAAAAAAAAATATCCATCAATTTCATGAATATCTCATTTGAATGATGAAGTTTTCGTTTAAAAAAATAATGAAAATAAAATAATTCAGAGCAATTTCATATAAATTTATTATTGTAAAAAATATGAGTCGCACTCATATTATGTTAAAAGTATGAGTGCAATTTAGTTAAAAATGATAATACGATATTTACTTTGTAGATAGCAGCCCAAAACATGAATTGCTTTCTATAAAATTGAAAAGAATAAAAATACATCACATCTTATATAATTATTGTATTAATAGTTGAATAAAATTTGATTACATTTAATTGATTCATTCTTTAAAAAATAATCATTTATTCAGTAATTAAATTCTTTAGATGTATTTGATGGAGAAACAACTTGCCAAAAACTGGAAACATAATATAAAATTTTTCTTAAAATTATATTAGAAATATTTGTTGCTTTATATAATTAAAAAAAAACATGTGATTTCACAAATTTTTATAAATAAATAGTTCATTCTTAGCAAATGAATATTATGGTGCGGAATCTATGTGAAAAATATTATTGTTGGACATCAATTTTTTTAAAACTTATAATAGTATAAATAAGTCTTTACTTATTTATTAAAATGAATATCCTGGACGTATATTGGTAATGAAAAATTTTTTAAATTTTATTTTTTTTACATCTTTTTAAAAAATAAATAGTTGCTCAATAATTAAAAAATAAATTAACTTACTTCGTTTGCCCATATTCTTGTAATATATTGATTATAAAATTTCCCGATTTAGTTCGCTAATTTATGCTGTATTTTGTAAAGACGGTGCTTGACTTATGATGGGATTTTCTTCAAACCCACCGTACCTAAAACACAAAACCTACAAACATAAAAAACAATACTGGACTTAAGCAAGTCAAACCAGTTTTGATTGAATAAAAGGAACTTTTATTAGTATTAACTTTATTCACTTTTAATGCTTTTTTCTTTCATATATAACGTAATATAATAATTTTTAAAATAAATATTTTTGTTCCCAAATTTTAAATTCTTTTATATCTCAGAAAGCAGTTTAATGTGAACTAACCAGCATAAATAAAATAAAAGTCATGTTTTTTATATATTGATTTTTAAAAGTATTTATTAACAGGACTTTTTAACAGCAACCGTAATGTTGTCTCTGAGGATGTAATCCGAAAGAATATCCTTATATGCTTTAAGTTAAGAGTAATTTATTTATAATATTGTCCTACATCATTACATTAAACAAAGAAATCTTTGTTATATGAATATACGTGTTTAATATAGATGTAACATGTCAGTACAAAATAATAAAATAGTATAGATAGTGAGCTTTTAAAATAATTTTATCAGCTCACAAACAACTGAATGGAATTGTGAAATTTATTCTATATTAAGTAACTGCTGCAATTACTATGTGACTACGTATAATGTGAGTTAAACCCCAGAATATTTAAAAATATTATGTCTATATTAAAAAAATAAAAAATATTATGAAACTGCGTGCTTATTTATTCGATGTTTTACCCCGAATATTTATTGCTCTTAAATTTACATCAATAAATTTTAAAACCTATTGACTACTTGATTTCAAAACTGCTGAATTCAGCAAAAGACTTGAAAGGATTTGTTTTCAAATTAATTACTTATTTTATAATTAGAACAACTTGATTATTTTTTTTTACTTTAATATGATTAACGACACTCAATATTAATAAACTTTCAACATGCATTACATACCAAAACAATTCTGGCTTGCTTTAAATCTACCTTTCCGAAATGTATTAAATCAGGATATTGAAAAATAATATTGTCCTGTAAACTTCTTAAATGAGTTCTCAAATAGCTTACAGAAACTTCTTTATCTACAATACTTAACGATCTTCAACCACAAATATTTCGGAATCAGTATCAAATTCACGTTCCATACAACTCTTTACAGAATTCTGTTGTAGAGTTCTTGATGGCGTGTGAGACAGATAAACCACGATAAAAAAATATTGAATCCATTGATGTTATATGTTACATATCTACCTAAGGGCGAATGACTAAAGTCAAAAAGGCTTTCTTGTGAAAACAACAATACTATAGTTTGTTTAGTATTGTTGTTTTCACATGAAAGTCATTTTGGCTTTAGTCATTATCAACTAACTATAAACAACTATACTAAACAACAACAAAAAATACTAGCAGGCAACAAACACAGATAGCGGCCCATGATACACGACTTCACCATTGTTGTTCAAGAGATCCGCTCCAGCATTATGTCAGTATTATTTTTATAGATATGATGGGTAATTGTTTTGAAGATTATCAAATTTCGTTGAAAATAGTAAAAGAATGGAGCATGATTCAGCATTAGTTTAAGAAAAAGTAAATATTTGATATCATAATTTTTTTATTCAATCTTATTATTATAAATATTTGTCAGTATGTACTTACTAGGATGTAATATCCTTATCTACGTATTGTTTTTTTTATTTCTACGCTATTTATTGTCTAAAACATGTTCCATTTGAAAATTGCTCTAACAAAGCAGATTTGATTTTGCTAGATTATACATCAAAATGCAACAATTTAATTGGATAAATATGTATTTGTAAACAAGTATTTGTAGTATTAAATACTAGAACAAAATTGATTAAACACTTGTGTTGTTGTCACAAATCGCCCTGTTGCAGGAAAACGTATAATACAACGCTCTACAATCATATTAGAGAGGAACTACGATTTGAATTGGATTCCGAACCACTACAAGCATCCATGGCACTGTTGGGACTCGAACCCGAAACCTGTGGCACCGAGCGCTAGACACTCGACCATTCAGGCCCACTAAACACTTGTAACACTCAAAAGGGAGCATTTGACTAAACACTTGTGTTCGATAAAAAAAAAAGTCACACCAAAATATTAATACCTTTATTAAATTAATAGAATATTATACATAAATGTATTTTTTGTAATACATAAATGTTTTTTTCTTCTTTTCTGTGTCCCGAGTTATGTTACAATGAGTTTACATGTTACAATGAGTTTTTACAGTTCGGAACTTTCAAATATGTAAACCCCAGACACAAAATTAATATATATATATATATATATATATATATATATATATATATATATATATATATATATATATATATATATATATATATATATATATATATATAATAAAGAAATAAAATATCAGTAATATAAAAATAAATCTCTTTGGTTTTAAAATATTAATTATTTAGTCACAGCTATTTTAATTTTTTAAATAAAGTATTTTTAAAACATGTTAATTTGTTAGCACAAATATGAATTTAAGCATTGTTTGATAGTCTAATACTTACACAGTTGGGCTTACGTCAATCGACCTTAACAATAGTAATGTAAACATCTCGTCAAGCAAATCATTTTCTACATATGTCTGCCTTGAAAATAATTAGACTGTTACGCAAGTAAGTAAAAAAAATAATAAGAACAAACATTAAAAATTTAAATTTTTTGTTAATGATTAAATAAATACTGAGAAAATTAAAAAAAAAAAATTAGTATTAGTAGTCATTGTAATTATTTAATTTTGTCTTAGTCTTTTCCTTTAAAAACTGATGTAAATAACCTGAACGTCTGTTGTTTACATTGTATTCTCTGAAGAAAGTTTTATCAAATATACTTTTAACCTGTTCTTAGACACCAAAAATCATGGAAAACATACTGTTTCAATTGCAAAAGTGTTAAAAAATATTCGGTACTTACGTACTAACGGTACCTTGGCGACAGACTTGGCATTTTTTCAAGTGTCGCCAATGGAACCCCTTATTATTTGGCGGTTTTTCAGTGGCGCCAATACAGTAACCCCTGCAGATTTGGCGCTTTTTAAGTGGCGGCAATCTTAACGGCTGTAGATTTGCTGAGTTTCGACGCCATATTGTTGTGTAAAAACCGCCAAATCTGTAGCGGCGGTTGGCGCGTTTTCACTAATTGTCGACAAGGTACCGTTAGTACGTAAGTACCAAATATTCTTTAGGAAATTATTACACCTGAAGTAGATTATGCTAGGTATTGTATGCTTGTTCAATTTATTTTGCTGTAAGTATAGAACTGCAGATATCAATTCATTTTTTACAAATTATTGAAATGTTTATGCGCCATTATCGGCTATATAAATTTAATAACTTCAATTTGATCTTAAAGATGTACCAAGAAATTATAGCTGCTGAACATTGTTTGCATGTTTTCTTGAAAGGCCTTTATAGAGAAACTGTGGAAAACTCAAAACATTGAAAGTTGCACAGATCAGTATAACTTGAAATACTGTAGTAATATTTTTTGGACAACTAGTAAAATTATACCCAAATATTCAATGGGGAAAATAAATTGCAAATGCTTTTTATTTGTTCAAAACAGTTATCAAAAATAATTTTATCAATTGTATCAGAACGAGAAACAATAAATGGATTCTTCAGGATAAACTAATGACGAAAAAAAAAAATCATTTTCAGTCTATGGATTTGGACAAAATTTTCCATTGGAGATAATTAGAATGTTATCCAAAAAAGATTTTATGATTTCATACAAGTGTAAGCAATCTGAATGGTACAAATATTTTGGATGAACCAATGAAGTAGAAATGAATTTATATGCCTGAATACATTGATAAAATCATTGCCAAAATATTGAAATTATTTTCTGTCTTTAATTTATTAAAATTTATAGGAATACGATATTTTCTTAACACTTACTTTAAAAATGTAATTCATTTTAATTACTAAATAGTAAGATTATTTTATTTGAAAATTGAAATTTGATGTACAAATAATTTGCTGTATAGTTCTCATTTGGGATAAAGATTATCTTTATAAATCCTTATATATATCTTGTTATATTATTAATCTTTATCTTGTTATGTTATTGCAAGTATGCTGCATTAAAAATTAAATCAATACTCTGCTCAAAATTATTAATAAAGGTTCATAAATTTTGAGAAATTTCTTTCACGTAACTCCTATTAGTGATATAGTGTAATATTTGGCTAGTATTTTGTTGTATTCTTGAGAAAACTCAGAAAATCGTAATTTAAGAGAATTCCAATCATGGCAGCGAGGTATAGTGCCAATGCTTGTATCAATATATCATTCTAAAAAATATGAGACTTTAGCAATTAAGAACGAAAAATTCGTAATTAACAGATTCTTTCCTAATAAATTCCTGATTAAATGATGGCTTGTATTAAACTTTTATGTTTATTAGACAAATATATAAAAAATATAGTTGCATTGTGTTAAATGCAATGTAATTAATTTTTTTAACTCCAAAAGTGTCACAAGGTAATTTTGTTTTGCTTGAAAAAAAACTTTCTGTAATATTGCGAAAAATTTTACAAGTTATTAATTATTTGTAATCCAAATTCTTCTTCCAAATAGACATTTCCAATCTTCTCAATCTTTCCATTTCCAATCTTCTCACTGAATTTACCAGTCTTACAAAAAGACAAACTAACTCTATTATTTTCAACTATAACATCGCTGGAAATAAAAAATATAAATGCAAACTGAACAACAGCTCAAATTATTTTCAGTATTTCTGAGCCTCTTATTTACTAAAGATTATTTATTATTAGAACCTCCAAAATGTTCTAAAAAAACTAGTTTTTCCAAATACATTCAATAAAACTACAATGACACTAAAACATTAATGAAGAACTAAACAATGCCTGCAATACTGACAATAATATCTCCACAATATTAAAAACGAATTAACCAACACTTCAAAATTGTTCCAAAGAAACTATAATACCATCAAACAATAACACTGACAATATTAATAAGCATTGATGAAACCTTAAAATATTTTAGATACCAATGACAATATTCCAAAAACATAATTTAAAACGAAAAAACATCCAAACAACTAGTTCTCGAAAGTACTTTCATAAATATCTCTTGTACTAACTGCTACAACACCAACAAAACTTTAATTTCTGACATTACCTCCAAATGTTTCCCGTATTAACTACATTACATTCAAAACACTAATGACGTAGTTAGATTCGCTTACGATCTGTTCTCAAAGTGAAATAAAACTCCCCGTGCATCCATGTGGGAATTCGGATTTATTCAGGTAAGAAATGCTTTAACGTCACATAAATATTCCTTACCAGAAAGGCGCTAGTGTAAAGTTAACGATGCAAGAAATCGATGGGCGGCAGGAGTTGAAACAGTCACCTCCTGCTCGAGAATTCAGCTGCGAGTAGTTCCGCTACATAAAGTTAATTAAGTGGAAGAGAGTAAAACGAGACAAGAACAGAATAAATGTATTACTGCCACGCTGTTTTATTGCATCCATTTTTAAAAGTTCTTATTTTATTCCTAGAACTGTTTTGTTTTTGTTCGAAAGGCATAGTATTTTGCTTTTCTGTGAATGTAGACCATTATAATGTGTACCAACGTAAACAGAGTAAGAACCAAATAAGAAAAGCCTTGATCTTTTGAAAAAAATCACATTATTTTAAGAGTTTTTCATTACTGTTTAAAGAAAAAAAAAAGCATTGCCGTATATATATATATATATACATTAATACATATGTACTCCGAAGTAATATAAATTGTTGTTGCCAGTTGATTCATTTTATATATTTTAACGACCTGAATAAATGGAAATTGTGCTTATATTTTAAGGCTAAAGTGAAAAGTCTCGATAAAATGGATCAAATTTTATTAATGTAAAAAACAACTGTATATGAAACTTTTAAATTTATATAACCATAGATTAGAAGATTATTACTAAATTATTTAGATATATAATTAATATTTATGTTTATTTATAAATTGTACTTTTTTTTTTTTTTGAAAAACATTTTGAACATTTTATTGATGACATATTGTCTTGATAAAATGCTACAATGGAATTATTCATTTAAATTATGTTTTAGAAAGAAGGTGTCTCATTAGTTCCCTTTTGAAGTTACTTTAAACAAAATTAACATTCGAAATTTTTTAAGTATGAACATCGAATAAAAAAGATAAACATTAAAATAAATAAAAAACTTTTTCTTAATTGCTTAAAATCAGACAATTTAAAACATTTATTAAAATTTTGTAATATCATACATCAAATTCTTTATTTGTCTTTTTTATTATGTGATGTTGTATTACTTACTTTATACTACATATAAAGAAATACTGTATTATATGTAGCACAAATAAATCATTTCTTTATGTGTAGTACATGTTTCCTCCCAGTAGTAATTTGTGAGTACATGCAGCTCATGATGATCTTCGCAAACCTGATAATCTGTTTGATAATCACACTATTAAATTTGATTCACAAGTGCAATAATTGCCAGCCGAAGAGCACAGTTACAAAAAATTCTAATAATTATTAAATTCTGAATTTGTTCTATTAATTATTAATTACTAATTATCTTATTCTATTATTACTTTTAAATTGAAACACAAATTAATATTTGTATTATGAAATTAAATATGGCGTAAGGCATATTCAGCATGCTGAAACGAGCTGTAATTTGGAGACATCTGTAATATATTCTAAATTCAGAAAAATTCGGTATTGGTGTAAAATATGTTTTGAGGTTTTACGCCTAAAGAAATATTATTATAGTTTTTCAAATTGTATATATTTCCTTAAAGTAACTAATATATAGTAAATGATATTTTATCCCCCTCAGAAGTACCACAAACTGTTGCTGAAATTGATTTATTTGATATGATATTATAACGACTTTAAAAATGTAAATTGTGTTTAAGGTAAAATGAAAAGTCTCGACAAAATTTATCAAATTCTGTTAGTAAGCACTTTCACCATAATTGCTATGCACCTTCACAAATTAACGATAATCGTTTATAACGTAAAAAACAACTGTAACTAAAACCTTTAAATTTATATAACCCTGTAGGTTATCCAATTAGATTAAAAGATCATTACCAAATTATTTAGATACGTAATTAATTAAAAATATTACACAATTAGAAACACAAAAATTCATGCAATTTGAGTGGATTACAACTAACCCTTTAGTTAAGCTGCAAATATTTAATTTTTCATAAAATTATTGATACCAACTTTTATCCAATGTTTTTTTTTTTTAAATAAATATAAATTCCAAATATCGCTTACAATAAAAAATATATTTACGGAAGACAGAACATAAAATACTAATTTTTTTTTGTAGTTGTCAAAATTAAATTGACGTTTTTCACAATGGATATAAAAATAACAACAAGAAATCAATTTTAAATATCTATCATTTCATCATTTTGTTTAAAAAAAAAAAAAAAAAAAAAAAAAAGCAGTCTCTTTGCGCTTAAAGATGACGCGATAAAAACTTATGCACTTCTTTTGTGTTAACATTCCTTTTTTCTATATTTACTGAAGGGTTTTCCATTATAATAGACAAATGACATTACGTTAAAATAGTTGCCATTGTAAAAGAATAAATTTTGTTCATATTTTATCAATAATTTTCCTTTTGTACTCCTAAACTGGGATAACCCGGTACTAGAACCGATTCCAGAAGCTCTAGTACCTATGCCAGGGATTGGCAAGAGGAATCTGAATACAAGAAATTCCTTCCAGTTAGCTCGATAAGAATAAGATATGGATACTAATCATTACCATATAGAAAACAATACCATTGCAAAAGTAATTTCTTTGCGTTTGATTTAGTATATGATATAAAATTCTGAAAATACGCATCATTATTTAGGATATTTTTTAAGAAATATTTAATTTGAAATGTTTTTATTTTAAATTTAAGTTGGGTCTAATAAATGTATGTTGAAAATAAAATGTAATAAATGTAAATAAATTCTAATTTATGTAATAAATTAGAATAAATTTAGGGTAAAAAAACCCGTATAATACAATAAAATACACCATTTTAGTTCTACAATAGAAATTAGAATTTAAAAAAATTATTTAAAACTGATATTAAAGATATATCCAGGTAGAAGTGTAAATTGCGGAATAATCAAAATAGCAAAATGAATGGTTAAAATATAGAATACTGTACCCTTGAGGTCGCCAATCTTGCGGTTCAGAATATTTCGCCAATGTTCCACTACTTTCTCTGGGGTTAAAATAATATAATTATAGGAATTCGTAACAGTTTTTCAAACAAAATAATAATTATTTTATTGCTACATTGATTGTAATTTGCATAATTTTTATGTATAGTAAATAAGATCATAAATATATATTCTTTTAAATAATTATTCCTATAAATTATTGATTATTCCGAGATTGTTCTTATAACGAACATCGGTCGCTGTTAAGAATATAAAACTTTTATGAAGTTGCCACTCATGACAATATGAAACAAACAACAAAAACGATTTTTTGCTATATTAATAACTCATATTTGATTACCAAATAATTATTTTCTTTTTAATGATGTTGATATAGTTAAGGTTTTAGGGCAACCGTTATTTGAATTTACTCGAAAAATTTATTTATTTTTAGTTATTTCAATTCGAGCGGAAAAATTTAATTTTCTAATTTTAGAATGTTAGTTCAGGGATGAAAATGGCCGCTGGAATGTATTAATTTTTGTGATGTTGTTCTTGTTTTCTTCATTCATTTGATATTCTAAGCAAGGACAGGTTTAAGTGAGACTATAAAAATATAATTTTCGCCTCCAACAAAGGATATATAAAAAAAATGTAAGTTATTCTCTGATTTAATATTTTTTTATTAGTATTGTTTTATCATTTATATTCAGTAACGCAAATAACATGAAATATTTTTTGACATATTAGAGAAAAAAAAATTGCCGTATTAGCGAATAATTGTGGCGTAATTATATCACAATAAAAGCGATTTTTATTGATGTTAAAATGATACAATTTTTGTGATTTAGCAAAACAGAATTCCACAAAATAATTCGGTTTTATAGTGATAAAATTTGGCGTAAAAGCAATCGAGAAATAAAATTTTGGGAGGACAGTGATATATTTTGGCGATGAATAGATAAAATATTGCACAAAAACAAATTATAATAATTTGTTGTAATAGTGGTAACATTTTGGTGATAAATTGATATAATTTGGCGTAAAGGTAATTTAGCCATACAGTTTTGGCCATAATAGTGCATTTTTTTAATATTACGTTTACTTTTATGCTTAAAGCAATAGCGAAAAAGCATTTTGGAAAAAAGCATTTAGGCAAAAAAGCATTTTGGCAAAAAAACCTTTTAGCAATAAAATTTTTCTGAGTGATAAAATTTAGCGATAAAGCAATAATTTTTATCATAAAAGCATTTTAAGGTACTTACGTATTAACACCACCGCAGCAGAAGTTGCTCTAATGCGCCAGTAAAGAGCTGCCAATGCGCCAACATAGAGACTGTTTTGAATCTATGTTAAACTCTATATCGGCCCCTTTTCCACCGAAATTCGATTCACTACTTTGTTTTTAAATAAAATATTTTAAATTTTGAAAGTGTTTTGATTTTAAATAAAGTGTTTTATATATTTTATGATTTGCCACAAAAATTTTAAGTGTAGATTTGCACCACTTAAAAACCGCCAAATCTGTAGCTGCGGTGGGGTTAATACGTAAGTACCCAATTTAAAAATTAAATTTCGTTTAGTGAATAAATATGGCAATAAAACGAAAAATTTTGACGTAAAAGCACTTCTGGAATGAAATTTTGGCAGAATAGTGATAATATATGGCGTGAAAGCGATAAAATTTGGCATAAAAGCATTTTAATGATTAAAATTTGAAGTAATAAATGTTTGGTTGCTAATGTTGGCGTACTAGCTATTTTTAACGAGTAATTTTGGCGAAATAGCTTTTTACAACGACACTGAACTTCGGCAGTCATTTTGTTTATTTACTTGGCGATTTGAGATCCTAGTGATGGATTTTGGCATAATTTCGTTTTACCGCGAAAACTAACTGCTGCACTCATTATTATGTTTACTTTTCGACTTGGCATTCTGGCGATGCATTTGACACTAAGGGTACAGGATTTTAAAATTTTTCCGAATAAATAACTAATTAAAATAATATGAGCTGGAATATAGTTTCGAACAATGAATTCATAAGCAATCATCGTAAAATATCAATTAAGTTAGTTTTATTCTAATGAAGCAAATTCTAAATAAATAAAATAAGCAATAAATAATTTAATCAGAACATTTTTTTAAAAATATTTGTATTAGTTAGAAGAAAATAAAAATGAATAATATCTGAAAACGAAAACATTTTTAAACACGTTTAAAAATTTTATTTCATATACTTATTTACAGAATTTCATTTGTTTATGAATAAAATTCATGAAAGAACATAGTATTACAATTTATGAAGATGACTAAAGCATTTATATAAGATATAATATTATTCATACATTTTCATCATATTTCATCTTAATAATTTATTGCTCATACTTTATGCATACGCAATCTAGAATGACTTTTTTTCTATTCAGGTATTAAATATGGATAGTTAAGTTTACTTTCATTACTACTATTTGTTTACTACGTTTATTTAGTTATTACTACTACTTTCATGGATTTCTCGCAGTCATTTGTCATGAATAATCTATTAAAAATTAAATTTCCACAGGAAGTTAAAAAGTGATTTTTTTTCTTAAAAATATCTATTTAAACAAAGCCATTCATATACGTAAAATAATGCACATAATGATAGCACACAATACACATAAACATATATTACAAATATTACAAAATTTAACATTAAAATATTATACAAACATTCAGAAAAACATGCTCTACTTTCTGCTTACAATAAAAGGTATAAAATTCAGGAAATAACCTTAACCAAATATTTATTAAATATTGAATATTATAAAGTTTTTTATTTGGTAATATATAACATATCGAATAAATTAAATTACTTGAATATTTAATTAATAATTATTTTTGCTTTGAAAAGCATGATAAACTTAAAACCCAAATGACACCTGTATAAATAAAATACCTTTTTTAAATATATTGACTATCATTTTATTTTTTCACAAATATTAAAATAAGTATAAAAGTATAAAATTGTATACGTTAAATATGTATGTAATTTTATACTTCCTATATGATCTTCCTATATGATTTCACTATTGTTTTGGCACTTATAAAAATAAATAATAATTGAAAATTAGTTTTTTGAGTTGTGTCATTATAGCAACTGGAATTACAAGAAATTTGGTACTTAGGTAATAACGCCCCCTTAGCTACAGATTTGGTGGTTTTTAAGTGGCGCCAATCAAACAGCTACAGATTTGGCGGTTTTTAAGTGGCGCCAATCAGACAGCTACAATAAAGTGTAGATTGGCGTCACTTAAAAACCGCCAAATCTGTAGCGTTCAAAAGATAACTGCGTGCGCGTGCGAACAACAAGATTGCTCTTTATTGGCGGAACTGTAGCTAAGGTGGCGTTAATACGTAAGTACCAGAAATTTTAATAATTTGAAAACAATTTTCTTAAAATCTTTCATTTCATCAATTATTGTCTTGACATCTCATCTAATCTTTTATTGTTTAATACATATATCTCTATTAAAATGGTGAAAAGTTAATATCAAAATGTGCATATATTTTACTAGTATCTACCATTAGTCTTTTGCTGCTGTACAAACGCCTACATTCTTCTTTGGCTGGACATCCTAACTTTCTAAGGAAACTGTTGGCGTGCATGTTATTACTGATGGTCATCATTGCAAAACCTTTTCTCTCTGGAAAAGAGTCAAGTAGCCGCCCCAAAATTACTTCGGCTATTACAGGTTCGTCTGCGTACAGTGGTCCTATCCTTCCAGCTCTCAAGCAACTTTCTTTTATGGTGCCAAATCCTACACATACACCGTCTTTGAAAGCTACAAGAGTTTTATTGTCCACTTCCTCGCAGCTGTATAATAGTTGCAATGATCTCTTGAAGCCTATTAATGCCTGGTCGTATGCTACCATGGCAGGCAAGAAAGAGTCCTGGTATGGTTGGATGTCCACTCCTGGAGGTACTATGTTGGACAACACATTCTGGGATACGTCAGTAGAAGTTTGGTTTTTGACGCATACCCAATCTGGTTCTTCGACAGGAAAACCTGCCCTATCACGGTAGACTTCATACATGCCAGGCACTGCATTCAAACCACAGTTTCCTGTTCCATAGTGCTCCACACATGATTTAAAAAGCTGAAATAAAATAAATTGTTTTTATACCACTGATATTTGTAATTAAAAATTGTTAGAACATTATTATTAGATATGTTTTATATTATGAATGAATCGATGTCTATATAAAAATTAGGCCACATTATTTGATTGAAAAAAACTCCGAAAAAGCATATTATTTAATCTGTGAACTGAAATACACTCCCGTAGTGGCACAATTTTTTTCTATCTATAAATGGAATATTAAAATTATTTGATTTCAGTTACATCACTTTAATAAAAACAATAAATGTACTTCTAAATAATAAAATATCATGGTATTTTTTCAAATTTAAGTCGATATCAAACAATGTATAGAAACCAAGAGGAAGTCAAAAAGGGCTTAAAATATCTTCTCTGACTTAGAAAATGTAACACCATAAAAGAATGAGTTAAATGTGATGAAAATTGATTCACAGACAGATAGTGCATATGTAAATAAGTGATATTAATTATAGGAAATAGCTTTACGAAGGAAGAAATATGCAGGGTGATCAATAGGATATTGAACTACATCTCAAGGCAATGCAACCAGCAATCCTAGCAGATATTAGATTTAATTAGCATGGGGATAATGCTCTGATTACCTGATTATTACCTTAATTACTAGGAAATAACTTTACAAAGGAAGAAATATGCAGGGTGATCAATAGGATATTGAACTACATCTCAAGGCAATGCAACCAGCAATCCTAGCAATTAGATTTAATTAGCATGGGGATAATGCTCTGATTACCTGATTATTACCTTAATTACTAGGAAATAACTTTACAAAGGAAGAAATATGCAGGGTGATCAATAGGATATTGAACTACATCTCAAGGCAATGCAACCAGCAACCCTAGCAGATATTAGATTTAATTACCATGGGGATAATGCTCTGATTACCTGATTATTACCTTAATTACTGGAAATAACTTTACAAAGGAAGAAATATGCAGGGTGATCAATAGGATATTGAACTACATCTCAAGGCAATGCAACCAGCAACCCTAGCAGATATTAGATTTAATTAGCATGGGGATAATGCTCTGATTACCTGATTATTACCTTAATTACTAGGAAATAACTTTACAAAGGAAGAAATATGCAGGGTGATCAATGGGAACTACATCTCAAGATAATGCAGATATTAGATTTAATTACCATGGGGATAATGCTCTGATTACCTGATTATTACCTTAATTACTAGGAAATAACTTTACAAAGGAAGAAATATGCAGGGTGATCAATAGGATATTGAACTACATCTCAAGGCAATGCAACCAGCAACCAGCAATATTAGATTTAATTAGCATGGGGATAATGCATTACCTGATTATTACCTTAATTACTAGAAATAACTTTACAAAAGGAAGAAATATGCAGCAATAGGATATTGAACTACATCTCAAGGCAACCAGCAATCCTAGCAGATATTAGATTTAATTAGCATGGGGATAATGCTCTGATTACCTGATTATTACCTTAATTACTAGGAAATAACTTTACAAAGGAAGAAATATGCAGGGTGATCAATAGGATATTGAACTACATCTCAAGGCAATGCAACCAGCAACCCTAGCAGATATTAGATTTAATTAGCATGGGGATAATGCACTGATTACCTGATTAGACAAAGGAAGAAATATGCAGGGTGATCAATAGGATATTGAACTACATCTCAAGGCAATGCAACCAGCAACCCTAGCAGATATTAGATTTAATTACCATGGGGATAATGCCCTGAAGCAAGGAAACCCATATGCTGCCAACAAGCCTCTACAATTCTTCCTCCAATTGAGGCTGGTGAGATCAGGCAAGCACAACCAATGAAGAGTCCAATCACGCCCAGGATATGCTCGATCAGTAAGAGATCAGGATACATTGCTGGCCAAGGAAGGAATTGGACATACTGCAAGCTTGTCAGTTCACGAATTTCCCGAAATTTCACAATTTGTATATTTATAGAATCGAATTCTTCATGGTGTTGCATTTTCCCTGTTAGGCAGTGTATTACACACACACACACACACACACACACAAACACACACACACACACACACACACACACACATATATATATATTGAAAATCCATGATTAAAGGAGAACTTAAGGAGATTGCCTTAAAATTATGCATTTTAAAGTCATTTTCGCTGTTTGACTATAGCATGAGTACTAGAACATTTAACAGTTATCCTTAAAAATATATTAATTTAACAGTTATCCAAAAAAAAAAAACCCTCATTGAATCACAAACAATAACACTAGGCATACATTTTCCAAAATCATTACTTACATTTTGTCCAATACCTGTCCCTTGAAACTTTGGTTCTACACAGTATATTCCACCAAAATAGATTCCATCGTCGTCATCACCATTAAAAACGCTGCTGCAAGATCCAACTACATCGCCTGGAATAGAAACGCTTATATGAATTTTTTTTATTATTGTTTAAAGGTTTATGAGTCTACAAAAAGAGAAAAATAAAATCAATAACTTCAAACAAGTACCAATTGAAAATTAAGATTAGTTTAGGGCAGTAAATGACTTTTAAATCATGGACTTCAAAAATTCTTTATCGATAAATTTTAAAGCTCTTCTCAAAAACTTTTACTGTTATAATATTTTCTCTTAACTCTTTGTGAAATCTGATTTATGTTTATTTTTTTTAGAAATTGATATATCTAGATTATACTATTGCCTTAAAATTAACCCAAATTCATTCTTAGTGTAGAAAAATATATCCGAATACTGGTGTTACCCATATTTCTGTTCAAGTAGTAGCTTAAACAAATTTCAGACCACATAGCAAAATAAGATAATCAGTAATTCAAAGGACATTTTGCATATTTAAGAACAGAATTTTAACAATGTTGTAATTTTAACAAATCTCTACAACTTTCTGCTGTTTTATAAATTAAGACATTTCATAAAAATTATTAAAAATATTTTTTTAGTAACTTTTGATTAAATTTCTTTTATAGAAATTTAAAGAGATTTTCTATACTACATTATGAAAATCAAGAAAAGTCTATAATAGAAATATGTCAATTTTATTTAGAAATACTTCCAATATTTATCTAACTTTCTATATAATGTAAGATTTATACATTATTCGAATGTTGAATTATCTCTTTATCGTGAATTACGAAATTCATAACAATACTGCATTAAATATGAAAATATTGCATTACTTACATCTAAATATATATATATATATATTTATTAATATTACTCAAAGAGTAAATAATTTTTTAAAAAATTAGAATTAAGTTGGATAGCAATAAAAATATAAAAGTAAATTTAATCATTTGGAAATTGAAGACATCACACAAAAAGTAATTTCTTAATTTTTTATTTAATTTCTTAAATCTCATACACCTTTTATTCAAAGACGTGCTTTAATTTTTTTAAATATCCTGATCTAACACAGTCAACAGTTATGCATTTTAACATTCAAATCTTCAAACAAATAAAGATGATACAAATAGGGGTTGCAATATAAACCAAAAATAAACAATACCGCTATTCGGTATTTTTTAGATCTTAATACCGGGATACCGGTTTTAATACCGGCATTAGAAATTTTAGAAAAAACTGAAAACACAGGTGTTTCTTTGTGTTATTTGCCAGTTTTATTGAATGTAAATATCACAAAAAATTTGTAATAAATTGTAACAATATATATCTATACGTAGAACATATTATTTATTTAAATCACAAAAAAAGTGTAAATATCACTATTCAGTCTGTGGTACTATTACAAATTTTTGAAAAATCATCTTAAAAACATAATGCATCAATTGTACTATCATTAAGCCTGGAACGTAATTTTGTGCAAAAATTACCAGCTGTCGAAAATGCTCTTTCAGCATCTATGCTAGTTGGAGATACTGTTAGCAATGCGAGACATACTTTTTCCAAGTATTAACCTCTAAATACCTCATCTTCAAATAAATCTATTTCTCGTCGGATTGTTTTGTATATAGATGATTTCTGTATAGTATTTTGGTTTGTTGAAATTTTTTTAGTTATCGCTCATTCTAATTTTTGATCAATAGACAATTAATCTTCACTATCAACATTAGTGTCATTATAATCTTCGATAACTGTACCAAATTCTTCTGAATGGGGATAGGTTCTGAATAAGAATTTACAAATAAGAATAAGAATTCTTTCACAGATACGATTCTTTCTAAATTTCTAGTAAATACCCAAAAACCGGTATTTAAACTTGTGAATACCGGCATTACAAACTGTACAAATGGCTCAAAATACCGGTTTCATTATCCCGGTATTGCACTCCCTAGATACAAGTAAAGGTTTCAATAAATAATTACCTGTCTCTGTCTCAGCAATTTTAATACCATCTGGATCAAGTTTCATCCAAGATAGCAGACTTGTTGGCACATCGTGGATTCCCATGTCCTGCCGTATTTTAACTAGGATTGGCAAGTCATCTGCGTTAGCTGGACGAACTCTGAAACGAATGTTTGGCAAATTCTTCGGCCTCAATGCTTGGACTTGATAAGTTTCTTCCTCTTCTTTTACTGTTTGAATTAAGCTTCCAGACATATTCCGATGTCCCAGTTTTGATTTCCTGTTTAAAATCATAAATATTATTAGTAATAATATTAGATGTAATTATATAATTTGTAATTTATATACATTGGACAATTTATTTTTAAACAAACCTGAAATTGCAATAGCAAATTATTCTTAATATTTTTTTTTTCGTTTTAGTTTTTAAAGTAATTTTTCATAAAATATACCTATTTCAAAAATTCTTAAGAAACTTTATTAAAATTTAAATTTGCTTCATAGTGGAAATAAAATAACTAAATAAAAAGAAGTTATGTTATATCAGAATACTACTACAGATTTGATTTCTTTGAAATTAAAAAAAATAAAGATGTTTAAAAGGGATAGACATGTATAAGCAAATATGTCTTACTAAAATTTAATTATAATGATGAGGTACATGGTGTTGCATATTTTAGCAATGCTATTTTATTAGCTTTGATGAGATATTTGTTATTCTGTCAAGAATAATGTTAGATAGATTTTTAAATATTAATATTACATAGATTTTAAAGCATTGATTCAATTTTTTAATTATAATTATTTGAATTAATTTAAATTAAATTTTTTTAAATACAATTTATTAAAATTATTTTAGTTAATTTTAGACAATTATTTTAATTAATATTTTAATTTATGTTAAATTTATAACATATTAATTTTTATTAACTTTTTAAAAATAAATAGTTATATTTTTTTTCTAATTCCCTGAAATCGTAAATCTCAAATAAGAAACTACAGCAATGAAAATATAGTGTGATGATAGTATATCTGGTTAAGTATTATGAAAAAAGAATCAATTTGGATTCAGTTTACCTTTAGTATAGGTCATGATCTTTAATTATCTAAAGGCATGTCAGTTCTTAATTTTAAGATTGCATCATAAAACCAGTCTGAATAGCCAGTCTCTAGCAGAATGTTTTAATAGAGGCGAATCGATTAAACTTTTAATGATTATTGGATTTTGGCCACTGTAGGGCGTTTAAAGTTTATTTTATTTATTTATTTTTTATTTTATTTCCAATGGCAATTATGAACAGTTACAGCAAAAAAAGAATAACGGAAAAAAAACCCATACAACAACAAAACATGCTGAAACAGAGTTCATTAATCTAACAATAACGCCAAGTTGCAGATCGTTTAGCCACTAAAAAGTGTTACCAGTTGCACCACGGGGAGGTAGATTTTCTGCGCACCCAGTTTATTTTATGGCTTCATGCATCTGACTACTTTTAATAGCTTCCTAACAATAAATAAAGAATTGCCCATCCTTTTTTATTTTAAGACATTTTTAAGGAGTATCATCTGACATTTATTTGAGATTCTAAAAATTCTAGTGCGTACAGCTGTCTCAGTTTGTCTGATGACAGTCTAAGTTGGATATGACTGTCTGCATTATAAAAAAAAGTTTTTATATCGCAAATAATATTTCTATCAGTTTAATGATGGTTCAGATGATCACTTTTCACTACATGATAGCTTTTAAAATGTGCTTTGTTGTTTTATGATAACGATATACGATAACGCTATTATATGATTTGAATTGATATAATGCTCTTTTGTTTTTAACAGTCGAGGTTTTGGTTTAATCAAGTGTTTCACTAAATAATGCCAGTATTAAAATTTTACTGAATAATTATGTTGAATCGTTACCAGAAATAGTATTCTTTCATGGTCCCGATACGCTATTTGCCAATTTAATTCATTCGAATTTAGACTGATATTATTAAATTAATCATTACATAAACTATTTTTTTTCCTGTTTTCTGCGATAAATCTTTCAAATATCTGACTACGTGATATGGAGGGAAGATTTCCTGATTACGAGAAAAAGTTGTATTGGGCCTCGCATGATAATTTCTTTAAAGATTGGTCGTCTTCTATAGACAGTTTTGTAGTTTTTTTCCCTTTACTTTTGTGTTATTATTTACATAAATACCAATAACAGTAGACATTTTTTTTATGAAACTATGGTTTTATTCTACTAGAATATATCTTCTTCAATGGAGCAATAGCCCCATAGTGGTCCAAGGCTGATTTGGCTGTTTGCCTACTGACAGATTCTGAAACATGAAATGTTTTCTTTTTACGGGACATGGTTGTCAGCTATATTCCCATATTAGACCAGGACCTGCGGTTTAAAGTGAATTCCGAACAAACCTCCATGGCACCGCAGGAACTCAAACTAAAATCTATGATATCGAAGGCCAGAGCGCTAGTCACTCGGCCATGACCTGTAGAAAATACCTGTAGACTAACTACCTGTAGAAAATATAATATGCCTTTGAATAACTGACTACTTGACTAAAAATGACTTGTGTTAGAAAAAATAGTTTTAGACTGAAGCTGCATTTTTGCAATATTTTGCAACTCTTTTTTTAATATTTGGAATTTCAAATATTTGGAATTTTTTTTCATTTTCATTCAAATTCATTAATTAAAGTTTTATATATTCAAAAAATAAATTTTGTTCGTTTAAATATAAAAATGATTTCCCTTTATTGAGATAAAATCAGTTAATTTCCAAAAATCTAAAGTTTTCATTCAATCAACTGCCTTGTTGCATATAATAATTCGGAAGTGTTCCTTTGAGTTCGTACTAGATAATTTTATAGATCAATCAACAAACTCAAATATCTGTTTGGTATAAAAATTTTTGTTTACCTAATTTTGCCTATTTTTTTATAAGCATTTGAAGGCTATCAAAATATTTCTATTTTTATATTCTAAAATATAAAAATAGAAATATTTTGATATATATTTTTTACAATTCTTTTTACGAATATATTCTTATTCTATGTGAACCTTCTACTAATACTTAATTTTTCGGAAGTTGGAATGATAAAATTTTTTATACGCATTTATGGTTCGTTTCGGAAAAGTTTGCAACATAATTTCAACATCCAATGGAATTTCAGAAAGTCGTTTAAGAATTAAATATAACCGCCTGTAAAAGAAATTCATTCATATTTCAATTATGTAAATTATATTATATACTTTTCAACATTCATCAATTCTTAAGTGGACAGTGGATATTGGAATCATAAGAATTTAACTTGAACATTTTTATGATATTTTGTATTTTTTTAATATACATTAATCTTTTCATATTCAAAAAATTTTTACATACAACAAAATGGAACAAAATATATATTTTCATAATTAGTTTATTTTTAACGTCATTTTTCTGTTTAATTTACACATTTTTAACCGCTAAAATGCTGCGTAAGTCACAATTTCTATTTTTCAAACCCACATTTTCTGTTTAAATTATTAATTATTAATATACAAACTATTTATAGGATTGAATTTTAAATGTAAACATTAGAAGTTTTATTGCAAGTATTAAAAAAGTTTATATTGTGAAAAAAAAGTATGAAGAATTAATCAAATAGCAGAATTTATAAAAAGCTTATTATAAATGAAATTCCATGCTATAAGTTGTATATAAAAAAGTTAATTATTATTAAAGCCAAACTATAGAGCTCTGAAATTGGTATCGAATACCCAAGCACATTTTTACGGTTTTAAAGAAATAGGTAAATAAAACACAAAGACCACCCGCATAAATAAATAAATTAAAGAAGCATTACAATAGGTTAATATAAGAATAAACAGATGTATCAATGAAAAACATATACTATATCAAAAATCTTGACATTAAAATGTAATTTAAGCTTCTATCATTTTAAAATACATATAAATAAATAAATAAATAAATATATATATGTATATATATATTTATCAGAACCTGAATTTTAATGGTTTAATATCAGACAATTCAAATGTTAAAAATATAACGCTTTCACAATTATGGACGTCTATCGATATATATACTCAGACTTATTCAATTCATCTTAAATTTGGAACATAAAAAATCTTTCATTTTTCGAATACCAAGGAATATCTAAAGGATATTTAAGCCACGTAAAAATATATTATTTATTAAAATGCATAATTTGAAAATATTGAGCAACATCAACATGTCCTCGCTTCGGAAAATAATTCCTGCAACAGACACAGCCAGCGGGTTCGAAACTAGGATTTTCCGCACAACAATTGCATAAGTTACCACGGATCCAGAAGCGAGCGAAATGAAATATATTTTAAGGAATATTTTTATATTCTAAATATAAAATACATATTCTAACAACCAAAATATAATATTATAGGCAAAACAATATTGAAAGAGGAAAAATATTTTACCGTTTTTAAAATTAAAAAAATATAAACCGTTCTTACCACATTACAATACGTGCCGTATTGCATACAAAATCCTTCGCAAAAAATGTAACTCGCATCATCTTTCTAATTTTCCAATAAAACCCGGAATGTTTTCTAAAATTGCCCGTGAAGCTTTTATAAAGTACTAAAGATTTATATAATTTTTTTGAGCAAACACAGATGTCTTTTGATTAGCATCAAATGCCTTATTTTTGTCCCTAATTATTCAATATTACTGAAAAAAAGCCGATTAAAACTTGCAGGCTGAAAATTGGATGATCAGGGATTAAGTCTGAATCAATGCTTTGCTATTTTCATTATTTTAGGCCATAGAGATATTTCAGACTTTATACGTCAAAGTATTTCTTAATAGGATAATTATTTCCAATTTCAGCAGAAGAGATGTGTTCATTCTTCTCTGTCATTAAGAAAATATAAAAAAAGACAAAATAGCTTGGAAATACAGATGAAAATAAATCTTTTTTCATGATCAACTTATAAGAAATCTTGACTTTCAGTCAAGTGCTATTCTAAGAAACTAATATAGCGCGTTCAACAATGATAAGATTGAACTTCCGTCCTATTAGTTGTATCACCACTAAAATCTGCTTGTAAATATCCTGTTTTATACCCGGAACGGCAAGATCCATTAATGGCCCCAATTCTATATCGCTGGTTCTGATTTATTTACTTTTTTTTGAATTCCTTCTAATAAGCTCACACTCTCCCTATATATATCTTATTCAAATTTTCAATCGTTAATAAAATACTTCTTATTCATCTACTTAAGTTCAAATACATTTTTTAGTATGGGGGATGACACTTGATGTTAATACAGTTTTTCAAAGATTAATTCAGTAATTAAATTTAATTAATTAATTTTAGTGCTTTTTAGATTTAAGTTGCATATATCTATCAATAGATGGCGCCAGATAAACTTAAAAAAATGAATAAAAATTATTTATAAAGGACTTTTCTGCAATATAACGAAAAAAAGTAGGAATTGATTTTAATTTTTTTTTTTTTTTTTATAATACTTGTTGCACTTGTAGAAACAAGTTTTTAGGAAAATCGTCGTTAAAGATTTCCATGAAATTCAATTTAGGATTGACGTATTTTAAGTGACATATATTACATTTAATTGTATCATTCATTGCAATAATTGCAATTCTTAAATAATAATATGATAACAGTAAAAACTTTGTTACCATTAAATTGAAATCCTGTAGAAACAAAACTCAAAGTGAATTATATATTGTTCTTCTTAAAATTTTATAGATGTAGATTCATCCCTAGCATTATATTAATTTTTTAATGCTTTTATAAATAGGACTCGTGCTTATGAATGACGAAAAATTAAGCAATTAATATTTAGCTATTTTATACAAAATATTGTTTGCCATTTAAATGAGTTTGTTTGACTTTTTGGTTTGCATGATATATAAACAAGTTTATATTTCATCTTTATGGTAAAAATTTGATCTACATATTTATGTTTCATTTGCTAATACGCTTTCATTAAAGAGTCTTCATCATTCTGGCTTGCATATGATTTTTTTTCATCCTTAAATGTTAAGGCTGTCATACTGAATATAGTGTAAAGAAATTTAACATTAATATAATTTTTTTAAAGATATTTTATGAAAACGAATTATTAACACGGGACTGAAGTTCAACTTCATAACATTATTATTTTTATACAACGAAAAGCAATCAATACAACACAAAGCGGAAACTACAACTAACAAATTTTTAAATTAAAAAAAGAAATATGGAGCACTGCACGCTGGCCAGACATCCAAACATCCAAAGTCAACATTGTCTCGCGTGAGTTCAGACTGAATAAACCATTCTCATAGGAAAGAGCGCTTTACATTCTTCTCCCCTCGTTTTGCCCTAAATTACGGTGTTTATTTTCTGTCTCCATTTCTGATTGGATGCAAAACAACCCAAACAGTTATTTTTTTAACAGGTTTTTCTTTGATCTTGTTTTATTTCTACTCTTTCCTTAATAGTCTTTGAGATCATGGACAAGCGCCTTAAGTACAGCGTAATTTCAGGAACAAAGTTATCATCATATAAAATAACTTTTAGATGGTGAACCACATTATTAATTATCCGTAATTCCCGTCCAAATTGTAAATATGCTATTGTATGTACAGTAGTATCTGATTTTTATGAGCTTGTAGAGCAAAATGAATATTTGGCAGTTTTTCTGACCAACGGTCATTAATATCACCTACCAAAGTTACAAGATGAAGCTTTAAGTCTCTATACTACTTTCTTTCGACTGGATTCGCTTGTGGATGATATACTGGGTTAAAATTTGGGGAGTATCAAGAGCAAAGCAAGTTTGTTGCAACATAGCCCTCATGAACTGTGGACCATTATCATTGATTACCTTTCTTGGTATTCCGTATTAGAAAATTTCCCAAATTAACTTCGATTCACACTCACTTGCGATTGCTGAAATTAAAGGACAAAGTTCCACCCACTTAGTGATGTAATCGTCCACAATATGAGTACACATGTGTCTCTTTTTACTGTCTGGTAAAGGATCAAATAAATGTACACTTAATCTTTTAAAGATACATTGTGTACCACTAATCAAGATATCTTTATCCAAGAATACCTAGTTTTTTTATATTGAAAAATTTCTTAAAATGCGGAATTTAAACATCTTGTTATAATATATTATGATTGAATTTTATTTCAAGAAATTAAAACTGTATAATAAATTTTGAAGAACACCATCAGACATAATATGTGAGAAATATAACACTGATGTTATTTTTACTCACATCATTATTGCTATGTAAATTTATTTTTATGTTAAATTAAAAAAAAAAAATCTTTTTGTCTGTAAAATATCATCAGTGTGAAAATACTGTTGGGCAGATTATTAGCAATATGTATAGGCAAACTTAAAAAAAAAGGGTTCAGACAAATGTTTCATGCAATATGCCTACCCCCATCAGGGCAACATTTGTTTTGTTGGAAATATTTTTAGATATTTTCAATTACTGTCAGTCTTTTTTTAAAGTTTTTTCTTTAGTGAATTAGTAAACCATTTTTATGAGTACAAAAAATGTTTCACATAATGTTTTTTAAATAAAACAATATATATGCCTGCTTATTTGAAATGAAATAAAAATTTAAGAGCTCAATTAATTTTATTTCTATATAAAAAGATTCATTTTCTTTGTTAACTAAAAACCGTATAACTAAAAACTAAAACTAAAAAACCGTATATACAGAAAAAGGAAAAATTATATTAAGATTTTTTTTTTTTGCATCGATTTTTTTTGGTGCCATTTTTTTGTGCAATTAATGTTCCAAGGTTGACTAAGCACATCTTGCGATAAAGAGATGTCTTTGCTTTCCATTAACACTTTTATGTATACTTGCCCTACATTACAAACGCTGTCACAATTGTCAAGCTGTCACCGCTGTCAATTGTCAAATGCTGTCACAAGTCATTGTTTACGAAATTAATCCCTGCAAGAAACACGACTAGCGGATTCGAAACTAGGATTTTGTGCACAATAGTTGCACAAGTTACCACAGATCATAAAGCGAGCGAAATGGAATAGTTGTAAGGAATATTCTTATATTTTAAATATACAAGATATATTCTAATAACCCAAACATAGTATTGCAGACAAAACAGTATTAAAAGTAGAATATGTATTATTTTTTTCTTTAAAATCTCCAAAATATAAACAACCATTCTTACCTCATTACAACAGGTGCCGTATTGCATACGAAATCCTTCGCAAAAATCGCAACTCGTGCCATCTTTCTAATTCTCCAATGAGGCCCGGAGTATTTTCTAAAATTGCCTGTGAAACTTTTCTAAAGTACTAAGGTTCTATATAAATTTTAGCGTAAACACAGATGCCTTTTTATTGGCATCTCTATTGACAAATCCATAAAAAGGCATGATGGTATTGAAATATTCAAAATTACTGCAACTAGCCGAATGAAACATACCGGTTGAACATCGGATGATCAGGAATTACGTCTGAATCAATGCTCTGCTATTTTTATTGTTTTATGCAATAGAGATATTTCATACTTTATATGTCAAGTTATTACTTAATTGTATACTTATTTCCGCATTCTAAAGATAGTGTGACCAATTCGCCCTGTCATTATAAAATATAAAAAGAGACGAAGTAGTTTGCGAATTCAGATGATAATAATAAATCTTTTTTTATGATCAACTTATAAAGCATTAAGGAATCTTGACCATCAGTAAAGTACTGTTCCCCGTATGATGTAGAAACGTACGTAAACATATAAGATTGAACTTATTACTACTGTGCCCAAAAAGTAAGACCACTCGTTCGTTCGTTGTATGTTTCTATCTCTTTCAGAAATTCAGCATTTAACTTCGATTAATTTGAGAATTTGTTTTGATAACATCAAAAATGTGTTCTATAGATCTAATTTCTTTATATCGAAAGAAGAACAATAAAAAAATGTTAAACAAATTATGTCTACCCTTGGAATTGGCATTGAATAACTCACACAATCATGATCAGACAGAACACACCCATGAGCAATAAAATTCTTGAGTTAACGTATTAATAGCACGAATTAGCATTGAATTCATAGTAATAAGTATCTTAACAAATAAAAGGGTCCTGATATTTTAAAAATATATTAATTATCTTTATTTATTTACATGCTTGAAAGGTATGCAAAAACAGCAAGTGTAAAAATTCATTAATTCATACATTGTAGAATATCTACCATAAAATGTCATGAGCTAAAAGAAACTTATTTCGAAAAATGCAATTCTAAAATCATAATCCAGGAAGAGACATGAATAATTTATTCATGCTATCACAAACATTGCTAGCATAGCATTTCAAAACGCAATTTGAACAAATTAGGCTGCAAATTCTTTTAAACTCTCCTGTCAAGGCAGTAAAAAATTCTGGAAAATAATACAGTAGCATGATCTTTAATTTAATAGATTAAAGGATTGTTTGATACTTCAATTTTGTTAGATATAGGAAAGGATACAAAAATGTGTCGCGTGACCATGATGTAAAAATAGATGGTGACCTCTTTAGATTTCATATAGTTCGCTCAGGATAAACTAATGACGAAAAAAAAAATCATTTTCAGTCTATGGGTTTGGACAAAATTTTCCATTGGAGATAATTAAAATATTATCCAAGAAAGATTTTATGATTTCATACAAGTGTAAGCAATCTGAATGGTACAAATACTTTGGATGAACCAATGAAGTAGAAATGAATTTATGCCTGAATACATTGATAAAATCATTGTAGTATTTGAAATTATTTTCTGTCTTTAATTTATTAAAATTTGCTAGGATACGATATTTCTTAACTGCCACTTTAAAAATGTAATTCGTTTAATTACAAATAGTAGTTATTTTGTTTGAAATTTGAAATTTGATGTACAAATAATTTAACATGGTTTACTCATTTGGGATAAAGATTACCTTTATGATAATCTTTATATATATCTTGTTATATTATTGCAAGTATACTGCATTAAAAATTAAATCAATACTCTGCCCAAAATTATTAATAAATGTTCATAAATTTTGAGAAATTTCTTTCACGTAACTCCTATTAGCGATATAGTGGAATATTTGGCTAGTTTTTTGTTGTATTCTTGAGAAAACTCAGAAAATCGTAATTTAAGAGAATGTCAATCATGGCAGCGAGGTATAATGCCAATACTTGTATCAATTTATCATTCTAAAAAATATAAGACTTTGGCAATTAAGAACGAAGATATAAATGATTTAAACGAAAAATTCGTAATTAACAGGCTCTTTCCTAATAAATTCCTGATTAAAGGATGGCTTGCATTAAACCTATATGTTTATTAGACAAATATATAAAAAATATAGTTGCATTGTTTTAAATGCAATGTAATTTATTTTTTAACTCCAAAAGTGTCACAAGGTAATTTTGTTTTGCTTGAAAAAAAACTTTCTTTAATATCGTGAAAAATAAATTATTCTAAATAAATTTATAAATTATATGTAATCCAAAATTCTTCTTCCAAATTGACATTTTCAATCTTCTCAATCTTTCCATTTCCAATCTTCTCCCTGAATTTACCAGTCTTGCAAAATGACAAACTAACTCTACTATTTTCAACTATAATATCGCTAAAAATAAAAAATATAAATGCAAACTGAACAACAGCTCAAATTATTTTCAGTACTACTAAGCCTCTTATTTACTAAAGGTTATTTATTATTAGAACCTCCAAAATGTTCTAAAAAAACTAGTTTTCCAAATACATTCAATAAAACTACAATGACACCAAAACATTAATGAAGAACTAAACAATGCCTGAAATACTGACAATAATATCTCCACAATATTAAAAACGAACTAACCAATACTTCAAAATTGTTCCAATACAAACTATAATACCATCAAACAACAACACTGACAATATTAATAAGCATTGATAAAAGCATAAAATATTTTAGATACCAACGACAATATTCCAAAAACAAAATTTAAAACGGAAAAACATCCAAACAATTAGTTCTCGAGAGTACTTTCATAAATATCTCTCTTGTACTAACTGCTACAACACCAACAAAACTTTAATTTCTGACATTACCTCCAAATGTTTCCCGTATTAACTACATTACATTCAAAACACTAATGACATAGTTAGATTCGCTTACGATCTGTTCTCAAAGTGAAATAAAACTCCCCGTACATTCCTGTGGGAATTCGGATTTATTCAGGTAAGAAATGCTTTAACGTCACATAAATATTCCTTACCAGAAAGGCGCTGGTGTAAAGTTAACGATGCAAGAAATCGATCGGCGGCAGGAGTTGAAACAGTCACCTCCTGCTCGAGAATTCAGCTGCGAGTAGTTCCGCTACACAAAGTTAATTAAGTGGAAGAGAGAAAACGAGACAAGAACAGAATAAATGTATTACTGCCACGCTGTTTTATTGCATCCATTTTTAAAAGTTCTTATTTTATTCCTAGAACTGTTTTGTTTTTGTTCGAAAGGCATAGTATTTTGCTTTTCTGTGAATGTAGACCATTATAATGTGTACCAACGTAAACAGAGTAAGAACCAAATAAGAAAAGCCTTGATCTTTTGAAAAAAATCACATTATTTTAAGAGTTTTTCATTACTGTTTAAAGAAAAAAAAAAGCATTGCCGTATATATATATATATATACATTAATACATATGTACTCCGAAGTAATATAAATTGTTGTTGCCAGTTGATTCATTTTATATATTTTAACGACCTGAATAAATGGAAATTGTGCTTATATTTTAAGGCTAAAGTGAAAAGTCTCGATAAAATGGATCAAATTTTATTAATGTAAAAAAAACAACTGTATATGAAACTTTTAAATTTATATAACCATAGATTAGAAGATTATTACTAAATTATTTAGATATATAATTAATATTTATGTTTATTTATAAATTGTACTTTTTTTTTTTTTTGAAAAACATTTTGAACATTTTATTGATGACATATTGTCTTGATAAAATGCTACAATGGAATTATTCATTTAAATTATGTTTTAGAAAGAAGGTGTCTCATTAGTTCCCTTTTGAAGTTACTTTAAACAAAATTAACATTCGAAATTTTTTAAGTATGAACATCGAATAAAAAAGATAAACATTAAAATAAATAAAAAACTTTTTCTTAATTGCTTAAAATCAGACAATTTAAAACATTTATTAAAATTTTGTAATATCATACATCAAATTCTTTATTTGTCTTTTTTATTATGTGATGTTGTATTACTTACTTTATACTACATATAAAGAAATACTGTATTATATGTAGCACAAATAAATCATTTCTTTATGTGTAGTACATGTTTCCTCCCAGTAGTAATTTGAGTACATGCAGCTCATGATGATCTTCGCAAACCTGATAATCTGTTTGATAATCACACTATTAAATTTGATTCACAAGTGCAATAATTGCCAGCCGAAGAGCACAGTTACAAAAAATTCTAATAATTATTAAATTCTGAATTTGTTCTATTAATTATTAATTACTAATTATCTTATTCTATTATTACTTTTAAATTGAAACACAAATTAATATTTGTATTATGAAATTAAATATGGCGTAAGGCATATTCAGCATGCTGAAACGAGCTGTAATTTGGAGACATCTGTAATATATTCTAAATTCAGAAAAATTCGGTATTGGTGTAAAATATGTTTTGAGGTTTTACGCCTAAAGAAATATTATTATAGTTTTTCAAATTGTATATATTTCCTTAAAGTAACTAATATATAGTAAATGATATTTTATCCCCCTCAGAAGTACCACAAACTGTTGCTGAAATTGATTTATTTGATATGATATTATAACGACTTTAAAAATGTAAATTGTGTTTAAGGTAAAATGAAAAGTCTCGACAAAATTTATCAAATTCTGTTAGTAAGCACTTTCACCATAATTGCTATGCACCTTCACAAATTAACGATAATCGTTTATAACGTAAAAACAACTGTAACTAAAACCTTTAAATTTATATAACCCTGTAGGTTATCCAATTAGATTAAAAGATCATTACCAAATTATTTAGATACGTAATTAATTAAAAATATTACACAATTAGAAACACAAAAATTCATGCAATTTGAGTGGATTACAACTAACCCTTTAGTTAAGCTGCAAATATTTAATTTTTCATAAAATTATTGATACCAACTTTTATCCAATATTTTTTTTTTTTTTTAAATAAATATAAATTCCAAATATCGCTTACAATAAAAAATATATTTACGGAAGACAGAACATAAAATACTAATTTTTTTTTGTAGTTGTCAAAATTAAATTGACGTTTTTCACAATGGATATAAAAATAACAACAAGAAATCAATTTTAAATATCTATCATTTCATCATTTTGTTTAAAAAAAAAAAAAAAAAAAAAAAAAAGCAGTCTCTTTGCGCTTAAAGATGACGCGATAAAAACTTATGCACTTCTTTTGTGTTAACATTCCTTTTTCTATATTTACTGAAGGGTTTTCCATTATAATAGACAAATGACATTACGTTAAAATAGTTGCCATTGTAAAAGAATAAATTTTGTTCATATTTTATCAATAATTTTCCTTTTGTACTCCTAAACTGGGATAACCCGGTACTAGAACCGATTCCAGAAGCTCTAGTACCTATGCCAGGGATTGGCAAGAGGAATCTGAATACAAGAAATTCCTTCCAGTTAGCTCGATAAGAATAAGATATGGATACTAATCATTACCATATAGAAAACAATACCATTGCAAAAGTAATTTCTTTGCGTTTGATTTAGTATATGATATAAAATTCTGAAAATACGCATCATTATTTAGGATATTTTTTAAGAAATATTTAATTTGAAATGTTTTTATTTTAAATTTAAGTTGGGTCTAATAAATGTATGTTGAAAATAAAATGTAATAAATGTAAATAAATTCTAATTTATGTAATAAATTAGAATAAATTTAGGGTAAAAAAACCCGTATAATACAATAAAATACACCATTTTAGTTCTACAATAGAAATTAGAATTTAAAAAAATTATTTAAAACTGATATTAAAGATATATCCAGGTAGAAGTGTAAATTGCGAAGAATAATCAAAATAGCAAAATGAATGGTTAAAATATAGAATACTGTACCCTTGAGGTCGCCAATCTTGCGGTTCAGAATATTTCGCCAATGTTCCACTACTTTCTCTGGGGTTAAAATAATATAATTATAGGAATTCGTAACAGTTTTTCAAACAAAATAATAATTATTTTATTGCTACATTGATTGTAATTTGCATAATTTTTATGTATAGTAAATAAGATCATAAATATATATTCTTTTAAATAATTATTCCTATAAATTATTGATTATTCCGAGATTGTTCTTATAACGAACATCGGTCGCTGTTAAGAATATAAAACTTTTATGAAGTTGCCACTCATGACAATATGAAACAAACAACAAAAACGATTTTTTGCTATATTAATAACTCATATTTGATTACCAAATAATTATTTTATTTTTAATGTTGTTGATATAGTTAAGGTTTTATGACAACAGTTATTTGAATTTACTCGAAAAAATTTATTTATTTTTTAGTTATTTCAATTCGAGCGGAAAAATTTAACTTTTTAATTTTAGAATGTTAGTTCACGGATAAAAATGGCCGCTGGAATGTATTAATTTTTTTTTGTGGTTTTGTGATGTTCTAGTTTCCTTCATTCATTTGATATGCTAAGCAAGGACAGGTTTTAGTGAGACTATAAAAATTTCATTTACGCCTTCAACAAAGGATATATCAAAATAAAATGTAAGTTATTCTCTGGTTTAATATTTTTGTTATTAGTATTGTTTTATCATTTATATTCAGTATCGCAAATAACCTGAAATATTTTTTGACATATTAGAGAAAAAAAATTGGGGTATTAGCGAATAATTTTAGTGTAATTATATCGCAGTAAAATCGATTTTTATCGATGTTAAATGGATACATTTTTGTGAGTTAGCAAAACAGAATTCCACAAAATAATTCGGTTTTATAGTGATAAAATTTGGCGTAAAAGCAATCGAGAAATAAAATTTTGGGAGGACAGTGATATATTTTGGCGATGAATAGATAAAATATTGCACAAAAACAAATTATAATAATTTGTTGTAATAGTGGTAACATTTTGGTGATAAATTGATATAATTTGGCGTAAAGGTAATTTAGCCATACAGTTTTGGCCATAATAGTGCATTTTTTTTTAATATTACGTTTACTTTTATGCGTTAAAGCAATAGCGGAAAAGCATTTTGGGAAAAGTCATTTAGGCGAACAAGCATTTTGGCAAAAAAACCTTTTAGCAATAAAATTTCTCTGAGTGATAAAATTTAGCGATAAAGCAATAATTTTTATCATAAAAGCATTTTAAGGTACTTACGTATTAACACCACCGCAGCAGAAGTTGCTCTAATGCGCCAGTAAAGAGCTGCCAATGCGCCAACATAGAGACTGTTTTGAATCTATGTTAAACTCTATATCGGCCCCTTTTCCACCGAAATTCGATTCACTACTTTGTTTTTAAATAAAATATTTTAAATTTTGAAAGTGTTTTGATTTTAAATAAAGTGTTTTATATATTTTATGATTTGCCACAAAAATTTTAAGTGTAGATTTGCACCACTTAAAAACCGCCAAATCTGTAGCTGCGGTGGGGTTAATACGTAAGTACCCAATTTAAAAATTAAATTTCGTTTAGTGAATAAATATGTTAATAAAACGATAAATTTTGTCGTAAAAGCACTTCAGGAATGAAATTTTGGCAGAATAGTGACAATATATGGCGTGAAAGCGATAAAATTTGGCATGAAAGCAATTTAATGATTAAAATTTATTTGAAGTAATAAATGTTTGATTACTAATGTTGGCGTACTAGCGATTTTTAAAGAGTAGTTTTGGCGAAATGGCTTTTTACGACGACACTGAACTTTGGCAGTCATTTTGTTTATTTACTTGGCGATTTGAGATCCTAGTGATGGATTTTGGCATAATTTCGTTTTACCGCGAAAACTAACTGCTGCATTCATTATTACGTTTACTTTTCGACTTGGCATTCTGGAGATGCATTTGACACTAAGGGTACAGGATTTTAGATTTTTTCCAAATAAATAACTAATTAAAATGATATGAACTGGAATATAGTTTCGAATAATGAATTCATAAGCAATGATCGTAAATATCAATTAAGTCAGTTTATTCTAATGAAAAATAAATAAATAAAATAAGCAATAAATAATTTAAACAGAATATTTTTTTAAAAATATTTTTATTACTTAAGAGAACATAAAAATGAATAGTATCTGAAAACGAAAACATTTTTAAATACATTTAAAAATTGTATTTCAGATACCTATTTACAGAATTTCATTTGTTTATGAATAATATTCATGAAAGAACATAGTATTACAATTTATGAAGATGACTAAAGCATTTATATAAGATATAATATTATTCATACATTTTCATCATATTTCATCTTAATAATTTATTGCTCATACTTTATGCATACGCAATCTAGAATGACTTTTTTTCTATTCAGGTATTAAATATGGATAGTTAAGTTTACTTTCATTACTACTATTTGTTTACTACTTTTATTTAGTTATTACTACTACTTTCATGAATTCCTCCGAAAAATTTGTCATGAATTATCTATTAAAAATTAAATTTCCACAGGAAGTTAAAAAGTGATATTTTTTCTTAAAAATGACTATTTATTTTTGTAATTTATTTTGCAAAAGCCATTCATATATGTAAAATAACGCACATAATGATAGCACACAATACACATAGACATATATTACAAATATTACAAAATTTAACATTAAAATATTATACATTCAGAAAAACATGCTCTACTTTCTGCTTACAATAAGAGGTATAAAATTCAGGAAATAACCTTAACCAAATATTTATTAAATCTTGAATATTATAAAGTTTTTTATTTGGTAATATATAACATATCGAATAAATTAAATTACTTGAATATTTAATTAATAATTATTTTTGCTTTGAAAAGCATGATAAACTTAAAACCCAAATGACACCTGTATAAATAAAATACCTTTTTTAAATATATTGATTATCATTTTATTTTTTCACAAATATTAAAATAAGTATAAAAGTATAAAATTGTATACGTTAAATATGTATGTAATTTTATACTTCCTATATGATTTCACTATTGTTTTGGCACTTATAAAAATAAATAATAATTGAAAATTAGTTTTTTGAGTTGTGTCATGATAGCAACTGGAATTACAAGAAATTTGGTACTTAGGTATTAACGCCCCCTTAGCTACAGATTTGGCGGATTTAAGTGGCGCCAATCAAACAGCTACATATTTGGCGGTTTTTAAGTGGCGCCAATCAGACAGCTACAATAAAGTGTAGATTGGCGTCACTTAAAAACCGCCAAATCTGTAGCGTTCAAAAGATAACTGCGTGCGCGTGCGAACAACAAGATTGCTCTTTATTGGCGGAACTGTAGCTAAGGTGGCGTTAATACGTAAGTACCAGAAATTTTAATAATTTGAAAACAATTTTCTTAAAATCTTTCATTTCATCAATTATTGTCTTGACATCTCATCTAATCTTTTATTGTTTAATACATATATCTCTATTAAAATGGTGAAAAGTTAATATCAAAATGTGCATATATTTTACTAGTATCTACCATTAGTCTTTTGCTGCTGTACAAACGCCTACATTCTTCTTTGGCTGGACATCCTAACTTTCTAAGGAAACTGTTGGCGTGCATGTTATTACTGATGGTCATCATTGCAAAACCTTTTCTCTCTGGAAAAGAGTCAAGTAGCCGCCTCAAAATTACTTCGGCTATTACAGGTTCGTCTGCGTACAGTGGTCCTATCCTTCCAGCTCCCAAGCAACTTTCTTTTATGGTGCCAAATCCTACACATACACCGTCTTTGAAAGCTACAAGAGTTTTATTGTCCACTTCCTCGCAGCTGTATAATAGTTGCAATGATCTCTTGAAGCCTATTAATGCCTGGTCGTATGCTACCATGGCAGGCAAGAAAGAGTCCTGGTATGGTTGGATGTCCACTCCTGGAGGTACTATGTTGGACAACACATTCTGGGATACGTCAGTAGAAGTTTGGTTTTTGACGCATACCCAATCTGGTTCTTCGACAGGAAAACCTGCCCTATCACGGTAGACTTCATACATGCCAGGCACTGCATTCAAACCACAGTTTCCTGTTCCATAGTGCTCCACACATGATTTAAAAAGCTGAAATAAAATAAATTGTTTTTATAACACTGATATTTGTAATTAAAAATTGTTAGAACATTATTATTAGATATGTTTTATATTATGAATGAATCGATGTCTATATAAAAATTAGGCCACATTAATTGATTGAAAAAAACTCCGAAAAAGCATATTATTTAATCTGTGAACTGAAATACACTCCCGTAGTGGCACAATTTTTTTCTATCTATAAATGGAATATTAAAATTATTTGATTTCAGTTACATCACTTTAATAAAAACAATAAATGTACTTCTAAATAATAAAATATCATGGTATTTTTTCAAATTTAAGTCGATATCAAACAATGTATAGAAACCAAGAGGAATTCAAAAAAGGGCTTAAAATATCTTCTCTGACTTAGAAAATGTAACACCATAAAAGAATGAGTTAAATGTGATGAAAATTGATTCACAGACAGATAGTGCATATGTAAATAAGTGATATTAATTATAGGAAATAGCTTTACGAAGGAAGAAATATGCAGGGTGATCAATAGGATATTGAACTACATCTCAAGGCAATGCAACCAGCAATCCTAGCAGATATTAGATTTAATTAGCATGGGGATAATGCTCTGATTACCTGATTATTACCTTAATTACTAGGAAATAACTTTACAAAGGAAGAAATATGCAGGGTGATCAATAGGATATTGAACTACATCTCAAGGCAATGCAACCAGCAATCCTAGCAGATATTAGATTTAATTAGCATGGGGATAATGCTCTGATTACCTGATTATTACCTTAATTACTAGGAAATAACTTTACAAAGGAAGAAATATGCAGGGTGATCAATAGGATATTGAACTAATCTCAAGGCAATGCAACCAGCAACCCTAGCAGATATTAGATTTAATTACCATGGGGATAATGCTCTGATTACCTGATTAAATTACTAGGAAATAACTTTACAAAGGAAGAAATATGCAGGGTGATCAATAGGATATTGAACTACATCTCAAGGCAATGCAACCAGCAACCCTAGCAGATATTAGATTTAATTAGCATGGGGATAATGCTCTGATTACCTGATTATTACCTTAATTACTAGGAAATAACTTTACAAAGGAAGAAATATGCAGGGTGATCAATAGGATATTGAACTACATCTCAAGGCAATGCAACCAGCAACCCTAGCAGTATTAGATTTAATACCATGGGGATAATGCTCTGATTACCTGAACCTACATCTCAAAGGCAATGCAACCAGCAATGCAACCAGCAATCCTAGCAGATATTAGATTTAATTAGCATGGGGATAATGCTCTGATTACCTGATTATTACCTTAATTACTAGGAAATAACTTTACAAAGGAAGAAATATGCAGGGTGATCAATAGGATATTGAACTACATCTCAAGGCAATGCAACCAGCAACCCTAGCAGATATTAGATTTAATTACATGGGGATAATGCTCTGATTACCTGATTATTACCTTAATTACTAGGAAATAACTTTACAAAGGAAGAAATATGCAGGGTGATCAATAGGATATTGAACTACATCTCAAGGCAATGCAACCAGCAATCCTAGCAGATATTAGATTTAATTAGCATGGGGATAATGCTCTGATTACCTGATTATTACCTTAATTACTAGGAAATAACTTTACAAAGGAAGAAATATGCAGGGTGATCAATAGGATATTGAACTACATCTCAAGGCAATGCAACCAGCAACCCTAGCAGATATTAGATTTAATTACCATGGGGATAATGCCCTGAAGCAAGGAAACCCATATGCTGCCAACAAGCCTCCACAATTCTTCCTCCAATTGAGGCTGGTGAGATCAGACAAACACAACCAATGAAGAGTCCAATCACGCCCAGGATATGCTCGATCAGTAAGAGATCAGGATACATTGCAGGCCCAGGAAGGAATTGGACATACCGCAAGCTTGTCAGTTCACGAATTTCCCGAAATTCCACGATTTGTATATTTATAGAATCGAATTCTTCATGGTGCTGCATTTTCCCTGTTAGGCAGTGTAACACACACACACACACACACACACACACACACACACACACACACACACACACATATATATATATATATATTGAAAATCCGTGACTAAAGGAGCACTAAAGGAGATTGCTTTAAAATTATGCATTTTAAAGTCATTTTCGCTGTTTGACTATAGCATGGGTAGTAGAACATTTAACAGTTATCCTTAAAAATATATTAATTTAACAGTTATCCAAAAAAAACCTTATTGAATCACAAACAATAACACTAGCCATACATTTTCCCGAAATCATTACTTACATTTTGTCCAATACCTGTCCCTTGAAACTTTGGTTCGACACAGTATATTCCACCAAAATAGATTCCATCGTCGTCATCACCATTAAAAACGCTGCTGCAAGATCCAACTACATCTCCTGGAATAGAAATGTTTATATGAATTTTTTTTATTATTGTTTAAAGGTTTATGAGTCTACAAAAAGATAAAAAGTAAAATCAATAACTTCAAAACAATTGAAAATTAAAATTAGTTTAGGGCAGTAAATTACTTTTAAATCATGGACTTCCAAAAATTCTTTATCGATAAATTTTAAAGATCTTCTCAAAAACTTTTACTGTTATAATATTTTCTCTTAACTCTTTGTGAAATCTGATTTATGTTTATTATTTTTTTAGAAATTAATGTATCTAGATTATACTATTGCCTTAAAATTAACCCGAATTCATTCTTAGTGTAGAAAAATATATCCGAATACTGGTGTTACCCATATTTCTGTTCAAGTAGTAGCTTAAACAAATTTCAGACCACATAGCAAAATAAGATAATCAGTAATTCAAAGGACATTTTGCATATTTAAGAACAGAATTTTAACAATGTTGTAATTTTAACAAATCTCTACAACTTTCTGCTGTTTTATAAATTAAGACATTTGATAAAAATTATTAAAAATATTTTTTTTAGTAACTTTTGATTAAATTTCTTTTATAGAAATTTAAAGTGATTTTCTATACTACATTATGAAAATCAAGAAAAGTCTATAATAGAAATATGTCAATTTTATTTAGAAATACTTCCAATATTTATCTAACTTTCTATATAATGTAAGATTTATACATTATTCGAATGTAGAATTATCTCTTTATCGTGAATTACGAAATTCATAACAATACTGCATTAAATATGAAAATATTGCATTACTTACATCTAAAAATATATAGTTTTTTTTTTATTAATATTACTCAAAGAGTAAATAATTTTTTGAAATTAAAATTAAGTAGGATAGCAATAAAAAATATAAAAGGTAATTTAATCATTTGGAAATTCAAGACATCACACAAAAAATAATTTCTCAATTTTTTATTTAATTTCTTAAATCTCATACATCATTTATTCAAAGACGTGCTTTAACTTTTTTAAATATCCTGATCAACTCATTAAAATTTAACATAGTCAATAGTTATGCGTTTTAACATTCAAATCTTCAAACAAATAAAGATGATACAAATAGGGGTTGCAATATCGGACCAAAAGTACAATACCGCTATTCGGTATTTTTTAGATCTTAATACCGGGATACCGGTTTTAATACCGGCATTAGAAATTTTAGAAAAAGAAAGAAAACACAGGTGTTTCTTTGTGTTATTTGCCAGTTTTATTAGAGAATGTAAATATCACAAAAAAATTTGTAATAAATTGTAACAATATATATCTATACGTAGAACATATTATTTATTTAAATCACAAAAAAGTGTAAATATCACTATTCAGTCTGTGGTACTATTACAAATTTTTGAAAAATCATCTTAAAAACATAATGCATCAATTGTACTATCATTAAGCCTGGAACGTAATTTTGTGCAAAAATTACCAGCTGTCGAAAATGCTCTTTCAGCATCTATGCTAGTTGGAGATACTGTTAGCAATGCGAGACATACTTTTTCCAAGTATTAACCTCTAAATACCTCATCTTCAAATAAATCTATTTCTCGTCGGATTGTTTTGTATATAGATGATTTCTGTATAGTATTTTGGTTTGTTGAAATTTTTTTAGTTATCGCTCATTCTAATTTTTGATCAATAGACAATTAATCTTCACTATCAACATTAGTGTCATTATAATCTTCGATAACTGTACCAAATTCTTCTGAATGGGGATAGGTTCTGAATAAGAATTTACAAATAAGAATAAGAATTCTTTCACAGATACGATTCTTTCTAAATTTCTAGTAAATACCCAAAAACCGGTATTTAAACTTGTGAATACCGGCATTACAAACTGTACAAATGGCTCAAAATACCGGTATTCGGTATCCCGGTATTGCACTCCCTAGATACAAATAAAGGTTTTAATAAATAATTACCTGTCTCTGTCTCAGCAATTTTAATACCATCTGGATCAAGTTTCATCCAGGATAGTAAACTTGTTGGCACATCGTGGATTCCCATGTCTTGCCGTATTTTAACTAGGATTGGCAAGTCATCTTCGTTAGCTGGACGAACTCTGAAACGAATGTTTGGCAAATTCTTCGGCCTCAATGCTTGGACTTGATAAGTTTCTTCCTCTTCTTTTACTGTTTGAATTAAGCTTCCAGACATATTCCGATGTCCAAGTTTTGATTTCCTGTTTAAAATCATAAATATTATTAGTAATAATATTAGATGTAATTATATAATTTGTAATTTATATACATTGGACAATTTATTTTTAAACAAATCTGAAATTTCAATAGCAAATTATTCTTAATATTTTTTCTGTTTTCGTTTTAGTTTTTAATGAAATTTTTCATAAAATATACCTATTTCAAAAATTCTTAAGAAAATTTATTAAAATTTAAATTTGCTTCATAGTGGAAATAAAAAGAAGATATGTTATATCAGAATACTACTACAGATTTGATGTCTTTGTAATTAAAAAAATAATGAGGTTTAAAAGGGATAGACATGTATAAACAAATATTTCTTACTAAAATTTAAATAGAATGATGAGGTACATGGTGTTGCATATTTTAGCAATGCTATTTTATTAGCTTTGATGAGATATTTGTTATTCTGTCAAGAATAATGTTAGATAGATTTTTAAATATTAATATTACATAGATTTTAAAACATTGATTCACTTTTTTAATTATAATTATTTGAATTAATTTAAATTAAATTTATTAAAATACAATTTAATAAAATTATTTTAGTTAATTTTAAATAATTATTTAAATTAATATTTTAATTTCTGTTAATTTTATAACATTTTAATTTTTATTAACTTTTTAAAAATAAATAGTTATATTTTTTTCCTAATTCCCTGAAATCGTAAATCTAAAATAAGAAACTACAGCAATGAAAATATAGTGTGATGATAGTATATCTGGTTAAGTATTATGAAAAAAGAATCAATTTGGATTCAGTTTACCTTTAGTATAGGTCATGATTTTTAATTATCTAAAAGCATGTCAGTTCTTAATTTTAAGAGTGCATCATAAAACTAGTCTGAATAGCCAGTCTCTAGCAGAATGTTTCAATAGAGGCGAATCGATTAAACTTTTAATGATTATTGGATTTTGGCCACTGTAGGGAGTTTAAAGTTTATTTTATGGCTTCATGCATCTGACTGCTTTTAATAGCTTCCTAACAATAAATAAAGAATTGCCCATCCTTTTTTTATTTTAAGAGATTTTTAAGGAGTATCATCTGACATTTATTTGAGATTCTAAAAATTCTAGTGCGTAACAGCTGTCTCAGTTTGTCTGATGACAGTCTAAGTTGGATATGACTGTCTGCATCATAAAAAAAAGTTTTTATATCTCAAATAATATTTCTATCAGTTTAATGATGGTTCAGATGATCACTTTTCACTACATGATAGATTTTAAAATGTGTTTTGTTGTTTTATGATAACGATGTACGATAACGTTATTATATGATTTGAATTGATATAATGCTCTTTTGTTTTTAACATTCGAGGTTTTGGTTTAATCAAGTGTTTCACTAAATAATGCCAATATTAAAATTTTACTGAATAATTATGATGAATCGGTACCAGAAATAGCATTCTTTCATGGTCGCGATACGGTATTTACTAATTTAATTCATTCGAATTTAGACTGATATTATTAAATTAATCATTACATAAAATATTTTTTTCCTGTTTTCTGCGATAAATCTTCCAAATATCTGACTACGTGATATGGAGGGAAGATTTCCTGATTACGAGAAAAAGTTGTATTTGGCCTCGCATGATAATTTCTTTAAAGATTGGGCGTCTTCTATGGACAGTTTTGTAGTTTTTCCCCCTTTACTTTTATGTTATTATTTACATAAATACCAATAACAGTAGAAATGTTTTTTTTATGAAACTATGGTTTTATTCTACTAGAATATATCTTCTTCAATGGAGCAATAGCCCCATAGTGGGCCAGGGCAGATTTGGCTGTTTGCCTACTGGCAGATTCCGAAACATGAAATGCTTTCTTTTTACGGGACATGGTTGTCAGCTATATTCCCATATTAGACCAGGACCTGCGGTTTAAAGTGAATTCCGAACAAACATCCATGGCACCGCAGGAACTCAAACTAAAATCTATGATATCGAAGGCCAGAGCGCTAGTCACTCGGCCATGAGGCCCCTAAAGTATAACTACCTGTAGAAAATATAATATGCCTTTGAATAACTGACTACTTGACTAAAAATGACTTGTGTTAGAAAAAATAGTTTTAGACTGAAGCTGCATTTTTGCAATATTTTGCAACTCGCCAAAATGGAATTTTTTTTTTCATTTTCATTCAAATTCATTAATTAAAGTTTTATATATTCAAAAAATAAATTTTGTTCGTTTAAATATAAAAATGATTTCCCTTTATTGAGATAAAATCAGTAATTTCCAAAAATCTAAAGTTTTCATTCAATCAACTGCCTTGTTGCATATAATAATTCGGAAGTGTTCCTTTGAGTTCGTACTAGATAATTTTATAGATCAACAAACTCAAATATCTGTTTGGTATAAAAATTTTTGTTTACCTAATTTTGCCTATTTTTTTTATAAGCATTTGAAGGTTATCAAAATATTTCTATTTTTATATTCTAAAATATAAAAATAGAAATATTTTGATATATATTTTTTACAATTCTTTTTACGAATATATTCTTATTCTATATGAACCTTCTACTAATACTTAATTTTTCGGAAGTTGGAATGATAAAATTTTTTATACGCATTTATGGTTCGTTTCGGAAAAGTTTGCAACATAATTTCAACATCCAATGGAATTTCAGAAAGTCGTTTAAGAATTAAATATAACCGTCTGTAAAAGAAATTCATTCATATTTCAATTATGTAAATTATATTATATACTTTCAACATTCATCAATTCTTAAGTGGACAGTGGATATTGGAATCATAAGAATTTAACTTGAACATTTTTATGATATTTTGTATTTTTTTAATATACATTAATCTTTTCATATTCAAAAAATTTTTACATACAACAAAATGGAACAAAATATATATTTCCATAATTAGTTTATTTTTAACGTTATTTTTTTGTTTAATTTACACATTTTTAACCGCTAAAATGCTGCGTAAGTCACAATTTCTATTTTTCAAACCCACATTTTCTGTTTAAATTATTAATTATTAATATACAAACTATTTATAGGAGTGAATTTTAAATGTAAACATTAGAAGTTTTATTGCAAGTATTAAAAAAGTTTATATTGTGAAAAAAAAGTATGAAGAATTAATCAAATAGCAGAATTTATAAAAAGCTTATTATAAATGAAATTCCATGCTATAAGTTGTATATAAAAAAGTTAATTATTATTAAAGCCAAACTATAGAGCTCTGAAATTGGTATCGAATACCCAAGCACATTTTTACGGTTTTAAAGAAATAGGTAAATAAAACACAAAGACCACCCGCATAAATAAATAAATAAATATATATATATATATATATATATATATATTTATCAGAACCTGAATTTTAATGGTTTAATATCAGACAATTCAAATGTTAATATATATATATATATATATATACTCAGACTTTTTCAATTCATCTTAAATTTGGAACATAAAAAATCTTTCATTTTTCGAATACCAAGGAATATCTAAAGGATATTTAAGCCTCGTAAAAATATATTATTTAATAAAATGCATAATTTGAAAATATTGAGCAACATCAACATGTCCTCGCTTCGGAAAATAATTCCTGCAACAGACACAGCCAGCGGGTTCGAAACTAGGATTTTCCGCACAACAATTGCATAAGTTACCACGTATCCAGAAGCGAGCGAAATAAAATATATTTTAAGGAATATTTTTATATTCTAAATATAAAATACATATTCTAACAACCAAAATATAACATTATAGGCAAAACAATATTGAAAGAGGAAAAATATTTTACCGTTTTTAAAATTAAAAAAATATAAACCGTTCTTACCACATTACAATACGTGCCGTATTGCATACAAAATCCTTCGCAAAAAATGTAACTCGCATCATCTTTCTAATTTTCCAATAAAACCCGGAATGTTTTCTAAAATTGCCCGTGAAGCTTTTATAAAGTACTAAAGATTTATATAATTTTTTTGAGCAAACACAGATGTCTTTTGATTAGCATCAAATGCCTTATTTTTGTCCCTAATTATTCAATATTACTGAAAAAAGCCGATTAAAACTTGCAGGCTGAAAATTGGATGATCAGGGATTAAGTCTGAATCAATGCTTTGCTATTTTCATTATTTTAGGCCATAGAGATATTTCAGACTTTATACGTCAAAGTATTTCTTAATAGGATAATTATTTCCAATTTCAGCAGAAGAGATGTGTTCATTCTTCTCTGTCATTAAGAAAATATAAAAAAAGACAAAATAGCTTGGAAATACAGATGAAAATAAATCTTTTTTTCATGATCAACTTATAAGAAATCTTGACTTTCAGTCAAGTGCTATTCTAAGAAACTAATATAGCGCGTTCAACAATGATAAGATTGAACTTCCGTCCTATTAGTTGTATCACCACTAAAATCTGCTTGTAAATATCCTGTTTTATACCCGGAACGGCAAGATCCATTAATGGCCCCAATTCTATATCGCTGGTTCTGATTTATTTACTTTTTTTTGAATTCCTTCTAATAAGCTCACACTCTCCCTATATATATCTTATTCAAATTTTCAATCGTTAATAAAATACTTCTTATTCATCTACTTAAGTTCAAATACATTTTTTAGTATGGGGGATGACACTTGATGTTAATACAGTTTTTCAAAGATTAATTCAGTAATTAAATTTAATTAATTAATTTTAGTGCTTTTTAGATTTAAGTTGCATATATCTATCAATAGATGGCGCCAGATAAACTTAAAAAATGAATAAAAATTATTTATAAAGGACTTTTCTGCAATATAACGAAAAAAAGTAGGAATTGATTTTAATTTTTTTTTTTTTTTTTTTATAATACTTGTTGCACTTGTAGAAACAAGTTTTTAGGAAAATCGTCGTTAAAGATTTCCATGAAATTCAATTTAGGATTGACGTATTTTAAGTGACATATATTACATTTAATTGTATCATTCATTGCAATAATTGCAATTCTTAAATAATAATATGATAACAGTAAAAACTTTGTTACCATTAAATTGAAATCCTGTAGAAACAAAACTCAAAGTGAATTATATATTGTTCTTCTTAAAATTTTATAGATGTAGATTCATCCCTAGCATTATATTAATTTTTTAATGCTTTTATAAATAGGACTCGTGCTTATGAATGACGAAAAATTAAGCAATTAATATTTAGCTATTTTATACAAAATATTGTTTGGCATTTAAATGAGTTTGTTTGACTTTTTGGTTTGCATGATATATAAACAAGTTTATATTTCATCTTTATGGTAAAAATTTGATCTACATATTTATGTTTCATTTGCTAATACGCTTTCATTAAAGAGTCTTCATCATTCTGGCTTGCATATGATTTTTTTTTTCATCCTTAAATGTTAAGGCTGTCATACTGAATATAGTGTAAAGAAATTTAACATTAATTTAATTTTTTTAAAGATATTTTATGAAAACGAATTATTAACACGGGACTGAAGTTCAACTTCATAACATTATTATTTTTATACAACGAAAAGCAATCAATACAACACAAAGCGGAAACTACAACTAACAAATTTTTAAATTAAAAAAAGAAATATGGAGCACTGCACGCTGGCCAGACATCCAAACATCCAAAGTCAACATTGTCTCGCGTGAGTTCAGACTGAATAAACCATTCTCATAGGAAAGAGCGCTTTACATTCTTCTCCCCTCGTTTTGCCCTAAATTACGGTGTTTATTTTCTGTGTCCATTTCTGATTGGATGCAAAACAACCCAAACAGTTATTTTTTTAATAGGTTTTTCTTTGATCTTGTTTTATTTCTACTCTTTCCTTAATAGTCTTTGAGATCCTGGCCAAGCGCCTTAAGTACAGCTGGATTTCAGGAACAAAGTTATCTTCATATAAAATAACTTTTAGATGGTGAACCACATTATCAATTATCCGTAATTCACGTCCAAATTGTAAATATTCTACTGTATGTACAGTAGTATCTGATTTTGATGAGCTTAGAGCAAAACGAATATTTGGCAGTTTTTCTGACCAACGGTCATTAATATCACCTACCAAAATTACAAGATGAAGCTTTAAGTCTCTATACTACTTTCTTTCGACTGGATTCGCTTGTGATATACTGGAGTTAAAATTTGGGGAGTATCAAGAGCAAAGCAAGTTTGTTGCAACATAGCCCTCATGAACTGTGGACCATTATCATTGATTAACTTTCTTGGTATTCCGTATTAGAAAATTTCCTAAATTAACTTCGATTCACACTCACTTGCGATTGCTGAAATTAAAGGACAAAGTTCCACCCACTTAGTGATGTAATCGTCCACAATATGAGTACACATGTGTCTCTTTTTACTGTCTGGTAAAGGATCAAATAAATGTACACTTAATCTTTTAAAGATACATTGTGTACCACTAATCAAGATATCTTTATCCAAGAATACCTAGTTTTTTTATATTGAAAAATTTCTTAAAATGCGGAATTTAAACATCTTTTTATAATATATTATGATTGAATTTTATTTCAAGAAATTAAAACTGTGTAATAAATTTTGAATAACATCATCAGACATAATATATGCGAAAGATAACACTGATGTTATTTTTACTCACATCTTTATTGCTATGTAATTTTATTTTTATGGTAAATTAAAAAAAAAATCTTTTTGTCTGTAAAATGTCATCAGTGTGAAAATACTGTTGTGCAGATTATTGGCAATATGTATAGGCAAACTTAAAAAAAGGGACCAGAGAAATGTTTCATGCAATATGCCTACCACCATCAGGGCAACATTTGTTTTGTTGGAAATATTTTTAGATATTTTCAATTACTGTCATTACTGTCAGTCTTTTTTTTTCTTTGAAAGTTTTTCTTTATTTTCTTTAGTGAATTAGTAAACCATTTTTTGTTTGATTATTGGTTTGTAGTACAAAAATGTTTCACATAATGTTTTTTGCTAAATGAAACAATATATATGCCTGCTTATTTGAAATGAAATAAAAATTTAAGAGCTCAATTAATTTTATTTCTATATAAAAAGATTTATTTTCTTTATTAACTAAAAACCGTATAACTAAAAACTAAAACTAAAAAACCGTATATACAGAAAAAGGAAAAATTATATTAAGATTTTTTTTGTGCATCGATTTTTTTTGGTGCCCTTTTTTTGTGCAATTTATGTTCCAAGGTTGACTAAGCACATCTTGCGATAAAGAGATGTCTTTGCTTTCCAATAACACTTTTATGTATACTTGCCCTACATTACAAACGCTGCCACAATTGTCAAGCTGTCACCGTTGTCAATTGTCAAACGCTGTCCCAAGTCATTGTTTACGAAATTAATCCCTGCAAGAAACACGACTAGCGGATTCGAAACTAGGATTTTGTGCACAATAGTTGCACAAGTTACCACAGATCATAAAGCGAGCGAAATGGAAAATAGTTTTAAGTAATCTTCTTATATTTTAAATATGAGAGATATATTCTAATAACCCAAACATAATATTGTAGACAAAACAATATTAAAAGTAGAATATGTATTTTTTTTCTTTAAAATCTCCAAAATATAAACAACCATTCTTACCTCATTACAACACGTGCCGTATTGCATACGAAATCCTTCGCAAAAATCGCAACTCGTGTCATTTTTCTAATTCTCCAATGAGGCCCAGAGTATTTTCTAAAATTGCCTGTGAAACTTTTATAAAGTACTAAGGCTCTATATAAATTTTAACGTAAACACAGATGCCTTTTTATTGGTATCTCTATTGACAAATCCATAAAAAGGCATGATGGTATTGAAATATTCAAAATTACTGCAACTAGCCGAATGAAACATACCGGTTGAACATCGGATGATCAGGAATTACGTCTGAATCAATGCTCTGCTATTTTTATCGTTTTATGCAATAGAGATATTTCATACTTTATATGTCAAGTTATTACTTAATTGTATACTTATTTCCGCATTCAAAAGATAGTGTGACCCATTCGCCCTGTCATTGAAAAATATAAAAAGAGACGAAGTAGTTTGCGAATTGAGAGGAAAATAAATCTTTTTTTATGATCAACTTATAAAGCATTAAGGAATCCTGACCTTCAGTAAAGTACTGTTCCCCGTATAATGTAGAAACGTACGTAATGTACCACGTAATGTATCACGTTAAATAGTGATAAGATTGAACTTATTACTACTGTGCCCCAAAAGTAAGACTATTCGTTCGTTCGTTGTATGTTTCCATCTCTTTCAGAAATTCAGCATTTAACTTCGATTAATTTGAGTATTTGTTTTGATAACATCAAAAATGTGTTCTATAGATCTAATTTCTTTATATCGAGAGAAGAAAAATAAAAGAAGTTAAATAAATTATGTCTACCCTTGCAATTGACATTGAATAACTCACACAATCATGATAAGACAGAACACACCCTTGAGCGATAAAATTCTTGAGTTAACGTATTAATAGCACGAATTAGCATTGAATTCATAGTAATAAGTATCTTAACAAATAAAAGGGTCCTGATATTTTAAAAATATATTAATTATCTTTATTTATTTACATGCTTGAAAGGTATGCAAAAACAGCAAGTGTAAAAATTCATTAATTCATACATTGTAGAATATCTACCATAAAATGTCATGAGCTAAAAGAAACTTATTTCGAAAAATGCAATTCTAAAATTATAATCCAGGAAGAGACATGAATAATTTATTCATGCTATCACAAACATTGCTAGCATAGCATTTCAAAACGCAATTTGAATAAATTAGGCTGCAAATTCTTTTAAACTCTCCTGTCAAGGCAGTAAAAAATTCTGGAAAATAATACAACAGCATGATCTTTAATGTAACAGATTAAAAGATTGTTTGATACTTCAATTTTATTAGATATAGGAAAGGATACAAAAATGTGTCGCGTGACCATGATATAAAAATAGATGGTGACCTCTTTAGATTTCATATAGTTCGCTAAACTGCGTATTGTTTTAATAAGTCAAAAGACAAGTAGGTATTCAAATTTCCAATTCTTTATAAAATCCTACTTCAAAACTGTATAGAATGTTTAACTATTGTTAGCCCTCAAGGTTCATTTTCGTGATTTTTCAGAAATCGTCGCTAGTTTTATGTAATAATGAATTTCGTTTTTTACAAATAAATTTTATCATTATTTTTTTATTTCTGTGATCCTTTTAAAATTTACGGTAAATTGCTGTGTTTCTTGGACTAATTTGAGTTTTCCTGAGAGATGACAGCACGGAACATGCCTGGCAAAGCAAATATTTAAAAAATTATAGTAAATTAAACTTGGTTAGTTCATATATTAGTTTCCATAAAATTTCTATTTCTTTATTGAATTCTACTTCCAAGCTCTATATGTTATTTAACCTTTATTAGACCTCAGGGTTCATTTTCGAGAATTTTCAGAAATCGTCACTAGTTTTTTTGTAATAATGATTTTTTTTTTACAAATAATTTTTTTTATTTCTGTGATCCTTCTAAAATTTACTGTAAATTCTTGTGTTCCTTGGTTTACTTTGAGTTTTCCTGAGAGATGACAGCGCGGAGCATGTCGTGACAAGAAAATATTTACTAAATAATATAGTAAATTAAGACCTGGTTGGTGACATATATTATTTTTAAAAAAAATTACGTTTCTGTATATAATTCTGCTTCAAAACTGTATTTGTTCTTTAACTATTAACAGCCCTCAATGTTCAATTTCCAGAATTTTCAGAAATCGTCACTAGTTTTATGTAATAATGAAATTTTTTTTACAAATAATTTTTTTTATTTCTGTGATCCTTCTAAAATTTATCGTAAATTGCTGTGTTCTTTGGACTAATTTGAGTTTTCTTGAGAGATGACAGCGCGGAACATGTCATGACAAGAAAATATTTACTAAATAATATAGTAAATTAAGACCTGGTTGGTGACATATATATATTTTTTTAAAATTTACATTTGTGTATAGAATTCTGCTTCAAAACTGTATTTGTTGTTTAACTATTAACAGCCCTCAATGTTCAATTTCGAGAACTTTCAGAAATCGTCACTAGTTTTTTGTAATAATGAAATTCATTTACAAATAAGATTTATTTTTTTATTTCTGTGATACTTCTAAAATTTATGGTAAATTGCTGTGTTCCTTGGACTAATTTGAGTTTTTCTGAGAGATGACAGCAAGGAACATGCCTGTCCAAGCAAATATTTATTAAAAATTATAGTAAATTAAACTTTGTTAGTTCATATATTAGTTTCCATAAAATTTCCATTTCTTTATTGAATTCTACTTCGAAACTCTATATGTTATTTAACCGTTATTAGCCCTCGAGGTTCATTTTCGTGATTTTTCAGAAATCGTCACTAGTTTTTCAGCGCCGATGCTTTCGTCATCCTTTACGTACATAATACTCTCCCTCATTTTTGAATGTCGTTTCTCTCAGATGATTTCTCGTGGAGTTATGGCAAAAAACCCACCTGTTGCTTAAGTTTTGCACACCAGAGTATTAACAGCCCTCAATGTTCAATTTCGAGAATTTTCAGAAATCGTCACTATTTTTTTGTAACAATGAATTTATTTTACAAATAAAATTTATTTTTTTATTTCTGTGATACTTCTGAAATTTATGGTAAATTGCTGTGTTCCTTGGACTAATTTGAGTTTTTCTGAGAGTTGACAGCACGGATCAATCTGAGACAAGAAAATATTATATATTAAGATCAGGTAAAGTTATAATATATTAAGATCAGGTTGGTGTTATATATTATTTTTCATTAAAATAGCAATATATATATATATATATACTTAGGAATTGAACTCATTTTTAAGTAAAATTTTGTCGAAAAGAGTTAGTAGAATATAAGAAGATGCGTGTTTCAGTTTTAGTCATAAAATTCTACAGAAATTATATCTTGAAAAAGTGACTTTTATGCTCATATATAACTCATTTACTAAATTTGTACACATATATAACTCATTGATCATATGTAACTCATATGATAATCATATATAATTCATTTACTAAATTTGTGCACATGATCATAATGTGAATAATCCTCAAAGTTAATTTTTATTGAAGAATGTAAAATGAGGCCCAGTCTTCTTGGCTTTATTCAATAAAATTCGACTCGTGTACGCTCTTTCAAGGGCCTGAATGGCCGAGTGGCTAGTGCTGTGGCGCTCTGTACCACAGGTTTCGGGTTCGAGATCCGGCAGTGTCATGGATGTTTGTAGTGGTTCGGTATCCACTTTAAACCGTAGCTCCCGGTCCTGATAGGATCGTAGAGCGTTGCGGGAGCATTGTTACTCCGCTCCCGGGGCTTATCTTCAAGTTACATTCGCCCACTGGGTAATGCAAAGTGAGTAACATCTGTGCAGCGCTTATCGTAAGGCATCTAAGACCAAGCTGTCTAAGTGTTTGCCAGCTGCGTTAGAAAAAAAAAGTAATAAAATTGCTCTTTCGTCGCAGTCTTCCATTACTACTGTGTCAATTCAGAAGCACACACGCCTCCACTAAATCATTTGAAAAATCAAATAGTTCGGGAAAAAAAACTGTTTTATTTCTTTGTTCGGTTGTCGGTATGAAACTTGAATGGCTCATAACATTGACATTTTTATATCAAAGGAAACTAGAAAATTTTATTTTCCATATAAATATACTTTATATCATAATAATATAATTATTATTTTCATTATAAATATACTTAATATATTTTTTACACATTTTTATAAATTCATTAACCAAATATACTTAATTTTTCTTTAAATGAATAACGGTGCTTATTCGAAATCTAAGGATGACACATGCAATAAGGCTTATATTTAAATCTACTGGTGATACCATTGCAGAAGTCTGATGCAGTTCATTGCAAGATTCTAACAGTTGAGTCTTGATTAAGATTGTAAGAATCCTGTTAATTATTTGGATTTTTGCAGATTTTCTCCTATATAACAATAAATTTCTCCTATATACAGCAAATGATGGTAAGTAACCTCTAAAGGTTTTCTTGCAAGGTTATTCCTGACATGAGCTGTTCGTGTGTACACAATGAAACACATAGCCAACTGCTGTGTAGAAAAAAATAGCAGAACACAATTTACTAAATTTAGTTCTCATTCATAAATTAATATTTTTTTCTAATGCAGCTGGCAAACACTTAAACAGCTTGGTGCCTTAAAGCCAGCGCTGCACAGACGTTACTCACTTTGCATTACCCAGGGGGCGCGTGTAACTTGAGGATAACCTACGGACGCAGAGTAACAATGCCCCCGCAACGCTCTACGAACATATTAAACCGGGAACTACAGTTTAAAGTGGATTCCGAACCACTACAAACACCTATGGCACCACGGGGACTTGAACCTGAAACCTGTAGTACCGAGAGCCAGAGCGCTAGCCACTCGGCCATTCAGTCCCCTTCATAGATTAATATAAAGCATGATAAATACAATTGGAAAAATATTTCAAACTTTTCATGACAGTATCTTGATCGCATCTTATTTGCTTACTAAAAAAATGAAAATATAACTTGCGAAAAAAAAGTACAATATTTTCTTACTTAAAATATGCATTAAGTTTTTATGAATATTAGTATCATGGTTTCGGGGTCTGAATGGCCGAGTGGCTAGTGCTCTGGCGCTCGGTACCACAGGTTTTGGGTTCGAGTCCCAGCGGTGACATGGATGTTTTTAGTGGTTCGGAATCCACTTCAAACAGTAGGTCCCGGTCCTAATAGGATCATAGAGCGTTGAGGGGGCATTGTTACTCCGCGTCCGGGACTTATCTTCAAGTTACACGCGCCCTCTGGGTAATGCAAAATGAGTAACGTCTGTGCAGCGCTTGCCTTAAGGCGACCTAGCTGTCTAAGTGTTTGTTAGTTGCATTAGAACAAAAGTGTTATGATTACGTATTAATATTGCAATGTAACAAACTTCTCTGCAAACTGAGACGTTCGAACTGGATACAATTTTTTCACCTGCTAACTTCATCGTACTAATGGGATGCTTTCCATCTGTCACTACAGGTGAAGGTCTGTGAAAACAAAAGATCAGATTTTTTTAGATAGCAACAATAGATCTCTCATAAGATGACCTATTTCCTCCTACTTCAAATGTAAATTCTCCTTTTTAATAATGAAAATATAATGTGTCTCAAATTATTCTTTTAAGAAAAAGCTCTTCAATTGGATATTGGCATTCAAATATACGGCTCGAATACCTTATTATAAAGTAGCTAAAACATACCTATTTTGAAAATGTTCTCATAAATTATGCGACAAATCAAGATAAGTATATTTTGAATTTAATATTTCAAGTACCAAGGAATAGATCTGACACCTAGAAAAAGAATAAAAATTTGTTTTAAATTATAATCAATCCTCGAATAACTACTTAATGTTGTCCCTATCTTTAATCCAAAAGCAGACGGTATGAGTTTGTTTTTAAATATATTTGAAAAGCAGTTAACATTTTTTAAAGTACCAGAAACGAGATGGGTAGTTTATCTCATTGGCTTTCTGCCGATTGATATTGTGGCCTGGTGGCCAAGTGGCTAGCGCTCTTGACTTTGGTATCAAAGGCCTCAGAATCGAATCCTGGAGGTGGCATGGATATTTGTTAGCGGTTCAGAATCCACTTTAAACTGTAAGGTCTCGCTTTGTTTAACGCTTGAGAGTACAAGATGACAGTACAGACACAAATCAAACAGAAGCCCAAGTGATATTCCTAAATTAATAGCTGGAGAATCAGATGAATAAGCGGAATATTATGAGCTTATTAAACATACTCTACTGAAAAGTCATTAAATAAGTGTAGAAAATTTGTGACAACATTGACGAAATCTTTGCCGACAATTTAAATTGACAATTTAAATTTGAATTTAAATTGACATTTAGTCCATTGACAGACTTTATCATTGCTGATCAGATGCAAAACAGACTGGTCTGAATAGATTGATTCCAATCTAATAGCTGATAAGTTAGACGCCAATGAAGAATTCTGAAACTGAAAAATTCAATTCCAGATGCTAACAGAAGAGAAGTTCCATAATTTAGATATCATGAAAAATGTAACAATAATATTTCATTTCCACTGAACAATGAAACATTTCATTCCCAAAATGAAATTGCTGATATCCAAATTACTTCACACCTGAAAAAGCAGATCCGAAGGATTTAAAAATGGTACAACTTCGTGCTTGTTGCATTTGCCAATTTCTGACAACTCTTTTAAGGATACGAATTAATGGAATGAATGATACAGCATGTGCTGATATCCAAATTACTTCACACCTGAAAAAGCAGATCCGAAGGATTTAAAAATGGTACAACTTCGTGCTTGTTGCATTTGCCAATTTCTGACAACTCTTTTAAGGATACGAATTAATGGAATGAATGATACAGCATGTGCTGATATCCAAATTACTTCACACCTGAAAAAGCAGATTCGAAGGATTTAAAAATGGTACAACTTCGCGCTTGTTGCATTTCCCAATTTCTAACAGCTCTTTTAAGGATACGAATTAATGGAATGAATGATACAGCATGTGCTGATATCCAAATTACTTCACACCTGAAAAAGCAGATCCGAAGGATTTAAAAATGGTACAACTTTGTGCTTGTTGCATTTGCCAATTTCTAACAACTCTTTTAAGGATACGAATTAATGGAATGAATGATACAGCATGTGCTGATATCCAAATTACTTCACACCTGAAAAAGCAGATCCGAAGGATTTAAAAATGGTACAACTTCGTGCTTGTTGCATTTGCCAATTTCTAACAACTCTTTTAAGGATACGAATTAATTGAATGAATGATACAGCATGTGCTGATATCCAAATTACTTCACACCTGAAAAAGCAGATCCGAAGGATTTAAAAATGGTACAACTTTGTGCTTGTTGCATTTGCCAATTTCTGACAACTCTTTTAAGGATACGAATTAATGGAATGAATGATACAGCATGTGCTGATATCCAAATTACTTCACACATGAAAAAGCAGATCCGAAGGATTTAAAAATGGTACAACTTCGAGCTTGTTGCATTTGCCAATTTCTAACAACTCTTTTAAGGATACGAATTAATTGAATGAATGATACAGCATGTGCTGATATCCAAATTACTTCACACCTGAAAAAGCAGATCCGAAGGATTTAAAAATGGTACAACTTTGTGCTTGTTGCATTTGCCAATTTCTGACAACTCTTTTAAGGATACGAATTAATGGAATGAATGATACAGCATGTGCTGATATCCAAATTACTTCACACCTGAAAAAGCAGATTCGAAGGATTTAAAAATGGTACATCTTCGTGCTTGTTGCATTTCCCAATTTCTAACAGCTCTTTTAAGGATACGAATTAATGGAATGAATGATACAGCATGTGCTGATATCCAAATTACTTCACACCTGAAAAAGCAGATTCGAAGGATTTAAAAATGGTACAACTTCGTGCTTGTTGCATTTCCCAATTTCTAACAGCTCTTTTAAGGATACGAATTAATGGAATGAATGATACAGCATGTGCTGATATCCAAATTACTTCACACCTGAAAAAGCAGATCCGAAGGATTTAAAAATGGTACAACTTTGTGCTTGTTGCATTTGCCAATTTCTAACAACTCTTTTAAGGATACGAATTAATGGAATGAATGATACAGCATGTGCTGATATCCAAATTACTTCACACCTGAAAAAGCAGATCCGAAGGATTTAAAAATGGTACAACTTCGTGCTTGTTGCATTTGCCAATTTCTAACAACTCTTTTAAGGATACGAATTAATTGAATGAATGATACAGCATGTGCTGATATCCAAATTACTTCACACCTGAAAAAGCAGATCCGAAGGATTTAAAAATGGTACAACTTTGTGCTTGTTGCATTTGCCAATTTCTGACAACTCTTTTAAGGATACGAATTAATGGAATGAATGATACAGCATGTGCTGATATCCAAATTACTTCACACCTGAAAAAGCAGATTCGAAGGATTTAAAAATGGTACAACTTCGTGCTTGTTGCATTTCCCAATTTCTAACAGCTCTTTTAAGGATACGAATTAATGGAATGAATGATACAGCATGTGCTGATATCCAAATTACTTCACACCTGAAAAAGCAGATTCGAAGGATTTAAAAATGGTACAACTTCGTGCTTGTTGCATTTGCCAATTTCTGACAACTCTTTTAAGGATACGAATTAATGGAATGAATGATACAGCATGTGCTGATATCCAAATTACTTCACACCTGAAAAAGCAGATTCGAAGGATTTAAAAATGGTACAACTTCGTGCTTGTTGCATTTGCCAATTTCTGACAACTCTTTTAAGGATACGAATTAATGGAATGAATGATACAGCATGTGCTGATATACCAAATTACTTCACACCTGAAAAAGCAGATTCGAAGGATTTAAAAATGGTACAACTTCGTGCTTGTTGCATTTCCCAATTTCTAACAGCTCTTTTAAGGATACGAATTAATGGAATGAATGATACAGCATGTGCTGATATCCAAATTACTTCACACCTGAAAAAGCAGATCCGAAGGATTTAAAAATGGTACAACTTTGTGCTTGTTGCATTTGCCAATTTCTAACAACTCTTTTAAGGATACGAATTAATGGAATGAATGATACAGCATGTGCTGATATCCAAATTACTTCACACCTGAAAAGCAGATCCGAAGGATTTAAAAATGGTACAACTTCGTGCTTGTTGCATTTGCCAATTTCTGACAACTCTTTTAAGGATACGAATTAATGGAATGAATGATACAGCATGTGCTGATATCCAAATTACTTCACACCTGAAAAAGCAGATTCGAAGGATTTAAAAATGGTACAACTTCGTGCTTGTTGCATTTGCCAATTTCTGACAACTCTTTTAAGGATACGAATTAATGGAATGAATGATACAGCATGTGCTGATATCCAAATTACTTCACACCTGAAAAAGCAGATTCGAAGGATTTAAAAATGGTACAACTTCGTGCTTGTTGCATTTGCCAATTTCTGACAACTCTTTTAAGGATACGAATTAATGGAATGAATGATACAGCATGTGCTGATATCCAAATTACTTCACACCTGAAAAAGCAGATTCGAAGGATTTAAAAATGGTACAACTTCGTGCTTGTTGCATTTCCCAATTTCTGACAACTCTTTTAAGGATACGAATTAATGGAATGAATGATACAGCATGTGCTGATATCCAAATTACTTCACACCTGAAAAAGCAGATTCGAAGGATTTAAAAATGGTACAACTTCGTGCTTGTTGCATTTCCCAATTTCTAACAGCTCTTTTAAAGATACGAATTAATGGAATGAATGATACAGCATGTGCTGATATCCAAATTACTTCACACCTGAAAAGCAGATCCGAAGGATTTAAAAATGGTACAACTTCGTGCTTGTTGCATTTGCCAATTTCTAACAACTCTTTTAAGGATACGAATTAATTGAATGAATGATACAGCATGTGCTGATATCCAAATTACTTCACACCTGAAAAAGCAGATCCGAAGGATTTAAAAATGGTACAACTTCGTGCTTGTTGCATTTGCCAATTTCTAACAACTCTTTTAAGGATACGAATTAATTGAATGAATGATACAGCATGTGCTGATATCCAAATTACTTCACACCTGAAAAAGCAGATCCGAAGGATTTAAAAATGGTACAACTTTGTGCTTGTTGCATTTGCCAATTTCTGACAACTCTTTTAAGGATACGAATTAATGGAATGAATGATACAGCATGTGCTGATATCCAAATTACTTCACACCTGAAAAAGCAGATTCGAAGGATTTAAAAATGGTACAACTTCGTGCTTGTTGCATTTGCCAATTTCTAACAACTCTTTTAAGGATACGAATTAATTGAATGAATGATACAGCATGTGCTGATATCCAAATTACTTCACACCTGAAAAGCAGATCCGAAGAATTTAAAAATGGTACAACTTCGTGCTTGTTGCATTTGCCAATTTCTAACAACTCTTTTAAGGATACGAATTAATTGAATGAATGATACAGCATGTGCTGATATCCAAATTACTTCACACCTGAAAAAGCAGATCCGAAGGATTTAAAAATGGTACAACTTTGTGCTTGTTGCATTTGCCAATTTCTGACAACTCTTTTAAGGATACGAATTAATGGAATGAATGATACAGCATGTGCTGATATCCAAATTACTTCACACCTGAAAAGCAGATCCGAAGGATTTAAAAATGGTACAACTTCGTGCTTGTTGCATTTGCCAATTTCTAACAGCTCTTTTAAGGATACGAATTAATGGAATGAATGATACAGCATGTGCTGATATCCAAATTACTTCACACCTGAAAAAGCAGATTCGAAGGATTTAAAAATGGTACAACTTTGTGCTTGTTGCATTCACCAATTTCTGACAACTCTTTTAAGGATACGAATTAATGGAATGAATGATACAGCATGTGCTGATATCCAAATTACTTCACACCTGAAAAAGCAGATCCGAAGGATTTAAAAATGGTACAACTTTGTGCTTGTTGCATTTGCCAATTTCTGGCAACTCTTTTAAGGATACGAATTAATGGAATGAATGATACAGCATGTGCTGATATCCAAATTACTTCACACCTGAAAAAGCAGATTCGAAGGATTTAAAAATGGTACAACTTCGTGCTTGTTGCATTTGCCAATTTCTAACAGCTCTTTTAAGGATACGAATTAATGGAATGAATGATACAGCATGTGCTGATATCCAAATTACTTCACACCTGAAAAAGCAGATCCGAAGGATTTAAAAATGGTACAACTTCGTGCTTGTTGCATTTGCCAATTTCTAACAACTCTTTTAAGGATACGAATTAATTGAATGAATGATACAGCATGTGCTGATATCCAAATTACTTCACACCTGAAAAAGCAGATTCGAAGGATTTAAAAATGGTACAACTTTGTGCTTGTTGCATTCACCAATTTCTAACAACTCTTTTAAGGATACGAATTAATGGAATGAATGATACAGCATGTGCTGATATCCATAATACTTCACACCTGAAAAAGCAGATTCGAAGGATTTAAAAATGGTACAACTTCGTGCTTGTTGCATTCACCAATTTCTAACAACTCATTTAAGGATACGAATTAATTGAATGAATGATACAGCATGTGCTGATATCCAAATTACTTCACATCTGAAAAAGCAGATTCGAAGGATTTAAAAATGGTACAACTTTGTGCTTGTTGCATTCACCAATTTCTAACAACTCTTTTAAGGATACGAATTAATGGAATGAATGATACAGCATGTGCTGATATCCAGATTACTTCACACCTGAAAAAGCAGATTCGAAGGATTTAAAAATGGTACAACTTTGTGCTTGTTGCATTCACCAATTTCTAACAACTCTTTTAAGGATACGAATTAATTGAATGAATGATACAGCATGTGCTGATATCCAAATTACTTCACACCTGAAAAAGCAGATCCGAAGGATTTAAAAATGGTACAACTTCGTGCTTGTTGCATTTGCCAATTTCTAACAGCTCTTTTAAGGATACGAATTAATGGAATGAATGATACAGCATGTGCTGATATCCAAATTACTTCACACCTGAAAAAGCAGATACGAAGGATTTAAAAATGGTACAACTTCGTGCTTGTTGCATTTGCCAATTTCTAACAGCTCTTTTAAGGATACGAATTAATTGAATGAATGATACAGCATGTGCTGATATCCAAATTACTTCACACCTGAAAAAGCAGATTCGAAGGATTTAAAAATGGTACAACTTTGTGCTTGTTGCATTTGCCAATTTCTAACAACTCTTTTAAGGATACGAATTAATGGAATGAATCATACAGCATGTGCTGATATTGGGGATAGTCACACCATTGCCAGTGAAATACTATACCTCTGTCTAAAAGAAAAATGAAATAAAATTTAATAACTTGATTTTTAAAGTCACACAAGCTAATGTCATAAAAAAACTTAAATAACTATCAAAATCCAAGGACGTTTATCCGAACTAAATTGCTTGCTATTCCAATAGAAAAAAAATTGGCTCTTTTAGGAACTGTCTTTTCTGAGCAAAAACTAGAATTATCTGACATATTGCAAACAACAATTGATATGTATTTCACCATTAATTTTAGGAAAAGGTTACCATTCGCTGAAAATACATTCGAAACTTTTTAGATGCTCAAATCGTATGTTTACGACGAGATATTTACGATAAGTCAATATATTTAAGAGAAGATGAAGGTAAATATCTCTCTAAATAACAGACTTATATTTTAGACAATTCAATATTTTATTAAAGTTTTTAAGATGTATTTCGACCAGGAAGCAACCTTCAAAAATCAACATTACCTTAATACGGAAAGCATTTCTCCTATTTTATTATCACCATATAGTACGTCATTTTCTAAAAAAGAAGTATTAGAAAAAGAACTGGATGAAATTCTCGCTAATGGCATTATAGAAGAATAGAGTAATTGTAAAAATAAAATAATAAGTATTGTAAAATACAATAGAAATCTTTTAGAAGTTAACAGATAATTTTAAAAATTCGTTGAGTTATTTGTAAATCCTTTCTTTTTTCGGATTACATCATCATATTGTCTAAGGATTTCTGACTTAAAGACTGTTTTTCAGAAACTTCAATACGGACTAATAGAAAAAGTTCAATTTCACAAGTAGCTGTGCAACAGAACACAGAATATAACAGAATTTGGAATGGAAGTAGAATAGAGAACTTTCTCAGCTTACCTACAGAAAAACTGAAAAAACTGAAATGAAATTGAACTTTTTTCTATTCCCTACTTTGCCAAAGACTGCTAAACTCGTTCAGTCATTTTTAAAAACCTGTTTCTGGTATAGGAAGTTCATCTCAAAATCTTCTGAAGTGGCTGGACGACTAAGCAAACTCATAAAGAGAAAGTCACAATGGAAAGTTGACCAGATAAAAAGAAATCCTTTCATACTCAAAAACAGCTTTTAATTTGCCTGCCTATCTTTTGACAGAACGATCCAACAAAACTATTATTCGTACTGATGCCAGTAGTTATACATTGGGTGCGGTAATTTTACATGGCACTGGATCATAGAAATTTCCTATCTAGTATTCTAGTTGATTTCAGTGCTGAAAGAAGATATTCTACAACCGAACAAAAAGCATTAACTGTAGTATGTGTCTTAAAGAAATTTCATACATACATTGAAAGACAAGAAACCTTTGTTAAAACCGTTGTCTGATTATCAACCACTTCTAGCTGTTTTGGACCAGATCGGATCGGTGTGCTTGCAGTGGATTCTCTCCCATGTGGGCATCTACGGAAATGAAATTGCTGATCTGCTCGCTAGGGAAGGTTACGAACTTCCCAAAGCTTCTTCTTCCAATCTGTTAGCTTCAGAGGTTCATTCCCTGACTTTAGCCAGAGTGAATACCGCTTGGAGGTCGCCACCAATTCATGCATGGTACGCCGCTAAATATCCTGGTATGTCCTTGCAGTGCTCCTGTCCTAGACCTGCTCAAACGGCTTTAGCTAGACTAAGGACTGGCCACACTAAGAGTTTGACCTTCAATGGAGACGAGAAGACATATACCCTTTGTCATTGTTCGACCATCGCGTCTCCCTCTCATCTCATCGATAGTATTGGTGCTTCTGTGAGGCAACTGTTGAATGAGGGGAGGACAGTTTACGATCTATTGATGCAGCATGATCTATTGGACTTGGTTTAGGATTCTAAATCAAGGGGATAAGCAACAAAAACAAATCAACCTCTAAGATTAGTATAATGTCTTCTAATGGACGTTTAGCAAGAAGATGGACATTAGAGGTTTAAAGATTCATTTTTAAAATAGATTGCTTTTTAGATAATATTAGTGTTGTTGCCGACATGTTATCTCGATCACTCAGAATATAATTATGAAGTTTTTGGTGTTGATGAAGTTTTTGGGTTATCCATAGATGGGCCATCACGTAGTACAAGAGACATTTGAAATGATTAGATGAAAGATGAAAATCTTAAGAAGAGCATAGAATCTTTTGAAAGTACTGAGAAATACAAAAATTTTGATAAACAATGCTGAGTAAGATTACCTAATGAACCCAGTTGTACAACACATTGCATGTTTGAATTCTAAATCGGGGGAATACAATTGTTATTAATGAATTAACGTTTCATATTTAAAATAATTCTTTTCGCGCATACGTTAACTTGTGAACTTGAAATTTTAATCAAATATTATGATAATTTCTTCTTGGTTTTGAAATTTCTTTTTCCACCTGTATACATACATGTTGCTTTCAACATATGTTTCTTTCCGCTGATTAAAATATAGTGAATTGTTTTTCAAAGACGAGCAAACAAAGCCATATCTGTTAATCCATAACAAAATAATTTAAAATAGACGAATTTTTTAAAAAATATGTATGATTTTTTTTGAATTTGTGAGCATTTTAAAATTAGAAATTTTCATTTTAAAAGATATTAAATAAACAAATTTTCTTCGAAACATTCGTTTTTTAAAAGTTGAAACCTTTTACAAAAAATCTGTAAATCGCAAATAATTATTATAATATTTTGTTTTTAAAAAGCATTTTTATATTTAACCATAAAATTATTTTTCAAAATATAAATCTTTTAATTTTTTTACAAAAATATTTAAAAATTCAACAAAAATTGTTATAAAAATTTAACAATTTAAAATTTTTTTGTATTCTTCTATCATATTAAATAAAATGTAAGATCTTGTATTTATGTAATATTTCATTAAGCATTATCGGATGTGAATCTTTATGGTAATCTTTCAGTTATTTGAAACAAAAGCATATATATAGCATGCTCCTGATTTAGAATACAAAAATTAGTTTTTTACCTAGTTTCAGACTGTATTTCTACAGAAAAATTTCAATTGTCAGATGTCCCTCTCTATGTCTTTGATTTAATATAATATACAGTTGATAAAAAATTGCGGCTATTAATATCGCTTAATTCAGGGACGGAGAATAATATATTTATGTATATTATACATATTATACAAATATATGTGTACAGATATAAGATAATGAATTGGATGCTTAGTTAGTGGTGAAGTAAATCTTGGTTACAGTTATTTTTAGGCTAAACTCGTATATGACTTGGATGCAGGCTATTCGAGATACCAGAATATCTGTGTATTTACATTTCATGTGAGAGAAAAAATTTACTTTTTGAGCCTACTGTGGAATTATGATAATTATGATTGGTAAAGCGGAAGAGTTTTGTTCTCAAAAGCTGCAATTTCGAAAATGTTTAAAAGTTAAAATCATAAATCACAGTCCTATTCCATAAGGAATAACAATGCGTCAAAAGCAGTCAATCAAATTGGAAATCATTTGTGCTGTAGAAATAAGACTAACATTAACGATGGCATAGTACTTAACATTTAAAAGTAATACTAACATTAACCCTGTATAGTCGTCACAAACATTAGCAATGGTTGAAAGTGACAAACATTAACTGTGTAAGTAACAAATATTAAAAATGTTAATCTCCATAAGCCTCAGGAGAATAATATAAATAATGTTGCAGAGGATATGTGTATAGATAAGTCGGACTCTTGTGAGGAAATGACGCCTAATTTTTTTGAGAAGCCTCGAATTAACTAACATTTGAGTCTAAAAGAAAGTAATTCGAACATCAGATGATTGGCAAACGATAATGTGGTCAGTGGAATCAAATTGAATTTTGTTCTATACTAATGGTAAGCTTAGAGTTTATATATATAAATAAACACACACACACGCACACACATACACACACACATACACAAACACAGACACACACATATATACATATAATTTATATATATAATATATATATATATAAATAATCTAAATTTAGTTATAAATGTAGCCTATAGATATAGATATAGATAAAAACTTGTGTCATCTGGTTTACGGTAGTTTCGAAAAGAACGCTCTTAATACCTTTAAAAGATAAAGTGCAATGTAAACCGTTTACTCTGAAAGTTATAAATCTTTCAGTGACCTAGTATAATGACGCAGTGTCTGAGTAGTATTTAAATAACATCATTTGATCTTAGACATCGTCTCCGGCATCTGTAAAGTCTGGTGGTTACCGTCTGAAAACGTTTGAATACGTTAAAAAGGTGCTTTGTGCCATACACTTTAAATTTTAAGATACATTTAACCAATGTAGGATATTGTGGAAAATGCGTTCAGACATGCTAAAACGCTCAAAAATTATACATCCTAAATGTTGAAACTATGTTTAAAAGCACACAGGCTGTTATAACTATATGTAAAGAAGATTTAATAAAATATTGTTATTACATTTTTAATCAATTGATCAGTGGTTGTGTGCATAGAAACAAATTTACTATTCCTAAATTAATAATTAAAAGTGGAAATTTTAAATATATTTTTGCGTTAAATTAAAAATGTAAAAAATAAAACAATAAATAATATAGGAAAATTTAAAATGATATAGCACATTGAATTACAAAACTTATGCGTAAAACTAGACATTTTTGATGTGCACAACCTAGGTTAAATAGAAATTCAGCACTTTATATATAATTTAAACTTTTAAGTATTTTATATTTACTTGAGAAGTATATATATTTCAAATTTATTGGTAGGTAATCATTATATTTGATGACGACACAACATATTTCTGTTGTATGACGAAAATTGTATTTGCTGAAATTGTCTTTTTTATATTATGAAGATGCCATTTTTAATAAAATATTATTTTATAAAATAGAAATTAAGTTATAGGTTTTAAATTAAAAAGTATACAAAGTGGAGAATTTAGCTAATGGTTGTATAGCTAACCCAGAGTACCTAAATACGTAAAGTAGCACTACTAGAGCAAAGTATTGTTTGCACTAACGAGACAAGACTAAAGTCACTAAAAGGTTTGCACTAAAGAAACGACTCTCCTAACTGTGACAAAATCTCTAGAAAAGGTATATATTGTGGTCTTACTTTGATAGACAATTGTGACTATGCTAGAAAAGTCAAAAGTATCACAATGTGGAAGTAAAAGTTCTGGAACCTAATTATAAAATGTCATAGATAATAAATCACTGAAGGTGTTCACTGTGATTTTTACCAAATAGACAGTGAACTTGCAAAGTATAATGAAAATCACTAATGAATCAGGGCACTTTTGTGTGTTGACTTTCATTGTACTGACCTTGTTCAGTTATTGCAATTTCATGTTTTTTTAACATTGTACGATTTGTGATAAGGGCCTGAATGGCCGAGTGGCTAGCGCTCTGGCTCTCAGTACTACAGGTTTCGGGTTCGAGTCCCGGCTGTGCCATGGTTGTTTGTAGTGGTTCGGAATCCATTTTAAACCGTAGGTCCCGGTCCTAATAGGATCGTAGAGTGTTGCGGGTGCATTGTTACTCCGCGTCCGTGGCTTATCTTCAAGTTACACGCGCCCCCTGGGTAATGCAAAGTGAGTACGTCTCTGCAGCACTTGCCTTAAGGCATCCAAAGACCAAGATGTCTGTGTTTGCCAGCTGCATTAGAAAGAAAAAAGCAAAATGATTTGTGATAACTTTTTAAGGAACTAAATATATGTGTTTATTTTATATTTTTTAGTGTAAATAAAAGATTTTTGAGAAATTTCACGTCGAAAACACATTGATTAGATTTCCTGTAAATTCCTTCCATGAATCATAAATTTAAACAAAAATTTGTTTCCTTCAGCAAAATTGCATTTTAAACATTAGTGATTTAATTTTAAATAATTAATACAACTTATGCAAATCGTCAAAGTTAAAAAATGCCCAGAAGAAATTTATTATGCTTATTATTAGTGTTTTTACAATATATTTGTAGTATTAATTGACTAGTAATGACATTTTTCCGCGCTTAATTGCTTATTAATATTACTAATGTCTTTTAACGTTGTAAAATAAATCATGCAACCGCTACTTTCTTATATCTGGCAACATCTACTGTAGGTCATCAGCAGCGCTGTCTTTATACTGACTGAACATCCTCATTGTGGTTGAATGTTATAATTAATCTTTAATTTTTGATATTTGTATGTATGTAACTAAAAGTACAATAAATGATTATCATATAATTTGAGATCTGCATAATTAACCCTTTTTCTCCCTCATTATTAAATCCTCCCCACATGAAATTAATTAAGAAGAGATTCATCTGGTAAAAGATTTTTTTTTTTGCTTCCACAAACTAAATTACTAATCCTAGTAAAACCAAATCACATTTTTTCTATATCTTTTAAATAGAAGAGTTTATTTGATTTATGTTGAATAAAAACACTTTTTATTATTTATTTCCTCAGAAAAGTACAAATCGTAATTACTTTTACATTTAAAGAACATTGTTCTAACATGTTTATTAAGACTTAGTTTCATTTAATTGGACTAAGTGCCCTGATAGTTATGCGCACTCAAGCTGCTGTATCTCAATTTATCTAAAATATGAAATACACTATTAAAATGAAGGAAAAAAGATCCTAACATAACCTGTAATCGGCAAAGTTTAACCTTTTCCAAAGGTAGTAAAAAAAGGGATGTTGTCGTCTGAGATGCCGTCTGAAAAGAATACAAAAAAAAAAAAAAAAAAAAAAAAAAAAAAAAAAAAAAGAAAACCCAAGAATACTACGTATTATTTCATAGGAAATTAATAATTGATAGTTTTGTACTAACAGTCGTTGGACTGTCTGAAAACTGTCTGAAATTTTGACTGCAATTTTGTATTACACTGGAATCGGAGTCCATTTCGGGAGACATGTTTGCAAATCGTAAAGAAAGATTGTCCACTGTAATGAAATTTTCAAGATCACTGTGACAAGAAAATCACTACGAGTATTTCTTTAATGGCATTTAAATTTTAATAGCATACTTTTTAATGTAAGAAAAGTGTTGTTTGAGGTTATTCGAAAAATAAGACCAGAAACTCGGGTGTATTGCTTCCATGAAATATTGGAGTTGCAAATTTGCAGAATGTTTTTATTTGCTGATTTTATATTTGAAAAATTAACTGCTTCACTTTTTTTTAGTTGTAAAGGGAGATTTCAAGTATTGCACCATTGTGAGATTTCATGAAGTGATATTTGAAGGTCGGAAAGGCTTTTTTGAAGTTTATTGTCACTGCTAAAGAAAAAAAAATATCATCTACGTATCAGTAATGACGTCAAAGATAAATCACATACTAAAAGAAATCACTAAGAAGACTTCTTTATTGAACTCAGCCATGTGGAAAACATTTTCATCGAAACAGTGTTTCTCCATTTGATAATAAAATTCCTGTGATTGATGAAATTGTGAAACCAATTTGTTGCTTTTGATTCCCAATTGAAAAACTCTTTAAAATAATTTGTCTTTCTAAGCGGAATCATATGCTGAGGAAATGTTTAATTTAATGAGGATGAAATAATTTTCGCATTCTTAGCTTCAACAGTTTTGTGTTGTAAGAGTGACAGAGTGCTTGAGTACTAAAAGTACTAGAAAGGGACAATTCCTGAATGATAAATATGGAATTTAGTAGAATCTGAGACATGAATAATTCTCTTTAGGGTTCTTTCAAAATTTTATTAAAAAAAAGGAAAAAACAATTGTTGTTGTTGTTGTTATCGTGTCTATGGATTTAAAATATAATTATCAAAGTTAGATCAAATCAAAAGTCCTCACGATAGCGGCCGCTAGCAATGGCACCGCTTCACTATACAGGACTTCTCTTAAGTTGGCCTCGATTGGCACCATACCCAATTGCAATACATGGGGAGTAAGTGCTGAGCTTAGGTGTTAAAAAAGCGTTGCGGCAATTTCTGCGGGGGGATGTATTCCCTGGTCTTGTCTGGGAGAATTTTCCTCCCTCTGTAATGATTAGTTCTGACTCTGCTAATGACTGATGTCAGCTTCCTAGGGCAGTTGAAGTCCGTAATTAGTGGCTTCTTAAAGATGAGAAATAATTAAATTTTGCTTTTTATTATGTAAGATGATATGAAACTCAAAAATATCGGAGATATTCTGATGTTCTTCCAAAGACTATAGAATTTATGCCAATAGATGTTCTGGTGAAAAAAATGATAGACATAAGTCTATAATTTTAGAGCTGGTTATTATACTGAGTTGGAAGAGCAGTTATATTGACAAATTATCACTATCAAACATGCCTTATTATATGAGAAAAGAAATATTTTGGTAAATACTTATGTGCCCAAAAAGTAAGACCAATTTTAATTTTTTTTTTCAAAAAATCTTTATTTATTCCAAAATTTATTTCATCGCCTTCAAAATAATCCCTTCCAAACACAATGCACTTATGCCAACTTTTTTTCCAATACTCAATGCATGCTAAAAAGTCATTGACAGGGATGGCCTTCAAAGCGCGCGACGATTTACGTTGAGTCTCTTCAATCAACTCAAAACAGTGTCCCCGGAGTGGTCTTTTGAGTTTAGGGAATAGCCAGAAGGTGTGAATACGGTGGTTGTGGAACGATATGGGTTTCATTTTTGGAGAAAAAGTCACAAAGACCTTAAGCCCCGGGAATTTTAAATTGAAAATTGGTCTTACTTTTTGGATACAGTAGTACCTGTACTACTATTGGATAAATCGAGAAGGGAGGAAGATGATGCAATATGAGTAGGAATGCTCATACTAAAAATGTTGATGTTGTTGCCTGAGATCCAACTTATAAGGATTTCAGAGGTTTTGTCAAAAGAGGTAGAACCAAGAATGGGATATTTAGTATTGAAATCTTCTATAATAATGAAATGATGGGGGGGCAGCTCTCATCGCTTGACGGAGTGAAATAATAGACTCCATAATGTTTCTTCCTAGTACTTTAAGTTTTTCATGAAAAGAGGAAACTCGCACAGATTATACATAAAGGTGACTTACCTAAAATGAATACTAAATTAAAAAGAAAACAAAGAAACTATTCTTTCACAAAAACCTAAAAAGCAAACGAATAGATCAAGTTATTTGCTAAGTGAGCTTGAAATCAATCACATATATCTGTTAAAATTTTTAGCATTTCATTTTTGCACAATGCAAATTTTATTAATCTGTAAAATAGAATGTACAATTTAGAATATTGTTTGATTTAAGAAAAATATTAATACTATGTTTTAATCTGTTAATTTCAAATTATAAATGCTGTTAAACAAAATAGCATTCCAAAATTAAAGATTCATAATTGCTCATGCTTATTTTTTCTTGATGTTTTGTGAACGAAAAATGGAAATATGTTTATTGCATTAATGAAATTAAAAACAATCTATGTATTTTAACAGCAAAACTGAAATTGAATAATACATCAAAAATGTTAATTTAATTTTTTATTCTTATCAAAAAGATAACTAGATATTTATGAAAAAATCTTCTCATATTATTTATTTCTTTAATTTTAAAAATATACTTACTAGACGCTGAATCTAGGGATTGTAATATCGGACCAAAAGTTCAATACCGGTATTCGATATTTTTTAGATCTTAATACCGGGATACCGGTTTTAATAACGGTAGTAAAAATTTTAGAAAAAGAAAACACAGGTGTTTTTTTGCTTTATTTACCAGTTTTATTAGAGAATGTAAATATCACAAAAAAATTTGTAACTTATAAATTATTACAGTATATAAAAAATCACAAAAAAGTAAAGGAACATCTTGTTTATTTAAATCACAAAAAAAGTGTAAATATCACTATTTAATCTGTGGTACTATTACAAATTTTTGAAAAATGATATTAAAAACATAATGCATCAATTGTACTATCATTAAACCTGGAACATAATTTTGTGAAAAATTACCAGCTGTCGAAAACTCTCTTTCAGCATCTACGCTAGTTGTTGATACTGTTAGCAATGCGCGATATACTTTTTCCAATTATTTACCTCTAAATCCTTCATCTTCAAATAAATCTATTTTTCGTCGGATTGTTTTGGATATTGCTGATTTCAGTATTGTATTTGGTTTATTGAAATTTTTTTAGTTAACGGTAATTCTAATTTTTGTTGAAGAGACAATTAATTTTCACTATCAACATTAGTGTCATTATAATCTTCGATAATTGTACCGAATTCTTCTGAATGTGGATAGGTTTTGAATTCTGAATAAAAATTTACAGATAAGAATAAGAATGTCACAGATAAGAATTCTAAATTTCTAGTAAATACCGAAAAACCGGTATTTAAAGCTGTGAATATCAGTATTACAAAACTGTACAAATAGCTCGAAATACCGGTATTCGGTATCCCGGTATACCGGTATTGCATTCTCTAGCTGAATCGGAAGAAGTTCAATTGACCATCTCGGCTCATGTGCGTGAATCCATCATGCAAAAGCATCATTACGATCCTAAGGCTGGGTATTATGAAGGAGAAAGCCCATTCCAGAGAATCAATAGAAGCTACTACTGGACTCTTGAAGAAATATATATATATGACTACGTAAAAGTTGCCTTAAATACACTCGTTACAAGGATACAAATAAGAAAGCTGATTTTCTGAGAACCCTTGTCTACTCACAGCTGGTTGAAATAGTCTCTAATAGTCTTGCTTGGACCATTTCCCAAAACTGAAACAGGCAACTAATCGATTTTCATTATAGAAGATTGCACTACGAGAGGGGGTGACTTAATTTTTGTATCTCAAACCACTGCATGTGAGCTGGCATAACTCTTTTCGTAGTATGATATACCAAGAAGAATCATTAGAGACTGTGGACCCCACTTCACTAAATCCACTTCCACGGTATTTCAATAAATTTGTTTAACCCTAAGTATTAATCAAAACTTAATACCAGTTTACTTAAATTACCACTTCAGTTTATTTGTAACAATGCGACTTTAATATTAATGATATACGGACAGAAAAATAAAATCCCAACTCCAAGAAAAAAATTATTGTAGAGTAATGAAATTCGAGCAATGCATTTGTCTAGTTAACATGTTTAATTGATTAATTTTTAAAGATCACAGGTTAATTTAAGATCAAAAAAATACATTTCAAATGTAAAATGCTGTTACATTAATAACCGGTGTAACTTCCAGAATTTTGAATGTAAGCCTGCAAACGTGAGTGTATTGTGTCATACAGGTGCTGAATGCCGTTTTGTGGTATGGAGTCCCATGCTTGTTGTACTTATTTTGTCAATATTGGGACTGTCAGTGCTAGCTGTGGAGGATGCTGGAGCTGTCGTCCAATGATATCCAATACGTGAACAATTGGAGACAGATCTAGTGATCTCGTAGGCCAAGGTGACATGCTGACACTCTGTAAAGCACGTTGCGTTACAACAGAGGTATGAGGGTGAGCGTTATCCTGTTGGAAAACTCCTCCTTGAATGCTGTTCATGAATGAAAGCACTACAGGTTTAATCACCAGATTGACGTACAAATGTGCAGTCAGTGTGTTTGGGATAACCACGAGAGTCCTGTTGTCTTACAAAATTGCTGCCCAGACCATGACTCCAGGTGTAGGTCCAGTGTGTCTAGGCCGCAGATAGTCTGGTTGCAGGCGTTCTCCTGGCCTCCTCCTGACCAACACACGGCCATCACTGGCACCAAGGCAGAACCTGCTTTCATCCGAAAACACAACAGATCTCCACTCCGTCCTCCAATGAGCTCTGTCTTGACACCACTGGAATCGCAAACGGTGCCGTCTTTTAGATGTATAAACACGCCTACCGAATTTCGTTTATCTAACATAAGTCTTTCTTGGTGTTGGGATTTTTTTCCGTCAGTGTAGTTGTATATTGAATTACCACTAATGTAAGGATTATAGTTTTTTTATTCTTGATTGATTATCTTCTGTTGCAAGTACAAAAAAACTAATTCAAATGGTGTTTATCGAATTAATCATATTTTTATTTTAAGAGCTTTCCGAAAAGTATTTTAAATATGTAACACTTCAATTTACTTAATTTTTGAGAGAAATGAAAAATTTTGTAGTCATTTCTTCTTTTCATATTCACAGCACATACCCAAAAAGTAAGGCCAATTTTTAATTTAAATTCCCGGATCTTATAGAATTTAAATTTTTTTCCTTTTTAGGTTGCTGGCACTGTCCATGACATCTGTGTGAAATTTCAAGTCAATTCAATTCATATTCATTAGTGTTTTAGTTACGCTTGGCTTTGTGAGACGCTAAAACGGATTCCAGCGATTTTTGAAATGTATGAATTAATTGAGCAAAGAAGTTGCATTAGTTTTGTTTGCGGAAACGTATAGAATTTTGCAGAAGGCATTCGGTGAGTAAACTACATCGGAAAGAAATGTTTACAAGTTGAATAAACAGTTCAAAGAATGTAGAGAACGCGTTGAAGACGAAGAGCCCTCTGGTCGACCCTCAACCTCAACCGACGAAGCTCACATCCAAATAAATTGGTGCTCGAAAACCGTCGATTTACAATTAGAGACCTTGCTGATGATGTTGGAATTTCAAAAGGATCGATCAATTCCATTTTGGGCCTCAAACTCGTCAAATCTCGATTGGTACCGAAAACATTGAATGCACTAGCTCACACTGCATTAATTCTTCGTGATGTTTTCGCCACAAATGAAATCAATATCATTCCACAACCCCAGTATTCCCACCGTGTGGAGACACCATTTTGAATCGACTGAAGAGATTCAACTTGAATCGCCGCTCTCTTTGAAGACCATCCCTGTAGATGACTTTTTAGCAGGCATTGAGGATTGAAAAAAAAGTTATCATAAGTGCATTGTGTTCGGAAGGGTTTTCTTCGAAGGCGATGAAATAAATTTGGAAGAAAAAGAGTTTCTGAAAAAAAAATAACTGGCCTTACTTTTTGGGCACAGTAGTAAATTAAAAAAAGAAGAATACCAGCTATGAAAATTTCTGCGTCGTACGAAACATTGATTTATCATCTGGCAAAAAGTAATTCGATGTAATTGATGAAACGAAAGCATTTGATTGACCAACAACCAGTAAAAAAGTTATGTTCATCACCCTATATGAACATTACAGAACTATTATAAAATGTATCACCTGGGCAGAAAGGAAACAAATAAATCACTCTTAGTAATATAAAACGCACATCACTTCAAAATGCTTTAAATTTATTGCAAAAAAAGAATGCACTGAACCTGAAATGAAAAAAAAATTGTGAAATGGCATTTCCAATAATTTGTATCAATAAATTATTAATATTTTCTAATAAATCTTTTTATAATTAATAGAAGGATAAAAAAAAAGTATGAGTTGATTAGTAATTTGTTTAAAGTAATTGTAATGGTTTGTAGATAACTGCAAAATGATAAAAACATATAAAACATTTATTTAGATACAAAAGATACTTTAGATACAATCAATTCGAAGTTTCAAAAACTTTATTTTACAAACAATAATAACAATATTAATTATAATTATTCAAATAGTTATAATAATAATAATTATAATTATAATAAAACGTTTTATTTAATATAAAGCTTATTAAAAAGTGCTGTAGTGTACATTTATTTAAAAAATATTCTTCAGTAATAAAAATTGAAATGTTTTTTTTATTTCTGCAATAGTATTTGGTATAAATCATTGAAACATATAAGTTCTCCATGTAGAAAATTAAAGATGGAAAAATATGCTTAAAATATGTAGAAAAGTTACTAATGCTTAGAAAATAGTAATAACTGCTTTCATATCCTAAATTAAGTGCATAAAAAATTAAAAGACATTTATCCGAAATTTAAAATTTAGTCTTATTCATGCTGGTTTTATTTTAATGTAAATTAAAAATTTCTGTTTGTCATTTTGAATGCCAATACATTATTTATTTAAAATTTTAACCTTAATGTTAAAATCACGACAAATTTAGAAAAAAAACATTTATCAGTAGCAATCTCTATTCATGCAGTCTTTATTCAGAAAATGTTAGCAGATATTCTTTTCTTATGAGGTTTATGATATTAATAATAAACTAATTAATAAATCTGTTTGAAAAATGTATTTTTAATGTCCGAAATTGTTATCTAAAAGGAGAAAATAACTGTTATGTTTTCAACAAAATGTATTGGTTAACACACAGAATAATAAATTAGTCTTACAATATTCTATATATTTAATATATAATAAATAATAAAATTAAGTTAAATTTATTTGAAGTTTTTATTTAATAGAAATAAAAACTTCAAGTATATTTTATACCAGGCACTGGAATTTCAAATAGAAGTAATACTATAATTACAATTGTAATAGAAGTAATACTATAAATACTGGTTAGAATTTTATTTAAATTTTTTTTTTTAGTTTTGATCCGCATTCTTTATTTATATTTTCTTACGATATGAACTTGATAGAGTACGTACTGAAACTGGTCAGAATAAATTGATAATGGCTCTTTAAAATATAATGCCATAGTGTGCCTTATTGATGAATTTGACACAATCGAAATTTGATGATTCAAACAAATCAGGGCCATCATCAACTCGAATACCTTCCAGATCGCAAAATGAAAAAATACATCTGAATTTAAACAAAAAATTCAATACATAATCTGTTTGAATGAAAGCTATAACAAGCACATTGAATTGTAAATGAAATAGGTTATTTCAAACTTATTATTTCTGAAAGTCCGAATAATGTTTATCAAGCCAAGCCTTGGCTTCAATAGTATTTTTTTTCGCCAAAACGCAATGCTTTATTAACACACGAAATTCCTTTTTATCCATTTTTTCAAACTAACAAAAGTTGCTTCACTAAAAATGCTATAACTCACATATACAGCTGTTGCACTATTAGTTAGTGCAACAGCTGTCAAGTTTATACACGTGTCTTTTGAAGGTTAGGGCTAACTAAAAATCATATGGATTTAATACTATAGTAGCGCCATCTATGTGTCAGCCTACGAACATGTCAGCCCAACTGTTATATATGTACTGAAACGTATACATACACACATGCAAATACATTTGCATACAAACGGAAGTAAATATGCACATATAGCTGAGAGTACATAATCGGGCTTACTGAAAAAATACAGATTAACGTATGCATACCGTCAATCATATTTAAACATACATCTTTATCCATACCAGCACATCATTACTGATACAATATTGCATATTTAGACATACATATGTATGTACATCTTTAAAAACCTACATATGTACATCTTTAAAAACATACATATGTACATCTTTAAAAACATACATATGTACAAATAACAACATATAAATTAAACCCTGATTTCGAAAGGATGAATATAATTTGAAAAAAAAAGGGAAATTTAATTTGCAAAAAGAGAATTTGATGAATTGTTATGTGAAGTGATTTTGAAGGGGAATTTGTCTTGAGAGCAGGTAAATTTGACTTGCCCAGCCTGTAAACGGTTTATTTTTTATAATAATGAGGTCAATGTTAAATTCGCATTTCGAGCTTCGTTGTAAACACATGCATTATTCTATTTTAAATCAATTCGTAAATGTTACGAGAAATTGCAGAAGACGTATCAGTAAAAAGGAAATCTGAACTACATAAAAGTCCTGATAAATCGAGTTTCTCTTGATCCTAGGAGAATTAGATACCTTTTTTTTTTATACTCATCTTCTTAACCTTTTTGGGCCTGAATGGCCGAGTGGCTAGCGCTCTGGTGCTCGGTATCACAGGTTTCGGGTTCGAGTCCCGCCGATGCCATGGGTGTTTGTAGTGGTTCGGAATCTAGAATCACTGTTCAGAATCACTGTTCGGAATCACTGTTTAGCCTACAGTGGGCACAAGATGACCGTAGAGAGACAAAACAAACAAACCAAACCTTAAACTTTTTCCACAATCTATACAACATGTTCTTCAAACATTGTTTTACCTATACACAGGACTCTTTGGTTTCCGCTGAGTGATTTTGGTTCCTAGGAATGGGATTTGATTCTTTTCCCAACAAATGAGTGTGTAAATACATTCTAGAACTCATATTAGACGCAAGTAGTATATTACTGATCCGAAAAATTAGAGGGTAAAAATGATTTATTTCACATGCTTGTTAAGATAAAGAATATTGAATAAATTAAAAATTTAAGCTTTAAAGGGGCAACACAAGATGGTACCTTTAACTACATAGAGAAGCAACTGAATAAAGTCTAATAGAAACAAAATTTATTCCTTAAAATAAATAATTACATACATGATATCCTTACCTGTAAATAACGTATACTATATACTACTGTGCCCAAAAAGTAAGACTAATTATTTTTTTTTTCAAAAACTCTTTATTTATTCTTTCAAATTTATTTACCTTCAAAGAAATCCCTTTCGGACACAAAGCACTTATGCCAACTTTTTTCCAATCCTCAATGCATGCTATAAAGTCATCGGCAGGGATGGCCTTCAAAGCGCGCGCCGATTCACGTTGAATCTCTTTAATCGACTCAAAACGGTGTCCCCAGAGTAGTCTTTTGAGTTTAAAGAATAGTCAGAAGTCGTACGATGTGAATACGGTGGTTGTGGAACGATATGGGTTTAATTTTGGTGAAAAAGTTACGAAGAATCAATGCAGTGTGAGCTGACGCATTCAGTGTTTTCGCTACCAATCCAGATTTGACGCTTTTGAGGCCCAAATTGGAATTGACCGATCCTTTTGAAACTCCAACATCAGCAGCAAGGTCTCTAATTGTAAATCGATGGTTTGCAAGTACCAAATCTTTAATTTTTTGGATGTGAGTTTCGTCAGTTGAGGTTGATGGTCGACCAGAGGGCTCTTCATCCTCAACGGGTTCTCTGCTTTCTTTGAACTGTTTATACCACTTCTAGACATTTCTTTTCGATGTAGGAATGCTCCCCGAATGCCTTCTGCAACATTCTATATGTTTCTGTAAACAAAACTTAATGCAAGTTCTCTGCTCAATGAATTTAGACATTTCTAAAATCGCCGGAATCAGTTTTAGCGTCTCACATAGTCAAGCGTAACTCAATCACTAATGATTATTCTGACGTGAAATTTCACACAGATGTCAAGGACAGTGTCAGCAACCTAAAAAAGAAAAGAAAAAAAAAAATTTGAAATTCCATAAACGCCGGGAATTTTAAATCGAAAATTGGTCTTACTTTTTGGACACAGTTGTATAAGCACTGAGATTATTGTGCCGTTCGTTATTTCCGAAGTGTTTGTGGGAAATGCTGAAAACAATAGGGAGTTTTTGCATACAAGTTTGACGACGTCCGTTAGCATTTTCTCCCTCCAGCGCGTGCTCAGTTTCCTACGGCTAGAAAATGCTAACGGACGTCCTACGGTAACAAACTTACGGTATGCAAAAACTCCCTATTAACAGTGACGACGTTAATACTGAATGAGTCCAAACAGAATCAATCTGCTTAATAATTTCAAGTATCCTGGTGTCTCCATCTCTGGGGAACTATATACAAATATTAATTTATATATTTTTTTATTAATATACATCCACTTTCTCATAAAAATCTTAATCAAGATATTATTGAAAAATATCTAATATGAACTTACACTTATAATGAAATAATTTTAAATAATATTTATCTATTATTATGAAACTTACAAATTTTTTAATAATGTTGTTCTTTTGAAATTCCACTAAAAGCACCAAAAAATATATTTTACCGAGATTTCTTTTTTCATATTTAACAAAAAGCATTTCTGATACATATTTCGAATCTAATAAATTAATATATTTTTTAATAATAAAACATAAGTAGATGGCATTTAACTGGTTCTTGCACTTTTGTAAATGAAACTTAATAGTTCATGGGTAAATATGAAATACATTTTTGGGATTAATAAACGGATAAATATTATAGCAGCAACGTTTACGTATTAACTTTTCATTTTTAGATCATTTTAAAATTTCTATTAAACATTTTTTAATAATAAAACATAAAAAATGTTATAATATACCAATTTAACAATTTCTTTACTGATTTCATTATTAACGTAAAATTACCTAAATATATAAAGTATGTGATTTTTTGTAAATTTACACTCAAAATTAATGTACCAAATGCATTACAAATACAATATTAAAATTCTGAATAATATATATATATATATATATATTGATATTTAATATATATAAATATTTGTAATATATTATTTAACAATTGATAATTTTTCATTTATTAAAAATATAATTAAAAAGTTAAAGTCAAGTTATTGAGAAAATTTATGGTTTTACAGAACTTCAGAATCCTTCCTGTAGGAGGCAGCATCGTCTTGATCCATTCTGAGAATAATTTTAGCAAATGTGAGAAAGTTATTGTGAAGTAATACAATTAACTAAGAGATAAGTAAATAACCCAGTCGAATAAAACTGTGCATTTTATGGGGTTTTTTTATAATAGTTTATTTACCGGAATAAGTACTCTTTTTTAAACGTTTCGAATCTAATTAAAGATTCGAAACGTTTAAAAAAAGAGTACTTATATATTCAACATATATATATGTCAATATCTTCGAAGTTGATTAATATTTTATTTATTTAATATTTATTTTTATACAATTTTGCATGCATTCTATACAAAATAATGATGCAATGTGCAAATTAATAGAAAATAATTAAATGACAAACTGTAAATAGTTATAAATTGTTAGTTTTTTTAATTTTTTCTCAAGTAACTTTGATTTCATTTGATTTATTTCAATTAGTTTAAATTAAAATATGAATTTTTTTTTTTATAAACAAAAATCTAGAATTATATTAAAACAGCTAAACTTTAAATAATTTTTATTAAGAAACAAATTTAAATTAATATTATTTTAAAAAATATTATTTTTATCATTTGAGCTTATTTCCATTTTAAATTTATAGTGTAATAGTAAAAAGCAAATATTAAGAATTATACGTAATTTAGTGAGTTTAATGATCGCAGGAAAACTTAACTTTCTTTATAAATAGATAAAAATTTTATGTATATTATAGGATAATTAAAAATTCTCAGTTTAAAAATACCCATATTTAATTTACAGCTAGCTACAAATAATAATAATAATAAATAAATAAAAATGGAAAATAACCAACTAACTAATAATAATAACCTTAATAACTTTTGTAATTTTCTTTGGATCTTCACATAAATAGCATCGTTGGAAATAGCTCGAAGGCATGTTCGAAGGTTCCTGTTAGACATAGAAATGCAGAGGCAATTTCGGATTTCATCAAACAGCAGAAGGGGGAGTTTTATGAAAGGGGTAAATTAAACCTGATGAAGTAGTGGGAGGTAGGCTAAATCAGGGTGGCAACCCAAATGATCTTGCCGGCCATCCTGGAAATGCATCCTAACTCCGTGGGCTGCATATAAAATTTATACATCTTCATATTAGATTTAGACCCATTCTAGACATTTTTATGGAATGAAAAATTGAAACATAATGAGTTATTATTTTTTTTTGTGTGTGAGTTTACTGTTATTCTTACATGTAAACATAGATAATATAATAATAATGATACTAAACGCACATTGTAAAGAAATATATAACACTAAAAATGTAATATAAAAGATATATAAATATAAACGAAATAAAAAAAATGAAATCATTAAAAAATATTTTTTTACTAGTGCGATATTTGTTCCTCCACTCTTTCTTTTAGTTGCTCCCCTCTTAGCTTTTGTAAATGACACAAGTTAGCGTCCGTTATGCGTTTGAGTGCGTTTTGTGTTTGATTAATTTCATTTTAGAAAAAAAAAATAATTCGCAGGTGTAAGTTGAACCAAAAACACTAACAACTTCAACTAAGAGTCTGGTTCGCTGTGCTTTCAACAATCAATTGTGCTTCTCTAGGAATGATCACTGCGGTCATTTAAAGTGAAACATAGAACATTTTATATTATATAGTCTAAGTTGCACGCACATCATGAGTTCGCAGAATATAATTTAATTATTCTGAGAACTCATAATTGTAAACTCATAAATAAAGCAGGCAATATCTGTCCTATATTCACAAGAATATTATTTTAAAATCAAAGTTAATTTTTTTCTCATAATTTCGACAGTTCATTTTTGAATATATGGATGCACAAATATGTATTTTTTTAATACATTGGTTTTCACTCCTTTGGTCATTATAAAATATATATATTTTGTAAAATTGTGATAAATCTCTCGGGCCGCAAAAATATTCAAAGCGGGCCTCGGGTTGGCCACCACTGATCTAATGTTTAAGGAGATTTTGCATGACAGGCATACCGTATCTGTACTGCACGGCTTTTGAACTGAAATTTTTTGAAAGATCCTTATGTATACAATTACATATACAAGCCTACAAGCATACATATATACCACATACTCAAACTTAAACGCATACATACACATACACGTGAAAACATATATAAATACTCATTCGGATATTCCACACACAGATAAACGCGTACATATACACAAGAATACATATATATATTTGCACCCCACGTAAATAAATTGCACTTGTTGATGGTACACACATAATGATGTTGACAAAAAAAAAAATGCAGAATAATGTGCGTATACGTACATATACATCTTTACCTTTATCATTATATCACTACTAATACAGAATTACATATTTAGGCATACACATGCATATAAGTTTTTATAAAACTCATACGTATTCAAGTTTCTACATATAAATAAAACCCTAATTTTGAGAGGGTGAATTAAATTTGCGAAATGTTAAATTTGAAATTCAAAAGGTGAATTTAGGTAAAGGTGAATTTTGATTGCCAAACCTGAATAGTAATTTAAAAAGGACGCAAATGATGATAATAATTTCTTTCAAAATATTTTCCATTTCAAAAGTAATTTCATTTTTGAATATATTTCTCCTATTAATTAACATAAAAATACATATTTAAACATACATATGTATGTAGGTTTGTAGGTTTTTATAAACATGCCTATGTATAAATAATAACATATAAATAAAATCCTAATTTTAAAAGAGTGAATATAATTTGCAAAAAAAAAAAAAAAAAAAAAAAAATTTAATGGCTATAAACTAATTAGTTTGTTAATTTTTCTATTTGCAACTTTTGTAGTAAAGATCTACCTCCCCGTGGTGCACCTGGTAACACTTTTTAGTGGCTAAAAGATCTACAACTTGGCATTATTGTTTGATTAATGAACTCTGTTTCAGCATGTTTTGTTGTATTATTTTTCGTTGTTCTTTTTTTTTTTTGCTGTAAATGTGCATAATCTGCCATTGGGGAGAAGAAAAAACTTTTGCAGTAATACAACCAAATATTAATTTTCGTTCAAACAGTTCTTAATTGAACATAAATCAACCAATTCAGCCGTGAAAAATAAAACAAGAAATATATCAAACATTAATTGTAATTGTAAATTAATATATATATATACATGTTTTGTGGGGATTTTCATATTTTTGCACAATAAAAATTGCGTTTTTATTGTATACATATTAAAAGGTTATTGAGAAACTATTATTTTATAAAAGTAAAATATTTTATGTCAATGAAAAAGAATAAAATTAATTTTTGTCTCAGAAGTTTTAATAATTATGTGGAAAAAAAATGTGCAATTTAAAATTACGATATTAAAAATTATAAAAAAATAATTTATCCTCATCGAATTTTAAAAATAATTTAATATTTGAATTTATGCCTTTTGACTACAATATAATGTGATGTAATTTCCAAAATTCAAAATAAAATTTTTTTTATTGTAATTATCAAAGGTTTAAATATTTCTGCTTTCATTTAAGTATGTCACAATTAGAATATCAAAAATTACACGTATGACAGATGGGTTTTCTTGTGATATTACTAAGACAAAAACGAGTAATATTCAATTATTAATTTATATAATTTGTTATTAACTTACATTCACTTTCTTATAGAAACCTTAATGAGATTATTTGTTAATACATATAATGAGGTTATATTTATAGTGAAACAATTTAAAAAATATTGATCTATCATTATGACACTCAAATATTTATTATTATTATTATTGTTCTTCTAAAATTCCAGTTAAAGCTACAAAAATTATATTTTGAGGATAATTTGTTTTCCATATTTAACAAAAAGTATTTCAATTAATGCATTTTAAATAAAAAATTCTATTTAATAGGATTTTTTTTGTTCTTTTGTAAACGAAATTAAATATTTCATGGATAGATATGAGATATATTCATTGAGAAAATGATAGAATAAATGTTCTAGCTGTAAAATTTACATATGAACTTTTCACTCTTAAATTAATTTTAAGTTTCTAATGTAGATTTAAAAAAAAAAAAAAAAAAAAAAAAAAAAAAAATTCAAAAAATGCTGAAATTTATCAATATTAATTCTTTTGCTGATTAAATTGCTAAATTAATTTGTTAATTTTTCTATTTACAACTTTTGTAGAAATACGACTATTTAACTGCTTTGTTTAAAATAGTTTATAATTAAACATAATTCAACCAATTTAGTTATGAAAAATAAAGGAGATATATATTAAAAATACATTGTAACCATAAATTTAAATTATATATATGCTTTGGGCGGATTTTAATATGTTTTTTGTATAGTGAAAATTGTGCTCATATTGGGTACTCATCGAATATTGTGTACGTATTTAAAATGATTATATTAAAAATGAAAAATTATTTCTTCCACAATTAATTATAGAATTAATTTAAATTTTGAATTTTTGTCTTTTGTCTAAATTGTAATGTCATGCCTTTTCCAAAAATAAAAATAAAAATATTTTTATTATAATTTCTAAAGGTTAAAATATTTCTTCTGCTTTCATTGAAATTTGACGCGATTAAAATATAAAATATCTATATTTTTATGTTGTTAACAAAAAAATTACCTAAATATGTAAATTATGTGATTTGTAAATATGCATTCAAAATTAATGCACCAAATACATTACATAGCAAAGTGATAAATATTAAATATAATTTTAAAATGCTGAATAATATTTATAGAAATCACTTATATGCATCGATATTTAAAAATGTAAAATCGATATTTAAAATATATTTATATATATATATCGATGTTTAAAAATATTTTTAATATGTTCGGCAACAATTGAAAATTTTTCATTTATTAAAAAGATGATTAAATGACTAATAATTATTTTTATTATATAATAAAAGTGTATAAAATAAGAGTGAAGATAGAATAAAGTTAAAGTTTTACAGAACTTCAAAATTCTACCTGTAGAAGGCAGCATCGTCTTGATCTGCTTTGAGAATAATTTTAACAAATATGAAAGAGTTAATGTGAAGTAATACAATTAACAAAGCGATATTTTTCCCAGTAATATAAAACTGTATATAACTGCGTACTGTAAGTGCTTTATAACAATTTATTTACCGAAATAAGTACTCCTTTTTTAAATGTTTAGTTCAACATACATATGTCAATACCTTTGAACATATTAATATTTTATTTATTTAATTTTTATTTTTTATGCAATTATGTGTTCTATACAAATAATATTATGAGCAAAGGAATATGAGATAATTACATTGACTAACTACAAATTATAATTATAAATGATTAGTTTTTTAGTTCTTTATAAAGTAATTTTAACTTCATTTGATTTGTTTCATTGAATTTAAATTAAAATGAAGTTTTTTTTTGTAAACACAATCTTAAAATAATATTAAAATAGACTTACATTAAAATACGCATCAAAAAAATATCATCTTCATAAAAAAAAAAAAAAAAAAAATTATTTCTAATACAAAAGAAATCCTTCCCAAAATTTAATTCTTCCAATAACTAACAAGCAACTTGCTTTGATTTTAAAAATTATATAACAATACAGTTTAAGATTTTTTAAATAAAATAATATTCATGACATTAAAAAGTAAAAATCATCAGCAATGATAATAATAAGATATATTTATAAACTATGAAATGTAGGGGGTAAAATTTCAAAAGGAAAAGTATTTATATTAAATAATGTAGCGTACCCTTAACCCCCCGAAGTTCTGAATAAAATCTTACTGTTAATTGAATTCATCAAAGTTCTAATGTATGTTTTATTAAATTATAAAATTGATTTTTTAAATTTTTTTATAAATCATTCGAACAATTATTTTAGTGAATAATTATAAATAATAAATCCTTATTGTGTAATTCTCTCACTATTGAATCATATATACACACTGTAATGTTCACTGTTTGTAGTTACATAAATGCCATCGATTTTTAAAATTAATGAATGCATTTCGATAAAATTTTTAAATATAAATTTTTTTTTAATATATACATTTATTTTAAATAAATTTGCTCTTTCAAATGTTTTATCTAAAAGCTTGTAACTTTAAAAAAAGATATTGAGCTTTCCTGATCAGTTTCGGTTCATACACTCTAAATATCTTCTGCCACCATTCAATAAAAAAAAATGTTCGATTTTATTATGATTTAAAACTAATATTCACCAAAATAAAGCACCCAAATGAATTATTTGTTTCAGAGGAAATCGGATAAGAAGCGTAAATAATTTTAGAAAAAAAGTAAAACATTCCTTCTATGATGGGAGAAGTTTTAAAAATATTAATAATATCGATTTTTATTGAACAGACTTTGCTGCGGACCATCCATTAGAACGTTCAATGCTATTATTGACTATGCAGCTTATTAACCATTTTACAATTAAAAACTAAATTTAGTGAATCAGTTTTGGTCTCTGATGCCATCACAATTTGGAATAAATGAGTTCATTGGTTTCTTAAAATATGTATGGATTACGGAAAGTGAAAAGCAATAGTAAAGTGATTAGTGAAAAGCAATATACTAAAAAAATACATTAAGTGTGCATCCATATATTCAAAAATTAACTGTCGAAATTATGAGAAAAAAATTAACTTTGATTTTAGAATAATATTCTTGAGAATATATGACAGATATGGCCTGTTTTATTTATGAGTTTACAGTTAGGAGTTCGCAGAGTAATTAAATTATATTCTGCGAATTGCGAGTCGCAAAAGCTAAGTGAAAGAGTAGAAACAAATATTGCAATATTAAAATAAATATTTTTCAATGATTTCATTTTTTTTATTTCGTTTATATTCATATATTTTTTATATTTCCTTTTATTTTTTATATCGTTTATATTTATATATTTTTTATATTTCATTTTATTTTTTGACTTGCATGTAAGAATAATAGTAATAATAGTAAACACAATAATAATAATTTATCATATTTCAATTTTTCACTCCAAATATGTCTATAGTGGGTCTAATATGGGGATTTATAATTTTATATGCGGCCCGCGGAGTTATGTTGCATTTCCAAAGTGGCCCGTAAGATCCTTTCGATCGGCCACCCCTAATCTAAGACGATTCTCATGGGAAACACCGGGCTACAATATTATATTTTAATGAACTAGAAAACATAGCATTATGCAGGTTAAATTAAAATAATAATTTTTATAACTTTTTTATCACACTCCCGCTGAACAAATTGCAAATCTTTCAAAATTATAAAATTCGAATTTAGAAAAGTTTCAAAGGAAAACTTACTAAAATATCTATTTTAATTGGATTTGTGTATTTCGCACCTACACTCTATCTGAAATTTAAAAAGAAATCAATTTAAATGTTATCATATCAAAAGTAAGAAAAATCATTAAATAAGAAATAAGAAAAAGACCATGCGACGCGAATAATAAAACATTAAATATTAAATAAATAAATTTGTAGATTGATATTAAAATTTCAAAATAATTAAATAATACAAAATAAAAATAAATAAAATTAAAAATTAAAGAAAATTAAAAAACGGATTCATTAAATTCTCTGGCACTCGGTGCCACAGGTTTCGGATTCGGTTTCCACTACAAACATCCGAGTGGTGCCATGGATGTTGTAGTGGTTCGGAATCCACTTTAAACCGTAGGCCCGGTCTAATTTTACTGTACAGCGTTGACCGTTTGACTGACCTCCTCCTCCTAGAAGAGGAGTCAGTAATCTTGAAATCTGCCTGTAGGCAGACGACCTTGGCCCACCATAGGGCTATTACGCCACTGATGATGATGATGGATTCATTAAAATATAGAATGAAAACTTTGAACACAAAATATCTGAAAACATCGAATATTCCTGCTAGGATTAAACGCGATATATCCAATATCTTAGGCTTTAGGCTGTAGGTCCCAGTCTCAGACTGTAGAGCGTCACGGAGCCAAGCCAGACTTCTACCATCCGTTCCTCCATCACAACATAAGCTTTCCCGCCTTTCCCTCTTTCCATGAGACCACACGGACTTGGTCTAAATGTTGCTGTCTACCAAGTAGAATAAGAAGCAACAACAGCATATATTATATGAATATCTAATGACAATTACAAAAGTTACTAAGGATGTACATTTTTTTTGCCTACAGTACATAATGGCCACAGACAATGTAAATAATAGTAAAATAAAAATAAAATTTAAATTATTAATCCGTGGATGAGCTTTTAGATATAATAACTGAAGGAATATGCATAAATTTCATTTCAAATTTCGCTTATTATGCACTAATTTTTTATGAAATAAATTCTAGAATTCTCAAATACTTGAATATCATGATATTTATCTGATTACTTTATCTTCATGATCTTTCTTCTTATTAGAATTCTCAATACTTGACTGTTATGATCTTTACTTATGAACTAGTAAACTGGATTTTTAGACTGTTTTTATAAAGTGTCAATTATTTAAAATTTATTAACAATATAAAAATCTCGCATTATTTCTTTTATATTAAAAAACAATGCAAGAATTGTATATTTTTTATGGTGTTTCGTGGAAAATTATGTATTCTATAATATTTTTAACTTATTTATTCACACCATTAACATACTACCAAATTAGTCATACACCAAACTCAAATACACCATGCATTAAATTCTAGAAATAAAAAATTATGCAGCATAAACCATGATTCATTGTCGTAAAAAAATATACGTGAATATTCAAAACTTGTGGAATATTGTATTTTTTCTGAATTTGTAACTAAAAATTCAAAATATCATTGAAAGTAATTTAAAAAAAAATAAGTTTTCAATTTTGATTTTAAAGAACGTTCCATTTAAATTCAGATACTCATTTATCAAAGTGAATTTATTTCAAGCTTTTTTAAATTAATTTTTACCTAATTTTAAAATTAAAAATGGTTTTAAAAACTATATTTCTAGAATTAATACTCTGAATACATTAATTTTCAATAAAATATATACGTATTACTTAAATCATAACAAGAGATGATTATAATGTAAAATCTACTCTTAATAATATTTAAAAAACGAATAGAAAAGATCTGGAAGTGTGACTTTCCAAAATGAGATTGCCTTCATATTTTTATATATTGAGAGAGATTAGAATAAAAAATATGGAAATCAGTAAATTAAATAACTAAAGAATTTGAAATAATAACTCTCTATTATCTTATTTTCATTATAAATTTTTAGAGGGAAGTGAAATGTTTAATTAATAAATTATAAAAAATAAGTTTTAAAGAAACCAAGTTTTTACCGATTTATTTGTTTTAATTTGAATTCAGTTACTATCGAAACTTTTAAATGAGTTAGCTATTTTTTTATTTATGTATGAAGATTGATTTCATACATCTTTTGAAGCTAAAAATTACTTTTTGGGTGATCCATCAGAATAAATCCGTAATTAATTCATTAAACAAAAATTTTTGGATGAATAGCCATACAAGTATAACATAAATTTAAAATGATTGGGAATCCAAACACGTATATGTGTATGTGTTAAATTTTCATATATATATATATATATGAAAATTTAAGTATGATGTTAAAATAAAAAAGATTATAAATAAAACTTGTATCATCTTAAAATGAGCAATGGCATTTTATAAAATTTTGCAGTTTATTGCCAATATTTATTAATGATACCTTAGTCTGCATATACAGATGTGATAAAATAACAGCTAATACAACATAATGTATTGTAACATTAACTTATAACAATTGTGTAACAGTTAATACAACATGCTCGCATTCTTTTTATATGAGCTTAAAATTTCTAAGGATTTAATATATTTTATTTAGTATGTGTAAAAGTGTGACATTACTCATGTGTAAAGAGAGAATCTGGCACATGATATGCTAAGATTGTGTAAATATAAAATTAAAACGGTTCTAAAGCGGCCTGATGGTCAATTGGTTAACGCTTTGGCTTTTGGTAAAACATATTTTAATTTCGGATCTTTGCGATAACATGGATGTTCATTAGTGGTTCGGATTCCATGTTAAACAATAAGTATCGGTCTAATTAGCCTATAGTGTGCAAAAATTGATCATAAAGAGATAAACCAAACGGTTCTAAATAGCCCACAGTGTTTAAAAAGGGATTGTAGAGCGAATCAGATGAATCTTCCTCCATGGTAATACTTGATAATATTTGTAATGAAATATTTTTTTCCAGTGGAGATGTCGACTAGTAGATAGTCAAGCTTATGGCATGGTAAGCTTATTTTTATGGACAGGCTTTTATACCTTACTTTATTTAAAAAAAAAAATAAAAAAAAAACAGAAACTTGTTGTAAGTTGATATTACAATACATTATGTTGTATTAACTGTTATTTTAGCACAGGGGTATATGCAGACAAAGGTATCATTAATAAATATTGGCAATAAACTGTAAAAAAAAACGTACTAACGATAATCTAAATTATGTAAAAAATACCGTAACAAACCAAACTTCTGGTTAGCTGTTAATATTTCTAATATAGGGAACCTATTTCGAATACCGACTAGTGAATCAAACTGAAAATTCTTATGCTTATACCAGAAAAAAGCAAATAAATGTAGACAGGAAAGTCCTTTAATTTCTTCCAAGAAAAAGGTCAAGTATCGTTTCTAGGTAAAAGGAATGGGGCAAATATAATGAATGTACTGAAAAATTAACCTATTGAAACAAAGCCACCATTGTGAAATGGCCAAAGAGCTTATAATTTGCATTTAGAAGTATAAATCCCCTATAATGTATAAAAAATGTGTATTATAATAATCATTTCCAATTAAAGTGGATAGAGCTTATTTATTTTATATGATTCAAGCTCACTATATATGGATTAAACGTTGAGAAAGAAATGATTGTTTTTCCCGAGAAGAAAAGTAACATTTAAGCAACTTGATCCAGTTCACATCACACGAAGTAGTAATTTCACTCTTATTTTTATTATTCAAGTTACAATTCCAAGATTATGTAAATATAAAATTAAACGGTTCTAAAAGAAACTTCTGGTTAGCTGTCTATATTTGTAATTTAGGGAACCTATTTCTAATACCGACTAGTGTACTAAACTGAAAGTTCTTATGCGTATACTAGGAAAGAGCACGATAAATTAATCAAGGTCATGAATAAATTAATTAATTAAGCAAGATAAATAAATGTAGACGGGAAATTTCTTTCATTTTTTCCAAGAAAAAGAACATGAATTCATTTCGTATTTGACATTACAAAGCTAAAGGAACTTTTGTGACAAATATAGCGAATGTACTGAAAAATTAACCTAATGAAACAAAGCCACCATTGTAACATGGCCAAAGAGCTTATCATTGATTTTAGAATTATAAATCCTCTATAATGAATAAAAAATGTGTATTATTATTATAATCATTAAAAAAAATCCTCATCATCAAAATAATCATTATATATTAAAGTGGGTGAAGTTTACTTCTTTCATATGATTCAGAAAGGAATTATTGTTTTTTCGAAGAAAAAAGTCACTATTTAGTAACTTGATTCACATCACATCACACAAATAATTACACTTTTATTTTTATTTTTCAAGTGACAAGTAGAAGTTGGTGAAAACATAAAAAGGTGCCGAAAAACATATGCTCTAATTCAAGTATAAAAAATTGTTTTCAACCTTTTCAGTCTATCAACACCTCAACCCATTAAATTAACACTTTCTCTGATTTATTTTGAAAGCACTTTTGACTGTGGATGTAGTAACAGCACGATCTAATTGCATCGAGGCCTGAATGGAAGTATTCATCTGTCGCTTCTGAAATGCGTTGCAGTTAATTACGGTTGACAGTGAAAGCGGGAGGTCACACTCATCACAAGGACAAGAAACCCAAAACTCACAAATGTAGGTGGCGCGCATGTCATTAAAATTTTTTATGCCTTCTTCACTTCACTTGATACTGTAACCTTGAAAGCTTGACAAAAAAAAAAGGAATAATTGAACTTGATCTTGATTTTAAGGCATTAGGTTACTTCATTTGCAACAAAATAAAACTGAATTTCAGTATAGCTTTTAAATTGCTACATCTTTGCAATTGGGACTGTTACGAGTTTAAATTGTTTACCGTTAATGCCAAATAATGTTTTTATATAGATCCGAGATAGAGTAAATTATAATATATTTTTGTATTGTGATTAATTATGATGTTTCTTATCGTTATCATTACAATTATAATAATCATTTCTGGGTGTTCTGTTAAACCGAAATGTAATTGAAATTTTAAAAGTAATTATAAGAAGCAACAGAATTAATTTTAATATAATTATTTGGAGAAATAATAAGAATTTAAATTTTATTATTAAGTGAATCTTATAGAGTGAAGAAGATAGAATCTTAAGAGAATCTTATAGAGTTGAAAAAAAAGTTGAAATAAATATGATTCCAGTAATTTAATGAAAACAAAAAATAATGAAATTAAATAATAAGAAATACTTTCTTCATTTTTTTCTAATTTTATAGCATAGAAAGTCTGTTTTGTCATTAATCATTAATCTGTATACAATACCCTTGCCTAGATTATTCATTTGTAACTATTAATGATATGCTGCGAAGATATTAACCCAGTGCGCATTTTGTAAAGTGGTTAAAATCATATTAATCCTTTAATGTGTAGCTTGAAGTTATTGGTAACATCATTGGTAGGCATGAATATTGAAAAAATCCTTAAATTGAGTTCTCTTCATGTTTATTTTGTAGAATTTTAAAGGTGTTTTTTAAATAGATTTTTGATAATTTTTTTGTATAGCTTATTTCTTACTTTGTATTTGCATATTCATAATTATACATTTTCTTTTTGATCTTCCTCTTTCCTGATAAACTTATAGTTGTATGAATGTGTTTTATAATTTTGAGTTTCGTTGTCGAATAAATACAATGGATCTTGAATCTATCGGTAACTGTCTTTTTTATGTTTATCTGAAATATGAAAATTTATTTGAATGGATTTGTTATGCGAACTGTGTTTCTCAGTCTGTTGACCACTATATTTATATTTATGTTGTGTTATTTTATTATAATAATATATATGTATATATAAATTATGTCAGTTCGATGAATAAATCCATCGACAGATCAAAGCAAATACTAGCAGTTGAAAATTGCCGATGAGTTCAGTTTACATCAGTAAAAATACGGAAATGTAATGCGTTGTTGATAATACGATACTACAAATAAGTATAACGTTCAAATGATATCCAACTTATGTAAAGTCTCAACTTTTATTTACTGATGTAAAACAAAGGTACAAATTGTATTAATTTAAATTCCTCAACAGCTATTCATTAAATTGTATACTTTCAATGTATCTTATGTGCACATCTATATTTGTTATTTATTTCCATGGAAGTACTGAGTAATTCTTTTTTCAATTCCTACTATTAGTTCACACTCTCCCTATATACACTGAAGAGACAAAAGTCATGGGATACCTCTTAATATCGTGTCGGCCCTCCTTTCACCCGGCGAAGTGCAGCAACTCGACGTGGCATGGACTCAGCAAGTCGTTGGAAGTCTTCTGCAACAATATTGAGCCATGCTGTCTCGATAGACGTCCATAATTGTGAAAGCGTTGATGGTGCAGGACTTTAGGCACGAACAGACCTCTCGATGATGTCCCATAAATGCTCGATGGGATTCATGTCGGGCGATCTAGGTGGCCAGATCATTCGTTGGAATTGTCCAGAATGTTCTTCAAACCAATCGCGAACAGTTGTGGCCCGGGGACATGGCACATTGTCATCCATAAAAATCCCATCATTGTTTGGGTACATGAAGTCCATGAATGGTTGCAAGTGATTTCCAAGTAGCTGAACATAAGCATTTCCAGTCAATGTTCGGTCCAGTCGCACCAGAGGACCAAGTCCATGCCATGAAAAAATAGCCCACATCATTACGGAGCCACCAGCAGCTTGAACAGTGCCTTGCTGACAGTTTGGGTCCATGGCTTCGTGAGGTCTGCGCCACACTCGAAACCTACCATCAGCTCTTACCAACTGAAATCGTGACTCATCGGACCAGGCCACATAAACATTTCCATTCATCTAGGGACCAACCGATATGCTCACGTGCCCACGAGAGTCGCTGCAAGCGATGTCGTTCTGTCAGTAAAGGCACTCGAGTCGGTCTTCTGCTGGAATAGCCCAAGAAAGCCAAATTTCTCCTCACAGTTCTAACAGACAAGTCCCTTGTACGTCCCACATTGATTTCTGCGGTTATTTGACGCAGTGTTGCTTGTCTGTTAGAATTTACGACTCTTTGCAGACGTCGCCGGTCTCGGTCGTTAAGTGCAGGCGGTCGACCACTGCGCTGTCCATGGTGGGATGTTATGCCTGAAATTTCATACTCTCGGCACACTCTTGACACAGTGGATCTGGGAATGTTGAATTCCCTAACGATTTCCGAAATGGCATGACCCATGCGTCTAGCTCCAACTAACATTCCGCGTTCAAAGTCTGTTAATTCCCGTCGTGCGGTCATCATCACGTCAAAACCTCTTCACATGAATAACTTGAACAGAAATTAAAGTTCTGCGAAAGCACTGAGCATTTATACCTGTTCTACGCGATGCTACTGCCATCTGAAAATTTGCATATTGCTATCCCATGACTTTTGTCACTTCAGTGTATGTCTTGCTCAAATTTTCAATCGTTCATAAAATACTTTTTATTCATCCACTCAAATTCAAATACATTTTTTTTTAACTTGCAGTGGATGACACTTGATGTTAATACAGTTTTTTCAAATATTAATTCATTAATTAAATTTAATTAATTAATTTTAGGTTTTTTTTAGATTTAAGTTGCATGTATCTAATAATAGATGACGCCAGATGTAAGAGGGAAATTTCAACTTTATTTGCAAAGGACGTTTCTGCAATATAGCGAAAAAAAAGTAGGAATTGACTTTAAATTTTTAAAATTTAAATTTTTTTTATATTACTTGCTTGAAAAGAAGAAAAATAAATGTGGAAAACAATGGTTTAAAGCATCATGCATTGGCAAACAAATTCATCTTCTTACTGTTCAACCTAGGTGTTTAATCACTGTATTTATCATTTTGGTGTTAAAAGCATCTTTTTTTTGTATGAATTCTCTGTGTGACAATTTTCCTTACATTCTACATCCTCTTTAATGATAATGCATTTTTTCTGCTAGGCAGTGTATTCTTAATGGTTGGTGGTGATTTTAGTGAAGGCTAAATATATGGAATGATTTCAAAAACAGTACTTTTTTAGTTTTAAAGAGTTATTTTTAAGTGCAAGATTGTAAATGTACTAATATTGAATCAATAAGAAACAACAAGCATAAAATTATTATAATATACATTTAATAACAACAATAAAATCCAGTTATTAAACAACAAATATAATGTTTGACAAAACATTTTTGCACTTAGAAAATTTGATTCTATAGGATAAAATACATTGGCAGTTATTTTAATCACATCGATGATATGTAATTCAGAATTGCACTAAAAGGAGAATTCTTTTCGTCTATTTCATATTATAAGCTAGTAAGACAAAAAAAACAAATGACTTATTAGTTTGAAATATGGTAAACATGTATTATTCACATACTTTCAGAATCAAGAAACAAAAAATAATTTATTAATTATGACGAAAAATAAAATACTTTTCCAAATAATCTTGATTAAAAATAAAAATTTCAAATATGAATATAAACTTATTGATGGTTATGTAAAAAAATTACACGCATTTATCATTAAATCTATTAACCATTGAATGTACTTAAAATTTTTTTTATGATTTAATCATATAATAAAATTACATCAACGAAATTTAAATGCTCAAACAAATACCAATATAACTGTACATTAAAATATTATTTTTTTAGTTTAAATAAAAAAATTCTTTATTAACTAAGTATTTTAAACAAATAAACTAAGTATTTTTTTAACTAGGCATTTTTATCAAAATTATTTTTTAAAACATACAGAGATTTGCCCCTTAAAATGATTAATAAATTGAAATATTTTTGAATAAAAATAATTTTTTTTTTAAATAAAAAATATTTTGCTTATATGTATTTCAAGAAATCAATAATATATATATACTGTATGATCTGGCCATGAAGTGGTTTGAATATGTTTATTTTTTGTAGATATAGAGGAACTCCTTTTAACAATGTTTAATTTTAATTATGTTTATCTAGTTAATAATAAGTTAAACAGAGTATTTAAATAGATTAAGCATTTAGCTCCTTGAAATTTGACTTTACTAAAAAAATTAGAATCACAAACACATAAAATAGCTGGATCAAAAATTTATATGGGCAATATTATATACCTGCCCTTACTTTTTAAATCGCATTACCTCACAATGGCATTGAATAAAGTACATATTTTATAAGTTATTACATTTGCGGAATATTAAACCTCATATAAATAAGAAAAAAAAAATAATAAACTCTAAGCAAAAAAATTTATTTTCCTTTTTTTTAAAAATAAATGTCTTAAATTTAGTTGTTCAGTTATAGACGATATGCTATGTTAATGTAGAAATATGTTCTAATAAAGTAGTACCTTAACTCGTTTTAATGTATTTTGAAGTGCTGTATTATTTACAGTAATTCAAAATACAGTATACATAAACACAAATTCGAAGTACAATGTTATTTATTGTAATATGTTTATAAATTGAAAAACAAACAAAAAATTTGATCAGGAAAAAATATTTACAAAATTATAAGTACAAAACAACAAACAAGCACAGTATTTTTATTTTTATTTCAATTACTTTTATTAGCTCTCTCTCCGTATATATATCTTGTTCAAATTTTCAATCTTTAATAAAATAATTTTTATTCATCTACTCAAGTTCAAATACATTTTTTTGATCTTGTAGTGGATGACACTTGATGTTAATACAGTTTTTTTCAAATATTAATTCAGTAATTAAATTAAATTAATTAATTTTAGTTTTCTTTAGATTTAAGTTGCATATATCTACCAATATATGGCGCCAGATAAACTTAAAAAAATGAATGAAAATTATTTATAAAGAACTTTCTACAATATAGTGAAAGAAAAGTAGGAATTGACTTTAAAATTTTTTTTTTATATTACTTGTTTTTAATTTTTTTTACCTTGTAATATTCCATTTATAATTGTAACACTCGAAAATATATTTATTAAATTTCAACATTAACTCAATAGGGATGGTTTCCGTTTATCACTTTATTTACAGAAAAAAAAACCGCATTTAGTCTATATCGTAAAAATAGTTGTTTCTGTATGGCGGAATTATAGCGAGATGGTATTGTATACAGAAACTGCAATTCTTAAAAACCTTTCCTAAATGATAAATTAGGTAAGCTAAATTAAATTTTTGGAAAAAGCGTTATAATGATTCATATTTAAAGGCGGTGATATTTTTTAAACATTATTTTAAATTTTGCAAATATTTTTACAAAAATAAAAATAAGAATAAATTCATATTGCGACCACAAAGTTTAAATAAACTCTGCATCGAAATTTTTTAAAATGCCTGTTATTCATATTACATTTCAAAATACATGATGAGGAATTTGAAACAACTTTATATTGATAGTATTTATATAATGTAATTTTATTAAAATTTATATTATAAAACTTTTTTAAGACAGTATATATAATCTTTCTGTAATTATGTATTGATTAGTAATGACATTATAGTAATATTTTTATAAATTTTTTGTGCAGATTATTATAACAGAGAAAAAATATTTATTTTTGTAAATGTTGTTTTACATTGGGAATGCAAGAAATAACTTTAAAATAAAGAGAACAACATTGAAAACAAACATTTGAGATAACTATAAATGCAAATTCAGAGGCATATTTACATTAAAATATGTATTACTTACTTTCTGAATTGTGCAAATAAAATCACAAGAACTGTTCTATTAAATATACTGATATTAATGTTACACAATAACATGCATTTGATTTAATATCATTTAAGGAACTACAAACGTTTGCACCATTTTTCAAAAACAACTTCACATATATTTACTATTCATATTATGGCAACATATTTATTATAATTTGTCTGACAACAACCCTCTATCGATAAAAACAATATGCGCTTTCTTTTTGTGATTTTTTTAAAATTTGTGTTCACAAAAGTTCATTTCATATGGAATAACCGATAGTTTTTATCAATTTGCTGTAAATTGTTCTCTCTATGTATATATATATATATATATATATATATATATACCATATATATATATATAATATATATATATATATATATATATACCATTAATAAAAGCCTTTCAACTTTTGATAAAACATGTATTATTATCTATATTGTTCAGTATAGCAATTACACAGATATTCAAATCGCACAATGACATATAATTATTTCAAATTATTTTCTAAAAAAATTTTTTATCTGTGTAGTTATTTTGAAATATAGATTTTTAATTTCAATATGTTACCTAAGAATTAGATTTTCTGTAGAATTTGAGAATTAGCAAACATTTTTATACATTTATCTGGATTTCAATTTGAAAAAGTGTTTGTTTTTAAATGCTTGAAATATCTCTGATGAGATAAATTATTTTTGGAATAAGATCAATTTAATCCTTTAGAATTTTTTTTTCTATCGATGAAGGGTTAGTTGCACATATGCGATAATTACTGATACTGGCTTTCTAATATGGAGAAAAATTAAGATCAAATTGTGCAAACACTTTATTTTTATCCACTTCCAATTTTTCCTTCCTGTATAGTCGAGGACATTCTTCAGTAGTTGGGCATCCAATCTTCTTAATGAACTCATTTGCCGCGACATTAGAGCTGCAGGTCATCATGGCAAATCCTTTCACTTCTGTATGAGAAGCGATGAGCCTTCGCAGAAGAACTTCAGCAACAGCCGGGTCATCAGCATACAGTGGGCCAACCTGCCCGAAATTGGTGCAGCTGCGTTTGATGGTACCAAATCCGACGCATTTTCCATCTTTGTGGGCTACCAAGGTCTTGCTGCCGAACTCTTTGCAGTTGAGTTCCAGTGCCTTTCTTCTTTCGTATCCCATCAGGGCAAGATCGTACTCGAACATGGATGGTAAATGTGATTCTTGAAAAGGTTCCAGAACGATTCCATCCGGTATTTGATCAGAAAGAGCTTCGTGATTCACTGGATTTTCAGTTTCATTCACTACGCATGTCCATGCAGTTTCGACAATGGGGAATCCACCTCTGTCTCGATATAGTACCAGTTTATCTGGAACTGCATTTAAAGCAGCGTTTCGCGAGCCAATGTGTTCCATGCACGCATCCCACACCTGCAAAATAATTTTATTAAGATTTATTTAAGATAGTGATGTAAATATTTAATAACACAGTAATTAGTTTATGTGAATATAGTATCAGTTTATCTGGCACTACATTTAAGGCAGCGTTTCGCGAGCCAATATATTCCATGCAAAATCTGCAAAAATTATAAGATAAAAAATGCATTACTTGAAATTTTATAAACAGGTTTTAATTCATCAGATTAAATTAAAATTTAGGAATAAATAGTGCTTATAAAAAAACGTAAAACATTTGATCACATATAAAATAAACGTACCTTTTTGCCAATGCCATAACCACGATATTTCTCAAGAACAGCATAAATGCCAACAAATACAAAATTTGGATTGTGAATGACAGCACTGCATACTCCTATTACTTCACCTAGAAAATATATGGTATTTCAATAACTTGATTTATGTAACAAGTAATATTATTAATTATAATCACGATTATTTATAAAAATCTCCAATTACATACTATACTAAGAGACATTAAAATTTTTCCAAATTAGTTCGTCTTTGTGATATTATAGAAGAAGAATTAAACTTAATTAAAAGTAAAAGAATTAAAGTTAATTAAACAGTAGAATAATTAAACTTAATTAAGCAGTAGATGAATTAAACTTAATTAAACAGTAGAAGAATTAAACTTAATTAAACAGTAGATGAATTAAACTTAATAGATGCATAGATTATTTAGTGCTTGTAGTACACTTGTATTTACTTACACAATCCTTAGCATGGAGCAACAATTTATTAATACCTACATACTCAAGGACAAGATACTTATTCCTTTATATAATTGAGAGTAATTTATCTAATATATCCATTTTGGTAAATTGAATTCCATATGTAATTTGTAAAATTAAGATGAAAAACATATTTAATTAACTGCAAAAGATGAAATTTATATTGGTTTTCTTTATTTTCACATTTTAATGAAGAATTTTTATAAACAAATTAAGCATTGTAAATATAATTTATTGAACAATGAGTTATAAAATGGGGTTTAAATAAAACACAACTTTTAGAATAATTAATGGTTATATGAAAATAATTTAAAATGAAAATAATTTTCTGCTCTATATAAAATAAAGTTATGTATTATTTTAATAAAATAGACAACTAAATGAGTATCAATTTCATTTCTAAACAGAAAAGTAAAATTAAGAGCCTATTCTAATTCACTGAATTGGTTATTTTATAATGCAAATGTTATAGCATGCTACAAAAAATACAACAAAAATTCCAAAAAATTTAGCTTGTATTAAATGTTGTAACTAATTCCCATAGGATAATGAAAATATATATTTCTGCTTTACATAAAATAAAGTTATATATTTTTTTAAAAATAAAATTAACAACTGAATGAATGTCAATTTCATTTGTAAAGAGAAAAGTAAAATTAAGAGCATATTTTAATTTACTGAATTGGTCATTTTTTAATGCAAATGTTACAGTATGCTACAAAAAAATTCAACAGAAGTTCCAAAAAAGTTAGCTTATATCAAATATTGTTACGAATTTCCATAGGACAAGTACAATATTTTTTTGCTGTTCATAAAATAAAGTTGTGTATTTTTTTCTGATTAAAATAGACAACTAAGTGAATGTTAAATTAATTTGCAAGCAGAAAAGTAAAATTAAGTGCAAAATTCTAATTCACTGAATTGGTTATTTTATAATACATAGTATGCTACGAAAAAATGCAACAGAAGTTCCAAAAAAGTTAGCTTATATCAAATATTGTTACGAATTTCTGTAGAACAAGTAAAATATTTTTCTGCTGTTCATAAAATAAAGTCATGTAATTTTTTTTCTAAATAATATAAACAACTTAATGAATGCCAATTTCATTTGCAAGCAGAAAAGTAAAATTAAGCGCATATTCTAATTCTCTGAATTGATTATTTTATGATGCAAATGTTATAGTATGCTACTAAAAATTGCAACAGACGTTCCAAAAAGGTTAGCTTACATTAAATAACGTAACGAATATTCGATTTATCTTACTTTTCATTAAAAACATTTCTAATTGAATTCCAAATGCAGCAAGCAAGAATAAAAAAAAAAAAAAAAAATGCAATACTTTCTGAGTTCAGTCTCGAATAAATCTACCTTAACATTCCATTGTTTTTATCTTTAACCTTGCAGCACAAAAGAATGTTTCCACGGAAGACAGAATCGATTTTATTCAGCAAAACACTTTATTTCCATCTCTATGGATCCCTCGGCTCCTTTCTCATTTGGTCTCCACCAATGCGGGAGCTCAATATTGCGGAGGGAATCAAACGAAATCTTCTGGGACGCTACGTGCATAGTTTCAATTCTCACAAAATGTTACAATATCGATTTGTCTTCCTTTTCCAGAGCCCTGACAATCGAGCTCCATCGCCCACCCCTCATCCCCTCCATCCTCCTGTTTGCTCTTCCTGGGTTCTGGTTCGTTGAACGCCAGCATTTTCTTGAATATGTGGAGGTAGATGTCTGCCCAGGGACGTATACTTTAAACTCAGTCAGGAATCATTTAATTAAATCTTGGTGAAATGAAAGGTTTTAAGTTTCCAATCTTTTTTTTTACTATTTTATTTTATTTTTCGGAGTACAAATAATTGTTCTTTGGCTTTATGCTTTGCATTTGATAAGAATTTCAAATATAATGCTATATCCATTACCATTTCTGCAAATGTATCTGGAAATAAGTTTGTTTATAAAACATTCAATTATTTAAGGCTTACAATGGTTGCTTAATTGTGATCCACCAAAATCTAAGCCAAGCTATCCAAATTGCATCCTAATTTAAAAGACATCGTAAAAGTCCTCAAAATAATGTTTTATGCATTTGATTTTTTTTTAATTCTTATAATATGAAATTATACAAAATAATTAAGTTAATGAGGAAGTATTTAATTTAATTATCTATATATTATTTTTTACTTGCAATTTCTAAATTATTTCTCATTTCAGTGATTCAAACTTTTTAACCTACACAATGATTTCAACAAATTTCTGAAACCAAAAGATTATTAGATAATACCCAATCAATTATAGATTTTTATAACATAAAATTTTGGCTTATATTTCAGATTTATATCAAATTGCATAATACCCACTAACTTTTTACTTTGCTTTGCTTTAATTGTTGTTTGTTGTTGTTGTTGTTCACCACCAAAATTTAAGTCAAGCTGTCTATACTGCAACCCAACAAAAAAGACATCGTAAAAATGCTCAATATAATGCTGTTTTAATGTGCTTTTTTAAAATTCTAATACTATAAAATTATATAAAATAAATATTAAAAAATAAGTTAAAATGGATTTATTTATTTAATTGTTTATATCTTATTTCCTACTTGCATTTTCAAAATTATTTCTTATCTCAATGATTCAAACCTTTTGACTTACACAATGATTTCAACAAATTAGTGAAACTAAAAAAATATTAGATAATAACCAATAAATTATAATATAATATTTTGGTTTACATTTCAGGTGAGTATAATATAATATATTGGCTTATTTTTCAGGTGAATATTAGATTGCACAATAGCCACTAACTTTTTACTTTGCTTTGCTTTAATTGTATTCCCCCAAAATTTAAGCCAACTGTCCGAATTGCAGTCCAATATAAAGGACATCGTAAAAATCCTCAAAATGATGCTGCTTTAATGCATTTGCTTTTTTTAATTCTAATAAAATAATATTATATAAAATAATTAAGGTAATAAAGAATTATTTAACTTAATTATTTTTTATTTGCATTTTATAAATTATTTCTTATTTCAGAGATTCAAACCTTTTGAACTACCCAATGATTTCAACAGATTTCTGAAACCAAAAAATTATTAGATAGTAACCAATAGATTATAAATTTTTATAATATAATATTTTGGCTTATATTTCAGGCTTATATAATCAGAATTTCAGGTAAATCTCAGTTTGAATAATACCCACTAACTTTTTACTTTGCTTTGCTTTAATTGTACTCCACCAAACTTTAAGCCAAGCTGTCTAAACTGCAGCTCAATAAAAAAGACATCGTAAAAATTCACAAAATAATGCTGTTTTTATGCATTTGTTTTTAATTCTAATAATATAATATTATATACAATACATATAAAAAATAAGTTTTTGAGGATGTATTTTATTTAATTGTCTAAGATTATTTCCTATTTGCATTTTCTAAATTATTTCTTATCTCAGTGATTCAAACCTTTTGACCTACATGATGATTTCAAATTTCTGAAACCAAAAGATTATTAGATAAAACCCAATCAATGGTAGATTTTTATAATATAACATTTTGGCTTATTGCTCAGATTGCTAATACCGACTAACTTTTTACTTACTGATTACCATTATGAGTATCACATTATATGTGACCCTTCGAGACAATTATTATTTCTTTTTATTAGCTCCAAAGAAAACTAAACGGTTTGAACACTCCTTTACTAAATAGACACGACTTGTTGTTTTCTTCTTCGCATAAAAACCCCATAATTTTTCCTTTCGAACTTTTAAAAGTTTTTAAGCTAATAAAAAGTTAAAGTAGCTTCATTCTGTTCCTTAGATTAAAAAGCTTTTTTTAGTAGCATTATAATAATTTCTATTCTTGAAATAAATAGATAATTAATTTTTTTAATAATCTACTGATTGAGCTTGTAAATTAAGTGTAACATTACAAATTATTATTTATTAATTACCTATAATTATTATTTAGATAATTTTGCGTTGTTTAGATAATTACGCATGATAGTCATCGTAATGCGATAATTTTTCTTTAAATTTGTCTCTAATAATAGAAAAAGTGCATTTAACATAAAATTTGTAAACTTCCGTCACAGAAATAATCGCATTTAATAGGTGTAATTAGAGTTGGTTCTTAAGTATTAATAGTATTATTAGGGAAATAATAAAATATTTCAAAAAATGATATTTTTCCATTCTATAACATTAATAAAAATTTAAATTATAAAGAGATGGATTCTTTATCTGAGAAGTTGGTGTTTAAAATTCATATAAAAATATGTTGGGTTCACTTAAATAGTTTTTAGATTAAATTTTTAAGTGAAATATTTTTTCATTCATAAACGGAATAGCTTATTCTTTTTTTAAAATGGAATGTTTTCTTTTAAAAACATTCTCATGAATTCTAAAAATTGGTAATACCTCATATTTTAATTTTTTAAAATTCTTTTCATTTTCAGGTAAAAAAGGAATTCTAAACATCATTTTTTTGGGGGGGAGATAAAATATTTGAATACATTATGATGTTATAAGATATTAGCAAATGCTTTGGATAAAATGTACATTGGAATATACAAATTTTATCCAATGTATTTGTAACATAATGCAATAGAGTAATTTAAAGAGTTTAATTTCCTTACTATTGCAATGCGGAATACTATATTTTTAAAAGAGTTGTTGCAATAATAGTGGAATTTCCTTTAGTAGAATGTTGAAAATGATTACAAAAGATTTAACAATAAAATATAACATTGAATCAAATGATAATAAATAAATCTTTTTTATTTACTTTAACAAGGATTTCTTTAATTAAATTAACACATAACTCAATATTAATAAATTACACTTAAGTATTTTAATTTTAATATTTTAATATAATTTTCTCTGTTAATTATGTTTTCTTTCATAATAGGATGTGCTTCCAGAAAATTTTTAAAATGAACAGAATGTCATGAAATTATTTGCACATAGTGTTTCAAAATTATTGTAAGCTCACATTTATAAAATGTTCATAAGAAATTGGTATTTTGAAATAGTTGATACTTGGAGTTTGGATTTTATTTTGAATACAATCAACGTGGGGAAACTTACATAAACGTGACATATATAAGAAATTTAATTTGTTATATTTGCAATTAGAAATTAATAAATTTAAATTACCAAATTTTCATTTACCTTAATCATATTAATATACAATAAGCACACAATGGTGATGTTCTGATGATGAAACAATGTATTATAAAAGTGATCTTTCAAAATCACCTTTATCTGAAAAACATAGTAACTGAAAATAAAACAGAAAATATGATTTTAAAGCACATTTAAATCGAATATTTGAATGAAAATTGCCTTCCTTCTGCAAGACAAGTGTGAAGCATGCAAGAGCACGTGCATATACACAGGAAACATTTTAAATTTGATGGAAATACATTTTTAAAAAACTTTGAATTACAGAGACGTGCTGAAATTTAAACAGGATTCTTATACGTTGCCTTTTGTATAAATTTCGCTATTGTAAAAAATCTCCTTCTTATGTAAAAATTGTATTATTCAAAAGAATATGACATTTATTTAAAATTCTAAAATATTGCATATTGCATAATAAAACACTGAATTTTTCTAAAAATGAATTATATGCGTAAAATAGAAAGTAAGAGAAGGATTTTCAAACGCATTAGAAAAAAATAATTTTTTTAATATGACGATACATTTTTTTCATTTAAACTATTTGTCATAATTTTTTTTTATTTTGGAAAGAGAGAGAGAGAGAGAGAGAGATTTGGTATAATATTAATTTTCTCCTATTTTCTTCTGTTTCTCTTCAATTTATGTTTGTTAAATGATTGAATTTGTATTTTATAAATTATTTTATAAAACTTACCCTACAAATAACTTATACAAATTATTTGTATGGTATAATTATAGATAATTTTATTGGAGATATATATCACAGATATAATTTTTGTTAACTTTGCATTTAGAAGTTTAAAAAATGTAAATAACCAATTTGCATTTACCTCAATTATGTATCCTATCAGACTCGAGAGAAAGAAAAATTAGAGCTAATAAATTTAATGAATTACAAATGTGAATTTTGATTTCCGTACATCCCTGCTTTAGAACATATTTTTTTTTCTTATTCATCTTAAACTATATTAACCGCACTCAGATAAAAACATTTTATGAAATATTATGTTTAACAATAAATGTCTTATTTTCATTAAATTATTTTCCTTATATATCCATTCAAAATAAACAAGCAGCCTAGAAATCAAGGAAAAAAAATCACGAACCTTTTTTTCTACGCATTCCGTTTAAGGATTGAATATTTATTAATAACTCACGCATACAGATATCGCAATCAGTTGTGGTAGATATGGATAAAAACCATTCTATTAAAACCAGTAGAAATAAATAAGGAATTAAAATACGTCGAGGAGCAACAGTTTATGTATAAACAATTCATTCCTAAGCCTGGTATCAATTCTTATACATCAGTGCAGGCATTCGACTCATGATTGTCCTTGACAAAAAGAAATCTTTAATGCCAAATGCGATCATAACTTATCTTTATGACTTTTAAAGAATTGTTTGAATCTGCCATTGCATGAAATGTTAGCTATTATTGCCATGCACCACGTTTGAAGCATGTTGTTTTATTTTCTTTATTATATAACCTCATGCTAGGTACTAAATATTAGATTATTCAATATGAAATGAACTTTGGACCACATAATACAAATTGTATGAATGTATTTAATCAAAAAATGTACCACCTATAGCAGCGAACTTCTCTCATCTATTTTAAGACTTTTTTATAGTTTTCAAAGTTTAAAGTTTCAGTTTCGTTTTACAGTTTCGAAAGACATATATTATTTAAAATTCCAGAAATTGAGTGATAACTTCGTGACTGAAAAAGGGCTTATGTTTTAAAAACATTTCCAGATGTTTAAAGAAGTTATAGTTAGTAGGAGAGAAATATGGTGAATATAATGAAAGAGACAGAACTTCAAATATCAAACCATTCAGTTTTCGATGTATGACTTGTGAAACACTAGGTCTTGCGTTATAATGAAGAAGAATAATGCATTTTCAATTTACTAACACTAATATTTGTAACAAAAAATTATATCGCACAATATAAATTTGGCCGAGTGTCAAGCGTGCAGGCGCTCGGTACCACAGATTCGAGTTCTAGTCCCGGCGGTGCAATAAATGTCTGTAGTGATTCGGAATCCACTTTAGACCGTAGGTCCCAGTCTCATATGACTGTAGAGCGTCACGGAGCCAAGTCAGACTTCTACCTACAGGTGCTCTATCACAATAGAGGCTGTCCTCTTTTCACATTCAACCATGAGTCCATATGGGTTTGTGAGCTTGTTCTAGATGTCTACCAAGTGGGATAAGAAACAACAACAGTAATCTACTTTTAACCCAAGAGTCAGATAAAATGTAAATAAATATGAAAATCAAATTGTTCTAAAATGTTTCTAAATGAACTTGCATCAGAATTATTTTGCCCTTAAGATTCTCCAGTTTTTTGTCTAAAGAGACACCACTACTGATCAATAGTCTTTCTTATAAGAGTGTGGCAATACCTTTCGAAAACACTTTCAGGATTAAATGCACTACAGTTGCATATCATACCGAAAAAAGGGAATAATTACAACCATGCAGTTCAATACCATGTGACACACTTTATCGTCCCCTCCATAAGAATTTAATTCGAATGAACCCACACACTTTTGTGTGACTAATCCTCGGTATTCTGCAGTTCGGGACGGACATCCCATGAATAATCTATTCATGGATGGAGGTAAAGGGAGCAACTTTTGTTGTGATAGAGCATCCGTAGGTAGAATTATGACTTGACTCCATGAAGCTCATACAGTCATATGAGACCAAGACCGACAGTTAAAGTGGATTCCGAACCACTAAAAACGCCCATGGCACCAACTTGACCCCAAAATCTGTGGCATATAGAGCCAGATAGCATTCAGGCCCACAAATCTTTAATAATCTAAGAGTCAGGCAATTTATTTACATTATTTATAACCATAAATTGGAAAATAAAACTTCTTCAAAGTCTAAATACTTATATTAATTTTTCCTTAAAAATCCTGAAAATAATACAGTGTATATTACAAATTATAATAAAAAGATTTATTTTCTGAAAATCCATTGGGTAACGATTTAATGAGGGCAATAATCTACAAAATATTTTTCAAATAAATCATTGGTGGATTCGCAAGTTTTTGACAGATGGAAAATTCAAGGCAAAGAAAATGCACTAGAAGAGCTTTAAACTTAGGGAAAAAAATAATATTCTTCCTTACGACGTAGTGCGTTCTTCAAAAAAAAAAAAAGGCAATTTATCGACCCTTATTTTAAGATTGAAACGATGTTTTAATGAGGAAACCATTACTGTCAAAGCTACAGCTTCCTTCCACACACTTAAGCATGTTAAGAGGCTCGAACCTAACACAAAAGCGGCACTTGAGAAAAATGTCTCCTCATTGTTTTCGGCCGCGAAGGAGATTGAACATTTTTTCCTTCTTTCAAAGTAAGACTTCCAGTTTATTTTTGTAGGACATACAGTTTTGGCATTTTAAATTCCTTTAATATAATAAGTATTTAGAAAATTAATCTTTTAAGGTACCTTTTAAAAAACAATTTTTATTTGATTATATTTTATTTATTTTTATCGACAGCAATTCAATGAAAAAAAGTAAATAAATATATATGATAGTATATATAATGTTGAGCAAACCAGCTGCTTACATTTTTTAACCAGGTTTTTATATTTTTTACAAAACAAGCGAGATGGTTTTAATCTTCCTCGTGACAATTGGAGGATTTTTTCAGTTGTTTTTGTTGTAGCTTGAAGATATGCTACGGATGTGTGAATTGGATATCCTTGTCTAACAAATAGTTTTTTAAATTTTTATTAAGAAATTTATTCATAATATTTCTTAAATTTTCATCTAATCTGACTTATTTTTCATACTTTTCTTCAAAGGCGTATCAGCCCCAAGGCTGTCCGCCTACTGGCAGATAGCGTGATATGATATATTTCTTTTTATGAGGAAGAGATTGTCAACCCATATTAGACGCTCAACAGCATATTAGATCAGGACCTACGGTTTAGGATGGATTTCGACTACAAATGCACAAAATGGACTACAAATCGATTACAAAATGGACTTACTTATGGACGATTAATACTTTCGACTAAAAATGGACAACAAATGTCCATGGCACCACCAGGAATCAAAATCGATAGCACCGAGCACCAGAGAACTAGTCACTCGGTCATCAGATCCCTTTCAGACTTCTATCACATGTTAATAATTATTTTGCATATTTTTTAAGCTTGTATGATAAAAATTAAATGCAAATGCAAAATTAAATGCAAGAGTAATGCATTAATGCAAGAATAATAAAAAAATTTTCTATTTAGAGATGTTAATAAGAATTTTTAACCATGTGTTAAATATTTTTGGTTCTAAATAGTTAGTTTATTTTGATAGTTTTAAATTGTCCATTGTCACCTTTATTCTTCCACTCCTTCATTCACTACTCTCTTCAATTCATTAAAAGTCAAGCAAAGTCAAAGAGTCACTATCTTAAATAGCTGATTTATATATATATATTTTACATTATGATCTTATTTCAAAATCAAACTACTTAAAATTTTTACTGAAAATAAGACCAGATTCATGTCCAAAAATATAAAAAAGGAGAGATCCCATAAATGCTTAATATACATAAGAAAAGCATGCCTTAAAAAAATAATAATTTATAAAATATATGTTAATAAAAAAAACTCAATAAAAATCAAAATATATTCTAATTAACGATATTTTCACTCTACACTGTGCATTGCAATTAGTTTAGAATACATTGATTTTTTTTTTTACTAAAAAACATGGCACAGACTTTCTTTCAACCTATCCAATAAAGGTTCAACTCTTCTAAAAAAAGAATCACTATCTTAAACAGCTGATTTATATGTATATTTTTTACATTATGATCTTATTTAAAAATCAAACCATTTTAACTTTTTACTGAAAATAAGACTAGACATATGTCCAAAAATATAAAAAATGAGAGATCCTTAAAATACTTAGTAAGTAAGAGCCGTAAAAAATAACAATTTATAAATTATGCGTTAATAAAAAACTGAAAAGAAAAATCAAAATATATTCTAATTAAGGATATTTTCATTTCGCGTTATGCATTGCAAGTCAAATCCCTTTTTTTCACCCATTGATGGACAATGTCTTTTCTATACGTTTACATAATTGCCGTTCTTCCAGCCATCATAAATATTAATGGCTGTAGGAACCCAGTGGTGTTCAATTGTGCCTGCAGTATTGTCAGCCCATTTTAATGCTTTTATGGTGGGGAGGACCAATTAAGGTGGATGTTATGAAGTTGACAGGCGGTTAAAGTTTGCACGGATAAAGTGGAAATAACGCTGATTAAAGCTCAAGCGGTTTCCGGTAGCTAATGATGTTAAAAGAGAGTTCCTATTTTTATTGTTTATTGAAGGTATTGGAGGAAAGGAATGAAAATGGGTGCATTGAATATTGGAGATTGAAAGAAAAGACGCTTTTAATTTTATGATGTATCAAATGAACTATACATAAAATAAGCAAAATAAAAGCATTTTCATGCAGCAAAAAAATCTGTTCATTTTCTGATACACGAGATAACTGTTGATTTTAAAAATTATGAGACCACATGAAACGACGCTGAAATATTGTTTCATATGATCTTGCATTATGGAATATGCATAATAATGAAATGATATAATGGCATAATGTTAAGAAAGAACTAATACAATTTTGAAAAAGCATTTATTATTTTTAAATAATATTTTTATTTTTTAAAGCGGCTTTGAGAGAAAGAGCAAACAAAATAAAAATCCAAGCAGTTTAAAATTCCTTGATATTCTACTTGTAATGTGGAAATGTGGTAACTAAATTACGAAATTAGGCTATAATACTGAATATTATTTATTTCATGAATTTCTAAACATTTTCTTCTGCATCATATATGTATAAAATTAATATATTTTATGATGTACAAGCCATCTGTTGATTTTATGATTTATGAAACACGAAGCAATATTTCAACATTGGAATATTGTTTCATATATTGGTGTATTATTGTTACGTATTATTGAACAACATAATGACAAAACGATATGATGGTATAATGTTTGAGATTATTTACATATTGACTTTTTAATTGTTTTGATTCAGAATTCCTGTAAAAATAAATTAAAGCTTGTAGTAATAACTACTTTTTATCAATGTGCCTCTTTTGAATGTTTTAATATTTATTTAAGTGAACTATATACCCTTATGTTTGATCCTATTTTATCGGACTGCTACAGGTTGTAAATAAAATAATTTTGATAAAATCAAACATTATCGAACATTAAATAACAAAAATTAAACAAAATATAATATAATAAAATTTAAATAAAATATATCATTATTAAAAGAATCAGTGTGATATTAGTTCTTAAGTTTTTATGTTATGATTTATGAAACATGATAATAATAAATTGCAGTAAAAATATAACTTCAATAAAATAAAAATTTGTATACTGTATTTTGTTGCAATATAAACTGTTACTATATAATTCTTAAACTTAAATTTTATATTTTTATATTGAAATATATTAATGTAATCAAAAATATTGATGTCTTATTTAATTAAATATAAAATACTTTTCAGGACATTCTAAGATCTATGAAATTAAATTCAATGATTTTTCAGTACGAAAACAAATTATATCTATGGAAACAAATTTACTTTTCTAAAATCTATATTGAGCGGATTAAAAACATAAAAAACGCATAAGTAAAAATAAATTTATTTGTTAAATTAAACATTATAATAATATTTGAAAAAAAAAATCATCTATTTATAAACACGTGTTCATATTCAAGATTGTATTAAAAAATCATTTATTTTTTTTATATCGAGTCTGATATTTGCGAATTACTTCTGAATACTATAATTAAAGGAAAATTATTTAAATATTGCAAAATTAGACCATCAATCACTCTTCAAAAATTTTCATTCATATGTTCTAGGAAGAATCATATAACGTTTGAAATGAGGAAACTTTTAAAACCGACGCACAGAAAATCTGTTAAACTATTGTGCAACATAATTAGAATATAACCTTGAATTCATGTAAATACAATTTCATCAGAATACGCAATTAAATTCTGCCTGCGTTTGATTTCGTGCAACGTTTTACTTACGAATTACTTAATTAACCATATTCTTCTTACACCAATGTTTAGTTTTTTTAATATATAAAACGATAAAATTTAATAATAAAGTTAAATAATATCCTGAACTCCGAAACATGCACTTTGGCAAGATCTCATGAGGCCCATATGGGTATATTTGAGCCGAAGATTTTAAGGAATATTCTTGGAAGTGTTAGGGAAAATGATTGTTGGAGAAAACCTTACAACGCAGAAATTTAAAAAGCTATCAAGACCCAGATGTTATAAAATTTATTAAGAACAATAGATTAAACTGGGCTGATCATGTATTTAGAATGATTTAAACCTGGTAAAAAGGCTCGTTTTGGCAAAGCCATTGGTACAAAGAGGACGACCCAATTTGTAACGCATGGACGCAGTTGAAAAAGGTTTTGCTGTACTAAAGGTTAAGAATTAGAAGACCATTACCACCCAGAGGAATGAATGGAAATCACTTCAAAGGGAAGCTTTCGAACACCCTGGGCTGTCGTGCTATTAATGATGATGAAATAACATTACACAGTTTTTAAAATAAAATGAGAAAATATTATTGTAATGTAATATTTGAAAATTCATATTTTTAGTCTATTAATAAGTAAACTTTAAAAAATATTTTTTTTCTTAGATAATAAATTAACACAACTGAATATACAAGTTATTTTAATATTTAAATTTATGGCTAACAACAAACATAATCAAAAATTGAACAAATTTGAAGAGGTATCATATATTAAAAAATCATTAGAGATTTATTGAAATTTATATTAAAGTTAATTTTAATTTTTAAGCATTGTGAAAATCCTTTTTTATTGACATTGAACTCAGAAAAGAATCTAATAATTTTTAAAGACATTTATTAAACTTTGAAATTACAATTTTAGTGATATATATATATATATACTAAAATTTAATTATATATATCAAAAGGTTGAACGGCTAGAATCGCATTGGCAGATCAAAAGAAAGCACGAATTTATACAAAATTTGCAATAACAAGTTAGCAAGTTGTTAAGCATGTTGTACAGGAAATCCTTTGTGTCCTTTTTGATCTGCTAATGCACTTCTAGCCGTTCACCCCTTTGATGTTTATGTTTTTCTAATGATTTTCTGTTTCGTTCATTCAACATAAGCGCAATTGAATAATTTCTACTTTTTTATGTTAACAACAAAAGATATTTGTATATATAATATCAAGAGGTTGAATGGCTAGAATTACATTCTCAGATCAAAAAGGACACAAAAATTTACATAAACCAAGTTAACAATAACAAGTTGTTAAGCATGTTGTACAGGAAATCATTTTGTGTCCTTTTAGATCTGCCAATGCTGTTCTAGCCATTCACTACTGTGATATTTATGTTTTTCATAATTTTCAATCTCATTTCCGCAACTTAAGCACAATTGAGTAATTCTATCTAAATAAATTCTGTCTAAATGTGAGACAGTATAGAAAGAAATCATAAATTAAGTTTAAACTTTAAATATACAGCAAAGATAAATGTTTCAATTTACAAAAGTTAAGAATTACAATCTTATCAACTTAAATATTGAATCAGAAAAAATGTTATTGTAATGAAACATAGACACACTTAAATATGAAAGGAAAAGAGATATAAAATAAGGCTTGTTTGAAATATTTCTTTTTGGAGACAGATGTTTCCTGTTCTGATATTTCTTATCACAAAAAGCATTACAAAGTAATTTTTTATCTTGAAACAACACCTTTAACATGTAATCTGAATGAAAATTGGATTTAAAATGGATGTAAAATCATAATGCATAATACCTATTAACTTTTACAAATGCAAAAGTTTAAGAATATTCCATTTAGAATATATATAACAAATATAACATATTGCATTATATGAATCACGTATTGCACGATTCATACAATAGATTGCATTTAGGTAATACATTGCAACGATTGCGAATAGGGAATAGATTGCAACGATTGTTGCATGATAGGCAATAGATTGCAACAATTGTGATTAGAAAATAGTTTACAACGATTGCTGCACGATAGGCAATAGATTGCAACGATTGCGATTAGGCAATAGATTGCAACGATTGCGATTAGGCAATAGATTGCAACGATTGTTGCATGATAGGCAATAGATTACACTATTCATGCATTAGATTGCAACATGCAATAGATTGCATTTTATGAAACTGTATAGCGTAACTTGCTTAAAACTATATAAATATAAACCAAAATAATAGAAAAATTAAACATTAAAAAAGTTTAATGTAAGTTTTGAATATTTAAAATATCTTAAAACTGCAAAAGAGTATACAAAAACGAAAACCCTTCGAAGCAAAGAAGTTTCTAGTATATAAAAAATAAAAATTCATAACATGCTCTACACGCATACCAATAATTTATAATAATTTCTTTTTTTAAAAGAGTTTTGTTTGGCAATTTATTTATTAAATAATAAATCATTATTAAAATGTATTTGTTTGCATAATCTGTAAGATATTTTACATTTAATATGTAATGGTGACATATGTAAGGAAGATTAGAAGCAATGCTTCTGTCACTACTGTTTTAAAAATATAATTTTAAAAAGCAAATATTTAATGTGACATTCAAATTTATATTTTTAAAGCCTGATTCTTCAAAATAAATGCATGGATCTCAAAACTAGGTCTTAGGAGACTTGAACTTCATTTTGAATACGCCCAGTCATGCAATTCTCTGATAAAACAGCCCAAACTTCGCTGCAAGTGTCCTCAATCGATTACCACACCTGCGGGTTTGAACATCGATTTTCTTATACAAATATTCATTTTAGAATAAACGTGAACTCGGAATTTACTCTGTTTCTACGGAGGTCAGCTGATCGACTGGATTAGTCGTAAAAGTGAACAATTTTTTATGATTATTCTTTATAAATACTTTCTTTCTGATTTTCTTGCATATTATTATATTTATTTTTATGTTACCATTGCAGTTAAATCATTAAATTTCATGCAATTAGTTACTCTAAATATTTTTAGAATATGTACAGATAGGAAATAACAATAAAAAACTAAACGCAGCTTAAACATAAGTTGTTCAACTACTAAGTATAATTTATTCATATAAGAATATTTTAACTGCTACTACTTAACTACTAGGTTATTATTAAACGTAGATAGTTTAACTTTTTTTAAGCGTTTTAATGTAAAAATAAGTAGAAATTAGGCACAACATTTAAATGTATTTTCGTTTTTCAGTTATTATTACTTTTTGTAATTTAAAAAGTTTTGTAATATAAAACTATGTCTTTAATTTTTAAATTTCACTTTCATAATTCCGTTTTACCATTGTTAAAAATTTAAAACAAACATTAAAAACTAAACCAACCCCATTTTTAGATTTGAACATAATTTTCTTATTCAAATATTTATTCTTATAACCCTGAACCAGGAATTTACTTTCTTTATACAAAACCCAGGTGATAGATTTAAGGCGACTCAGTGCAAGGCACTAGAACATTCAAACAATCCAGTCTAATTCCTCACCTTAAAATAACAGCATCACACTGAAACAATATTATAAAAATAGCATGGAAAGAAGAAATTCTTAATTGATTGCTTTCAAGAATAACGCATTTCAAGCATTTCTACTAAATCATTCTAGTCGAGCTAAAATGGCTTGCAAATCATGTTTTTTTGATAACAAAAAGTTTTTTTTCCCAATGTCAAGAGAAAATTACAAATTCTTATGGGATCAAAGTAGTGTAAACACAAGTAAAAAGAAAATAATAAGAGAAAAATTCATTGTCTCATCAGCAAAGTTCTAGATCTCTAATATCATTTCACCTCGAAGTCCACATCAAAGTGGGTCATCTTGCTATGTGGTGTCTGTCCATGATCTCATCTTTCCCACAATGAGGGCGATTTGGTTTATCAAAAATGTCATATGGTGCAGATGACTCCCCAAACACCAAAAATGTCATATGGTCCACCGCAAGTCTCAACATCGTAGATGGCAAGGAAATGTTGAATCTCATCTTTCTTAGATTGGGGCAGGCCGCCAGCATTTTGTAAGACACAGCCTACACGAAGTTTTACAAAGGTCACTCTTCAAACTTTCTTGAATCACGCTTAAAACTTTGCTGCATGCTGATAGGTGAGATAGATCTTTTAGCCCCCTGATAACAAGAATGTTTATAACGTAACACTGAATATCAAATAGCATTTATAACTGTAAGCGTTAATGGAGCACCTTGGTCGCGCAGCGTCAGCTATCTTTTTCTTGGAAAAATACCTGCAAAACATTGCGTTGATCTAGTCCCATAGTACGATTGCAATTTGATTGCTGTGGTAGATATTTGACGAATATTTGCAGTTTATCAACTTTAGAATTTGTTGAGCTAATTTTTTATAAGACCATTTAGATCTTTAATGGAACTGAATAGAGAAAATAATTCTTTCATGAGTAGGATTGAGTTTTTTTTTTAAAAGTTCATAATCAGTGAAGATGGATTCTTCTAATGGAGTTGGTGCATCTGAGACTAAGTTTTTATTTCATGATAATCTTTAGCAGGAACAATCTTGGGGAGTTTGTTGGAAGTGATTCGAGGAAGTGGACGTGGAAAATTTAGGCTGCTTCACCAGTTTGTTGGAATATATTGTTCCAATGGACTTTTTAATTTTCCTTTGAATGGGATACATGACGGCCCTTTGAGGACACCTTTAAATGGTTTAAGTTGTTTTGGAGTAATTACAAATCGGAAGGAAATCCCGATAAACGTAATTTTAAGTTCGTTAAGGAGGAAATAGTAGCATATTGAGAATTTGAAGTAGGAGCAGCTTTCAATTGACCCATCTGTAACGTGTATAAGTCAATTCGTTTTTCAAGCTGTGGGATAAGCTTTCCCAGTTCCACATCACTGTAATTATTTGACACATTTCACATAGAGTGGTAGTAAGAAATTTGATTCACCTCTCGATTCTGTTCTCTCATTAAATTGTCAATTATTTGTCTCTCATCTTTCAAAATTGATTCCACGGATAATGGGCCTGAAATGGTCCGTTCCCCTCAGAATCTTCAGTTTTCTGAGCCATGATGATAGGAGCAGATGAAAATACATCCGTTCAGTATCATTTCCATTCACCTGACTCTCTGTCCCTAGCATTCAATTGTTATTATTTCTTTAAATGTCTTATAAAAATTTGAAAGAGTTACATTTGTGCACTTCTAACTTTTTATTAATACATTGAAGATTTATGTGAATGAAAATGTAAGTAATAGAAGAAAAAAAAGATATTTCGCTCTCTTTACTAACCATAAATCTTTACCGTCCGTCAACGATCCGATAAACGTTCTCCTCGACAAAAAAGTTAAAATTTATTTCTAAATTCGCCGAAAGAATAAGGTAATATTACAACCGTTGCGTTTTTAGAATAAATACCATAATCTTGCCAAACCCTATCGATTGTAGCGAAATTTTAAAAGTACTAATATTTCTTTATTCTGTGAATTCGTAGTACACAGAATAAAGAAATACGTCGTTGTAATAGACCTCATATCCGTCAACCAATTTAGAAGAAATTTATAATTTTCTACATAATCTTTCTTGCTCAGAAGATAGGACCACCACAAAATCAATTAGCTCTCTTGATCTCTACAGTGATTCTCATGCCAAAATTGTGAAAAACTATCTGGCATACTAAAACTCTAATTACCTAAACGAATATATTTGATAATGTACACCTTGATGTTGTCGGTCTTCTTTTAAAAATATTTATTATTTTTTTTTCAATTAAATTTTTCTCTTTTTTCCGTTTTTAAAAATGTATTATTATTTTTTGAAATACCACATATAGAATATAAGAATTTTTAACATTTTATATAAGAAGTCAAATTAGTATTTTTTTAAAATACATCTAGGATTAATGTTATAATTAGAAAAAAAAGATACCATGATTAATGTAAAATAATAAATATTTATTTTACACATGAAATTTGAAATGCTTCACATTATATTTCAGTATTATTGATTTGATGTTGTTTGTTTCTCTACGGTCATTTTGTGCACACTTTAGGCTAATTAGGCCAGGACCTACTGTTTAACGTGGAATCCTAACTAACAAACACTCATACCACCGCCACGATTCAAATCTGAGGCCTATGATACCAAAGACCAGAGTGCTAGCCTATTGGCCATCATGCCGCTCAATATCATCGAAGTAGAATGTATGGATAAGAAATAATTTAATTTTTTTGAATTCATAATACAGTCATACTGGTGCTAAATTTTAAAATCTAATTCCTCATTTCATTGTGTTTTATTTAACCGAGCACGCTAAATCAGCAGATTTAACGTGAGACGAAGGCTTTACTGAAAACGTCTTACAAATTATTTCAAGACACGTGCATAAAAAATTGTCGGGTATACCAAAGTTAAAATACATAAAGATTACTGTTATGATATATGCAATAGCATTTATGCAATGTAATAGAAAGTAGTAAAATGCAAAAAGCATAAATGCAGTATAAAAGCATCTTTATCCGTGATTTCCTTCATTTAATTTTTTGAATTCATAATACAATCATACTGGTGCTAAATTTTAAAATCTTGTTTCTTATTTCATTGCGTTTTATTTAACGGAGCACACTAATTCAGCAGATTTAACGTGAGAAACAGACTTCACCGAAAACATCATACAAATTATTTCAAAACATATGCATAAAAATGATGTCGAGTATACCAAAGTTAAATACACATAAAGATTACTATTACTATTACTAGAGTATCTATGCAATAGCATTTATGAAATGCAATAGAAAGCATCAATGCAATACAATAGAAAGTAATAAAATTCAAAAAGCATAAATGCAATAGAAAGCATTTATGCAATGCAATAGAAAGCAATAAAATTCAAAAAGCATCAATGCAATAGAAAGCATCTATGCAATGCAATAGAACGTAATAAAATTCAAAAAGCATAACTGCAATAGAAAGCATCTATGCAATGCAATAGAAAGTAATAAAATTCAAAAAGCATAAATGCAACCGAAAGCATCTGTGCAATGCGTTAGAAAGTAATAAAATTCAAAAATACAAAGTAATAAAATTCAAAAGCATAAATGCAATAGAAAGTAATAAAAAAAAACAAAAATTATAAATGCAATATGAAAGCATCTTTATAGTGGAGATTATATGGATTCATATTTTACATAAAGAGATTCTTATTTTAACGATATGTAAAAGATCCTAATAATTTAGACAAAAGGGTAAGTAAAATCTGAAACACCTTGAGGTTAAATGCATATAGAATTTACCTGAATCCAGCACCGCTACATGAAAGGCTTCTTTGTCTACCTCCAACCACGTATAGAGGCAATGAGTACCTTCCTGCATGCCAGTTGCTTTCCATACGTCTAGAGTTTGGGGGACGTCTTCTTTGGTCATTACTCGAACAGTGTAATTCATTTCGCCCATTTTTTCTTGTCTCTGAAAGCAAGAATTCAAGGAAATCAATTTGATTCATTTTGTCCCAACATTTGATTTAATTTTTTAATGTATACGTCGAGGACAGGGTCGTAATTGACGTATCGTAAGGGTCGTAAAATTTTCAGTTAAAACTCACTACTATTAATATAACATTAATGTAACATAAAGTTAAAAAAGCTTAAAAATTACTTTGGCATTAAATAAAAACTTGAAGTTCGCAACTCATGAGATTTAATCCTTTATGACGTTAGAGTTAAAAAATTAAATAATTTAGATAAAGTTTAAAACATTTTCTTACTCCTGTTTAATGAACATAAATTTCCTCAAATGTTTTAATACAAACTGATATAAGATCTCGTTTTCAATATTTGTTTAGTAAATAGGATTTAGCTTATGAAATTCTTTGTCAATCAAAGATGCTTACTACTAAAATTGTCTCAAAACATAGACTCATTTTATTATAGATTAATTTAATAGAATATTATAAATTAATTTATAATATAGCTTAAAACTACTTTGGCTTTAAATCAAAAAATGAGATACGGGACTGATGAGATTTAATCCTTTATAACGGTAAAGTTAAAAAATATAGGTTAAAAGTTAAAAGAAAAAAAGTTAAAAAATATGCATACCCCTTTTAATGGACACAAATTTCACCAAATATTTTAACACAAATTGATATAAGATCTAAATTTGAATGTTTGTTTAGTAAATATATTATATGGTATGGCGTGGAGCGCGTATGGAGATGTTTACTACTGAAATTGTCTCACGCATAAATAAATAAACTATTTTTATTATAGATTAATTAAATAGATTATTATAAATTAATTAATAACATATATTATTATTAATATTATTACAGTTTTTTGGCACTATGCTGAAATAAATGTCTTGCTAATATTATTTCTTCAACTCTTTCTTAGATAGTTTCTTTATTTAGGGAAAGTAATTAATTTAAAAATGCATCACATAGAAAGTTTATTATTAAATAAAAAAAAATAATAATCGTATTACAGACAGATTATTGGAATACATTTGTTAAAATTAGCTATTTGTAGAAATCAAAAGAGGTTCGTTTTGCCAATGAAAACTTCTTTTTAGTAAGATATTCTTGTATTTCTATATTTTATGCATCTTTTTTTCTGTAAACTCTTTGAAGACGCGACATTTTTCTGAGCAAGGTTGAGGATAAAGTGCGAAGTTATGGCGTTCTAAAAATGGAGCTTTATTTTTAGCTGTCAAGAACATGCTGTACACGTGTAGGGATGATTAAAAAATTGAAATAAATCTTTTCAAACCCTAATTGAGTATAGTAAACTTAAACTAGTTTAAACTATAAATACTTTTTAGTTAGATATTCTATTTCAAACTATTAATAGTATACGCATTTTTCTATCAATATACTCAAAAGTAAGAGTTTAAAGTTGATTCAATAATGGAAATTTTAAACTCATTTACATTTATTACACTTCAGTAGTAATGCAATTTATGTATATTTACAGAGCATTTAATCTCATTTGCATTTATTACACTAAATTACACTATTATTTAGTATTAATGAAATTTATGTACGTTTACATTACGCATATTTACAGAAATTATAATCTCATTTGCATTTATTACACTTAAGTATTAAGGCACTTTATGTATCTTTACGTATATTTACACAAATTTCAATTTCATTTGAATTTGTCACACTTAAATATTAATGCAATTTATGTATATTTACATAAACTTTAATCTTATTACATAAACTTTAATCTCATTACAGAAACTTTAATCTCATCTCATACTTAACTTTAATCTAAATTACACTTAAGTATCAATGCAATGTATGTACATTTAAATTACGTATATTTACAGAATTGCATTCAGAATCTCATTTGCATTTATTACACAAGTATTAATGCACTTTATGTATATTTACAGAAATTTTCATTTCATTTGCATTTATTACTGCAATTTATGTATATTTACAATATGTATATTTACAGAAATTTCAATCTCTTTTGCATTTATTGCACTTAAATATTAATGCAATTTATGTATATTTACAGAAATTTTTATCTCATTTGCAATTATTACATTCAAGTATTAATGCAATTTATGTACATTACATATATTTACAGAAATTTTAATGTCCTTTGCATTTATTACACTTAAGTATTAATGCAGTTTATGTATATTTACATTTAGGAGTCTTTCAATATTTATTTTTTTTAAACGCATTTGTTTTACAAAAACTATTTTTGTTCCTTAAAAATACGTAGCTTATTTTTCTGAAAAAAATTAGCAATTTGTTTACATAAAAAATTTGTTTATTTAAAATGCATTTTTTTAATTCTTTAAGTAAAGTGCAGAAAAAGGTAGATATAATAAAAATTAATGCTATTACAATTTCAAGTACTATTTTGTTCAACATTCAATGTCATATTTGTTCAAATAACATTAGAAAGGAACCCAAATATGAGTATAAAGTTTAATTAATTATTCTCAAGTTTTCTAATAAACAAATATAGTATTAGTTTTTTTAAGTAATGAATAATTAATTAAAAATATTAATAATTAAAAAATTTTTACTTAAAAATTAGTGTATAATTTTGATATAATTTGACATAATTTTTTTAAGTGCCAAAGAAATTTATTGTTTTTATAAGTTTCACCAAAATTACTATTCGAAAATTTTAGTTTATAATTAAATTATTAATGAAATAAAATTAGTTTAAAGTAAAATTATTTTATTACATAAAATTATGAATTATGTTAATATTGATTTTCTGTAATAGTTAATTATTTAAATTTTATTGAACATTTTTGTATATAGCTAATAAACAATTTAACAAATTAAATTGGAGCATATCAAGAGCTGCCAGAAGCCTTTACTAAAGAAAGTATGTTTAAAACAACTACATTTTATTAAAACATTTTTAATAAATACTGAGTGGTCATAATAAAATGATAAACAAATGTGCATTGTATTAACTAGATTGAAAATTATACTTTTAACGAATATGGTATAAAATATTATTTAACTATTATTATTGTAGAAATTAAAATATTAAGTAAATAAAAATAAAAATTATATAATCAATTTTATAAAGATTACTTTTCATTTATAATAAAATCTTTGGAGCTATGACAGTTATTTATAAATACTTATGCAATTCGTTATATAAACTTATGTTATTATAAAACAGAATAAATTATGTTATCTTTGAAACAGACTTTTATATTGAAACTCTAAAAGAATTGGAAGAAAAATATTTAAATGTATTACTGAGAAAGTTTGATTTTAAAAAAGTAAAAAATTAATTTTTTTTCAGTTTTATCTTTTTTAATAATGTAGTATAGGCTTTAATATAAAAGCGAAAGATGAGATTTTTCTCTTTCTTGTTTTTATGAAAATTAGAAAAACTAGTTGGTTAGAAAAACTTTAAGGAGAATTAAAAAAAACAGCATATAACATTTTTTAAACGAAAACAGAACGTATGGTATACCGGAATTTGTATTTTTCATTATTCAGACATAATTTTTCAACAAAATATATAATACAAAAATTTTTATATTTTTTGATGGCATAAAATATATTTTTCTGAAAAAGTTTATTTTTATAATATATAACAGAAATTCATTGCAAACCTCTGAATTATAAAAATAGCTTGTTTCTTCTATTATACACATTAATATTTATGTTTATATCAACAAAATTTTATTAAATTAAATTCCTCTGTTAGAATTTTTGTATAATCAAAAATTGTGCAAATTACTACCTCTCAATCTTTTTTGAAAATAAGCTATACCTCTTGGTTGTTTCTTATATTGCTTATATTAATTATTTTTTAAGGTTACGATTTTTTTAAGTTGCAATTATTTTTCCATCTTCTATTCTATTAATCTGTACAAATAAAAATTTTCTTGTTATTTTATTTTTAGTATAGATAATTTAAAAACTTTACCTTCTATTTTTAATATATCTTACGATAACATAGTAACCATAGGTAAGAAATAGAACAATAATAAATCTCATTACCTTTTTTTTTTCCTTTACAAATTAAAGCAGACTCGATTAAATAAAATTTGTCTTATTATTTTATTTTTAATATAGATAACTTTAAAACTTTTCCTACTATTTTTAATATGTCTTACGATAACATAGTAACATAGGTAAGAAATAAGAACAATAATAAATCTTATTACCTTTTCTATTTTACAAATTAAAGCAGACTCGTTTAAACAATGATGTTCTCTTACAAACTGTTTTTCAAACCCAAAAAAACACAAATAAGTAATCAATATATTGCTGGTATTAATTATTTTTTTAAATTATGTTTTTTTTTTAAGCCGCAAATTTTTTTTTTCATCTTCTATTCTAATAATGTATACAAATAAAAAAATTCTTGTTATTTTATTTTTTAGTATAGATAACTTTAAAAAAATTGTCTTTTATTTTTAATATGCCTTACGATAACATAGTAACCATAAGTAAGAAATAGGAACAATAATAAATCTCATTACCTTTTCTCCTTTACAAATTAAAGCAGACTCAATTAAGCAATGCTGCTCTCTTTTCCAAACCCAAACAAGTAATGAAAAATATCTTAAACGATTCAGTGATTCGAACCACTTATGCTATTGTCACATTCCACAAAGGGGGGACTAATTTTTTTCCAACAGTTAAGGAGAGGAGACGGACCTGGGACGATCGGAAAGCTCCCCTCTGCGTTGACAAGCAGCGGATGTTTCGTTCACTGAATAGGTCCCTCGGAAGGAAGGATGTAACAGAGTGGATGATACTCGAAATGTGCTTAGGCATTGTTGCCTAGCAACGGCGCGTGCCAAACACTTCCTGTGCTGGCAGTATCCATTTGGACGCACGCCAGACAAAACGCAGTGACGTCAGCGCGGGAGGAGGAGAGATCAACTGTTTCCAAAGGATGGGAAAGATTTTTCTCCCTACACAAATTCCCTACGTTTCTTGCCAGATTTTTGCAATTTTTTTTTTTTTTTTTTTTTTTTGAAAGGCTTTGCAAAACGGGTTTTTGAGTTGAAGGAGATATCTTTTATTTTTATTTCTTATCGTGATAAAATGAAGATGGAATTAATTTTTTTTTTAGTTTTAATGTATTGTTTTCGTAAACTTTTAAATTTATTTTTGTTTAGTACAGGTACAATTTATTAGGTTTTGATTAGAACCATATTAATTATTGATGTACGAAAAACAAATTATACATAAAGTTAATTGTGTGTTATGTAAAGAATGCTTATGCTTTTAGAAGTTATTGACGTATTTGATTGTTGTATGAAATTTTTTTTAAAGACTTTGCAAAACGGTTTTTCGAGTAAATCAGATATCTTTTATTTTTATTTCTTATCGTGACAGAATGCCGTTGGAATTATTATTATTTTTTTTTTTAGTTTTAATGCATTGTTTTTGCTATCTTTTAATTTTTATTGTACAGGTAAGTTTATTAGGTTTTGATTAAAACTTTAATTATTGATATAGGAAAAACAAATTATATATAAAATTAAATGCATGCTACTTAAATGTCACTGAACTTAGACTACTATTTAATAATGCCTTAATGGTTAAATAGATGAATTGATGTATTTTTGTTGGACATTTAAATGACTTGTCTTGTTATTAATAGCAATGGTTGTATCAGATCAGAGTTATCCAATTTGTATCATAGATTGTATTAATTTGTATCATATCCATCTGTACACTTCATTCTCAAAAGGCGTTGTTATATCTTTTAGAAGTTATTGATTATTATGTATGGCTTTTAGAAATTATTGACATATTTGATTGTTGTATGAAATTTTTTTTAAAGGCTTTGCAAAACGGGTTTTTGAGTAGAGGAGATATCTTCTATTTTTATTTCTTATCGTAATAAAGTGACGACGGAATAATTTTTTTTTTTAGTTTTAATGTATTGTTTTCGTAAACTTTTAAATTTGTTTTTTTAGTACAGGTACAATTTATTAGGTTTTGATTAGAACTGTATTAATTATTAATGTATCAAAAACAAAGTTAAATGTATATTACGTAAATGCCATTACACTTTGCTGAATATTTAATAATTTATTAATGATTAAATAGATGAATTGATGTCTTTCTGTTGGACATTTTAATGATTCGTCTTGCTATTGATAGCAGTGGTAGTATCAGATTCAGAGTTATCCAATTTGCATCCTGGATTAATGGTGCACTTCAACCTCAAGAGGCGTTCTAATATCTTTGAGACTTTATTGATTATTATTTATGACTTTTACAAGATACTGATGTATGACTTTTAGAAGCTATTGATGTATGACTTTTAGAAGATATTGACATATTTGATTGTTGTACGAAAAATTATTCTGGAAATACTTTATCTAGGTAATTCGAAAGTCTATGCCATATACTGACGCAATCTCTAATAAGTTTGCTTATTTTTGAAAGGAGTTGTAGCATATACCAACAATGAATTCGAAGCTCTATCTGTTGGCCCGCTATTAATATTAAATTGTATAAATGCTATTGAAGTGAATTTTAATTAGAAAGAAAAACTTGGAGGGGGGGGGTGTTAAATGGTATCTTGATAATATACTCACGTAAAGAAAAAATTTCGGACTGTATTAAGAAACTTCTCTAAAAAAACCTCTCTCCTCCAAAATTCTCATAAAATATTCAATATAAAAATTAAACTATAGAATATTATAGTTTCATGAAAAATTAGACAATTTATTTTAATAAATTCAAAATTATATTTTATGATAGATGTGTTGAATAGTATGCTAGGCTTGAATATAATTGCCCTTTAGCTATTTGTATTAGCTAGCTTTAGTATTACATTTGGGTAATTATCGATTTTATTTTTTGGTTGTCTTTAATGTTTGCTTATTTTGTGTCCAAAAACAATATAAACGTGGATGTACACCAAAACTTTGTAAATTTATAAAAATAACAAAGTTATTCGCACCATTTTACCAAAGTTATTGCAAACCATATTACCAAATTACCAAAGCTATTACCATATTACCACCATATCAAGCTATATTACCACCATATTGCCAAAGTTATTTACCAAAGTGTGTTGCAAAGTTATTGCTCCATTAGTGTGTTTACACTTAACTGAGCAACTGAACTCATTATTTTAATCAATAACTCAAATTCATCAATTTAATCAAACTGTTCAACTTATCATTTTAAAAAATAACGGGACAAAGGATTTTAAAAACAAATAAAATCATTATATAACCAGAACAAAAACAAGTAATATTAAAAAAAAATTTAAGTCAATTCCTTCTTTTTTTTCCCCTCACTATATTGCAGAAAGTCCTTTATAAATAATATCTACTATTTGTAGATACAAGCAACTTAAATCTAATAAAAACAAAAATTAATTAATGAATTAAAATATGAAAAAACTGTATTAACATCAAGTGTCATCCACTACAAGTTCAAAAAAAAATGTTTGTGAACTTGGTGGATGAATAAAAAGTGTTATATTAACGATTGAAAATCTGAACAAGATATATAAATATATATAGAGAGAGAGTATCAATTAATAGTAGGATTTGAATAATAACAAGTAATATAAAATTTTTTTTTAATCAATTCCTACTTTTTGAGCTAATGTGTGTGGAGAGAATAAGCTAATAGAAGGAATAGAAAGAAAAAGAATAGCAATCTCGAATTACAGCAAAATAATAAAAGCAAAAATAATAAAAGCAAA